>VZTD01004775.1:842841-1338464 GCA_013397725.1 Rhagologus leucostigma
GCGTCCGCGCGCGCGGGGCGTCTGCGCGGGCGCCCCCGCCCCGCCATGAGGGCTCGGGGGGTGCCCGGGGCTCAGCCGGACCCTCGGCGCTGCCCCGGCGCCGGCATCGCCCCCCGCCTGCTGCCCTTGACCCCTGCCCGCCGTCCCAGAGCCGAGCCCGGCGCCGCCGGCGCGTCCCAGGGCAAACGCCCGGCAGGGAGGGAGGGAGAAGGGGGAGGCGAGCCCGCCCTCCGCCCAGGATGCCTCGGGGATGGAGGCGGCGGGGGGCCCCCGGGGGAGCGCGACCCTCACAGCTTCCAGCAGCGAGGGGGACCCTCCTCTCCCCCTGCTCCGAGCGCCAGAGGGATTCTCCCCTCCATCGGGCGCTGGGTGGAAGCGGGACCGCACCGCCCGCACTCGTCCAGGAGCGATGGGGAACCCCCTCCCCGAGCACCGAGAGTGATGGAGATCCCTCTTCCCCAAGCGACGGGGACGCCTTCCACACCAGCTTCCAGAAATAACGGGGGTCCTCCTCCACCCTCCTATACACTGGAAATTCCACTGCCTGCAAAGTTTCTAGGAACGAGAGGATTCTCCCTGCCCAGCCTCTGGGTGCAGTGGGGATCGTTGTCCAAAATTAGGTGCAATGCACACACACACCCCCCACAGACCCCCTTAATTACAGGATTATTAAGGGAGCATTAATAATCCGTTCACCACCACCCCATCCTGTCAGGAATTAGGTGAAACGTTAACTCCATTGCCCTTAAACTTTCAGGAGCAACAGGCTTCCCCCACTGCCCAGGCACAACCTGCATTGTGTGCACAGTGCATTAGAGGTGTTTTATAAAAAGACGGAGAGCAGCTCTTTGCTTGAGCACATAGTGATAGGACACTTTTTAAGCTAAAAGTTTAGATTAGATGCTAGGAAAAAATTCTTCCTTGTGATGGTGGTGAGGCCCTGACACAGGTTTCCCAGAGAAGCTGTGGTTGACCCATCCCTGGAAGTGTCCAAGGCCAGACTGGATGGGGCTTGGAACAACCTGGGATAGTGGAAACTGTGCCTGCCCATGGCAGGGGGTTGAAACAGGATGATCTTTAAGGTCCCTTCCAAGCCAAGTCTTTCTATGACTCTGTGGCCCCCTACAAGCCTGAGAAGAAAAGGAAGAATCCTCCCTGACACCGTGCACTCTGAACTGCCCGTCCTCCAGGAGCAAGAGGACACCTCCCAAGCCCAGGATGCAACATTACCAGGTGTGATGAGGACCTCCACCTCCAAAATAATGAGAAGCAAATCTCCCATCTTCCTCTGTACCTCAGGCAGGAAAGGTTCTGGCTTATTGGTCACCAAATTCATCAGCACGCCTTTCCTGAAGCCTCCAAGCCTGGGGGGCATCTCCTTTGCTGTTCCCCAGTTGCAAGGGGAAGCCCTTTTTTTCCCCAACACTAAGCATTTCAAGACTCCCCAGCAGTACATACACCCTTCTAGCCAGGTAAAACCTGCCTTTTTGGCTGTTCCTTGTGCTCTTAGTTTCTGAAACGTGAGACATTTGTCCTGCTCTTATCTACAGATACTGGCTGGGCTAGACCCCTGTGCAAGCAAAGGCAGAACAAGGTCACCCCTTATCATCCTGCCTGCTTGCCCAAGGGGCCTCTGGCCCTCTGGTTGCTCTGGGGTGGATGTTGATGCTCAGGGAATTGGAATCTTACAGATTTGGTTGCCTGACCCTATTGGGGCAGAGTTCCTGGGTCTAGCAGAGTTATCACTCCCTGCCCTCCACATCCAGTTGGGCCTCTCCATACAATGGATGTGTCTGTGGTATTGTTTGGTGTGGGCATCAGGCCGAGCCCTGGTCTTCCCAGTGCCAGCAGTGAGCCTAATAAGATTATATTCCCCTCTGCTGCATCCCATCTGCCCAGAGGACAGCCAGCTGTGTGTGAATCACAGTCAGGACCTTCCCCCAGCTGCAGCTGGGACTGTCCCCAAAAGCCCAGCTGTGTCCTGAGGCACACAGCCCTCAGTCACAGTGCTGGGGCCGGAGCAGATGGGACCAGCTCCTTCCCATCTCAGCTGAATTTCCGCAGGGAGCAGTGCCATGCACTGTCTGTGTAGTCACCTGTGGCCAGCTGTTTCCTTCAGGGAGATGGGGCCTTTTCCTCCCCAAGGCAGTGTCTTTCCACCACCCTCCTTGTTTGGTGGGGTTTTTTTTAATCAAAATCAGCTGCCATAAAGGTCACAGTGGCACGGAGGAAAGAGTTCCAACAAATTCTCAGGGTTTAAAACAGCTTAGCAAGATGCAGAAATACCTGGACATCTTCCTTTGAGGCCTTGCTGAATTATTTTGCTTTTTGTCATTTGCTCACAAAGGTATAAAACAGCTTCTGACCCTCTCTAAAACACCTACAGGGATGCTTACATTCCTAATTTCCTTCAGGAATTCCATTTGGTGCATCATGAACATCACAGCAAGGAGATGGGCACTTATATGCACTAGAAAACTTGGAATCCTCATAAGAGATTGGCAAAAGTTTTCACAAAGCAGCGTTATTTTCCTTTTTCTTCTGGTTATTCAACAGTTTGAATACGTTTAAATATTTCAGCTTGCCTAGTTTTCCCTTTTCAGCCTGTTGCACACCAGCATTTGTTTCCTTTCATTATTAAAAGAAAACAAAGCCATATCCCAAAGTTGCATGCTTCCAATTAATATCAGTTCGTTCATGAAAATGCAAAAGGGAGGACTAAATCCAGCCCAAATTTTTATTGCATTTAAACATCCACCTCCGGGACGGGAAACTCACACGCAACAGGATTCCATGAACTCATGGGAATCGGTAAAGGAGGCCTGGAGCTGCATCTGCACAGACATCAAGTGCCCTGGAACCAGGAAGGTTTTCCATGGCTTTCTGTTATGATTTATCTGTGTTTATTGCACTGTCCAGAGCCTCGTAATCTTAAACGTTGTATTGAAACAGAGCAAAACAACCCCAAATTGTGACTATCTAAGGATTAAACAAATCATTCCCGCAGCCTCATGCCAGGGGCTTTTCCTCTTGCTGCTGGGTTGCAAAGTCCAACCGAAGATTTTTGTTATCCGGGTTGCTTATACGGTCAATCCCCTTTGGATGCTCTGGGGTTCTTTTAGGACAGAGCTCATGTTGCAGCTTTGCCTTCAGTCAGGGGACTCTTCTCCCAGTCATGTCCTTTGGTAAAACTTGTAGGATCATTAATCCCGCTGGCTGGATTTATGGGTGAGATGGGTCAAGGTTAACGTGGAAACAGAGACGCACGGACACAGATACCCACACACCCACGTGTGGATATGGCATGGGAAATGTAAGCCTTGTTCTTTCAGGAAACACACCAAGACCCCTGAGATCAATACACAGAGGCTCAGGAATGTAGAAGAAGTCAGTCCTGATCAGCTGGACGGAGTGAGTCTCTCTATGGGATCATGGCAAGGATCCAGTTGCTCAGTTCTTGCTCAAATGACTTTCAGACATGGCTTGCAGTCATGCCCATACAAGGATAACCCCCTTTGCTTGTTTGGTGCTGATTTTTATTCTTCTTTAAAGCTCCTGAAAGAACTTCCAAGTCTAAGTATTCCCACTGCTCTCAGCGGTGGAGATGTACAGAAAGAATCCTCACTGGAAGACGGGAATGGCCAGCTCTTGGTGTCACATCTCGCACAGCAAGGTCCTTGCTGTGTCCAGCTCCTGAGGCATTTCTGCAATACAATGAAATAACTCGAAAAACAGTTCTAATAATAAGCACAAGCATCACACAGGACATGAGTAACCAAAGGGTGAAGTCAGGCTGAATCAGGTGCCAACTTTGTCTCTCTGAAACACAGGAGGACCTCTCAGACCTCTCTCAGTTAAAGGGAAACATCAGAAGATATCAAATATGTCCCTCCAGGTGAGTTCCAGAGCCCTCTCCTGTGGGTCCCCATCTGGGGACAAATTGGGTCCCCATTTGGAACATTGGATAGGTTTTGGGCCTCTTGTGCAGGATCTGAGTGAATCCAATTTTAATTATGTATCAGATGTTTTATTCATCCCCTGAACTAATAAAGTTAGACCCCTTTCAGAGATGTGACAGCTCAGTACAGCTACGATTCTCTGGAAGTGTTGTGCTGCCCTGTTCCCTCCTGACTGCATCGGTTTCAGCTGTTTCAGAGTGGCAGGGGAATCGATCTGGGTGTGCCAGACCTGGAAAAGGCCAGGCTGGGAGAAGGAATGGGAGGAGTTCCCCCTGCTTCTTGCAGAATGAGTGAATGCCACGATGACATTTGAAACCAGAGTAATTTCTGCAAGGGGGGAAAGTTAGCTGGAGAGTTCTTATTAATAATGAATGTGATGGTTTCCTGAAATAATGGTGGGTCAGAGTTGGTAACGAGCACGGCTCAGGAAAACAGAGATTACTCTGGCAAAGCAAAGGCACAGAGCTTCTTCCTCTTCAGTAGGTCAGCACTTGCAATTGCACTGGAAGGAGGGATGTAAGTAGGATGGAGGAAAAAAATGGTGATATTTAAAGAAAGTTCCATTGTTTGAAATGGTTCCTAATAGTGAAGTCTCTGGGGTGTAGTAAAACCTTGGGAGTGGGGAGAAAGAAGGAAAACGAGGTGAAAGCATCACCCCTTTGGTATAAAATAGATTTTCTGGCTTTCTTTACTGTGGAACTCATGCGGCCACTGTATTCTCATGGAATAGCACAGGGCTTTTCCTGGTGCTTAGTGTTTGGCACATCCTATTGCCAGGGAGACGCAATCGGGACTCTTCACTTCCCGAGGGCACCACAAACCTCAGCGAGCACCGAGCCCTTATGGGCTGGGAGAATTGTTCTGGTGGCTGCAGGCCCTGCCAGGTGTTCCCTTTTCCTCAGCCAGCTGTGGGACAGCAAAGCTGCCACATCTGGGGATGCTGATCTGGGTACTTGGGGCTTTCGGGTGCCTTGCTCCAGGCTGTGAAGGACGACTGGCAACCTGAACACTGTTCAAGGTTCCCTGGCAAAGCAGGTTCAGAGATAAATTTTAAAAATGTGGTGAAATGTATAATAAAGAGATGTTTCACCTTAGAAACGGAGAAGGAAGAAAATGAGAGGAATCACCTTATTTAGGTTCAGAAGTTCAAGCCGTGCTGAGTAAGTAGAGCCACATCTCTAAGCGGATCTGACATTTTGGTGGATTCTTGGTACAACTTGATTATTTCCAAATAACTTTCAAGTTACTTCTGCAGAAATAAATCTTGGATTTCCAAATAGCAGAGAGAAATACGTGATTCGGCCTCGCTCCTTCACTCTTTTACCAGAAATGTCTTCTGCATTTTGCATTTAGATTGCAGTGTTCACCTGTATTTTACCCCACTGAATGAAATCTGGCACTAGACAATCAAATGAAGACGGAGACCCACAGTTTCTGCATCCAGCTTTAATCCACTGTGATTACACTAAAATCTGACTCATGTATTTTCTGCTGAAATTCTTTCTTCAGGGTGTAGTTTTTAGGATTCTTTCCCAAATTTTATGTTTGTTTTCCCCCTTGACAGGCAATGTCTTCATACAACGCTCACTTTCCAAGGGGCGATTTTTTTATACCAGCAGTCTTAAAGATGAAATAAATAACACAATTTAAAGGCTAAAGCCCCAGTCCTTTTAGCTTGAAATCATTTATAAATTACTATTAAGGCCTCAATAAAAAGAACTTTTATTACAGTACTTTTGGGAACGTAAAGCAAAACTGGGAGATTTACTGCTTTGCAAAGAAACTCATATAACTTAGTCCTCTCCTCTCCCATATCCCTTCCTCTTTGGATCTTTCTGATTCAATTATTATGTCTGGGTTTTTGGGCTCAAATAAGTTATTCATCTTCAGCTTGCCGTGTCCCCTTACAAGCCCGAGTAGCTTTCATTCTGTCTTGAGGGTCAGGCACCCAGTCTAGTCCTTCAGTTTAAGTGTTGCTGTGGGCAGGATTTCTCTTGTGGACTGAGATAAATAACTGGAGGTGTCTCAATATTTTAATGCTGAGCTCCTATCATAGTGAGTAGAGATCTAGTGAACCCAGTGAAACCAAAAAAGTACTTTTCTGCCAAATAGAGATGTCTCTTGGGGCTCACTCTCGTTTTTGACAAGCTTCATCATTGCCTTAGAAACTTCCCTGCTGAAGTGCAGCTTCACCAGACAAAGTTTTGGGAGGATCCTTCCCTTGACAGGCTGCTCCGAATTCCTTGAGGTCTCAATTATTTTAGCAGCTGAGCTGTCAGCAATTTCTGGCCCCAGATCTGCCAAGTCGCTTTAGGATTTCCTTGTGTGGGGTTATCGCTCAGCATGTCAGGGATTTCCTTGGAAAAACTTTTTTTTGCCAGTGCAATGTTTGTTTTATTTCTTGCCGTCATCTGACAACGGTGCTCGCTTACCTTTTCTAGTCAAAGGTTTGAAAATCACTTCTTTTTCTCCTTTTTCCCCCAAGAGCTGTTTGCAGGCTCTCTGGGAGCTCACAGCACAGCAAACAAACAAAAAGGTTCATGATATTTCTTGTCATTCTTGCCTGAATCTGTCAGTGTTAGTGGAGAGGATTGGAAATTTGACTCAGCAGTTGGCAGGTAAATGAATCAGAAGCAGTTTTACAAGTATTCATTTGTCAGTCACAGCAATAATACTCTGATTTTACACTCTGTAGCCGTGTGGGTTTCAGTGAATCCACACTGGAGGTACACACAGGAGAACCAGGTTTAGTGAGTGGAAGAATGCACAAAATGGGGATTTTCTACATCCACTTGCCTGGAATTCAGCTGTCAACATAATTTTTCTCTCCTCATTGCTAGCCTAATGGTGCTGTGTCATTCCTGAAGAAAAGCATCACTCTTTTCCCAGGAATAGCTGCCTTCTATTTTGGATTGCGCTTGCTGCAGGTTTTTTTCCATTCTGAGTGCCTGAAGTGACTCAAAGCATGGAAGCAAATGCATTTGTGTGTTACTTCAGACTTAAAACTAAATATCACAGAATACCAGAATGGTTTGAGTTTGACAGGACCTTAAAATCATCTCAGTCTACCCCCTGCCATGGGCAGGGACACCTTCCACTATCCCAGGTTGCTCCAAGCCCCATCCAGCCTGGCCTTGGACACTTCCAGGGATGGAGCAGCCTCTCTGGGCAACCTGTGCCAGTGCTAAATGTTCTAAATTAACTAGAATTAGGCATCCTTGTGAGTCAGGACTCCCAGGTTGGACACACAGATACAACACTTATTCTGGATCTGACCATAGAGATTGCTTTTGCAGTATTTCCATTGGTATATAAACTGCTTGCAAAACTCTTGCTGCCAAGAAGCTGATAAATAAACAAATAACTTATTCATCTTCAGGTAAAAAGGAGAAACAAGGGCCTTGCACATAATGATTTTTTTTCCTGTTCCTTCTTGCCCTTCAGCCGTCTCAGTGTTGCGAGCCACTGGAGCCAGCAGCAGCACAAAGCTCCATGTGGTAAACAGTGGGTCTAGAAATTATGTTGATAAATAGAAATAAATGCAAGCACACAGACTGAATACTAAGCAGAGGCTCCTGCAAGCATTTCAGTCTCTGCATAAGACATTCACAAGATAGGACCCTAAACTTTTTACAAGGACGTAGGAAATGAGATGTCGGTTCCTGAGACGTCTTCTGGCTCAACAAATTACCATCGTAGGTAGGACTGGGCTGAATAAAAGCCATTATTTATGAAGTGCCTACAAATGAACTGGTTTCTCCATTCCCCCTTTGCAGTCAGTGGGCATCTGAGCAACACGGTCAGAGCAGCCCACCCTAAACTCAGTGTCTATGGCCCATCTGAGGACTCACATCCCACTTTTGTCTTTCTTCCCTTGTCTGTGAAAGAAGCTGAAAACAGTGAGTTCAGATGGGAACTGTAGATAACTGAAATTAGGTGATACAAATCCCACCCAGTCTTTAACAAGGGAAGAAATCACCCTGCAGATGTTATAACTTGCCGTACACTTCGCTGTTCCTCATTGCCCCAGGATTATGACAGTTTACAGTGACTGATTCTCTGGCCCCACACCCTTAAATCCTCACTGAGAGGCACCAGCTTCAGGCATGAGAGCATTTGACTTCTGAAGCCCGTCTTGTTCACGGCCATTAATTAGTGCCACCTTTGGCACCACTTCCCTGTGATGAACATCTGGCTCCCGGAGTGTGAATCAAAGCTGTGTGTGCTGCCTTATTGTACATGAGAGCTCTTCCAGGCAGGAGAGCTGGAGGACCTGATAGTCACTCATGTTAATACTCCTCTAAATATTGCAGAAATCAGCCTCAGCAGTTTCAAAGAGTCTGAAATTTTACAGAATAATATTTCACTCAAGCAGTACCTAATTAAAACACATGCTTGAGGGCCTACTGTGGCTCAGCTAGGATTGCTTGTTTTATTTTCTCTGGCTGTGCTGACTATCAGTCAAAATCCCTTTCCACAGCAGTTCTCTGCATCAGATTTCTTTAGCTCACAACTTCTTTTACACAGAAATAATAGCCTTGCTCATGCTGCCTTAGGTTAGGGTGGTTCAGCCTTTTCCAGGCTGCACATCCTGTGTCAGGATTGGAACCTCTCACCTGAAGGATTCGGATGAAGTTAGCAGGGGATCTTCTATTGTCAATAAAAACAATTTGGCTTTTTGGGCCCACAAAATTCACTTCTAGCTTTACCCCAGTGTTTCCATGGTCACTGCAGAGAAGGTGGCAGAGTGGGTGGACTCAGCCTGCGGATTACCCAGGAAAACATCTCATGAAAGTGTAAAGACACTCGTCTAAAATTCCACCACTTATTCATCTTAGCAGAGCTGAAGCTACCCAAGCGCTTAGAGAAATCTCCTTCTAGCACTTTAAGGAAAAGATTTTTACGTTGGTTGCTCGCCCCTTTGCATTTCTAAACAATCTTTTCATCCATCTACTCTCCTGTTTTTCTAGTCCAGCCTGTGCTGAGCTGCTGTGTCAGCACCCTTTGCATAGCAGCATTTTTGTGAGTTATGGTAGCAGGAAGGGGATGAATCATTTCATGTTTATTTATCAGAGAAATGGTAATAAAGAATTTCCTTTTGCTCAGAAATTGAGTTTTCTGGGTATTGCTTGTTTGTCAATAAATGCTGCTTTACATCCTGAGGCATGAAAAGGAAAGGAAGAGATTATTGCCAGTGCTAAGGCAATTTACCCTCTAATGAAAGCAGAGGTAGAGAGATTAGGCTAAAGAAACCTGCACTTGAAATGCTTCAGGGTGTGTCATTTTTGTCTTGTGTTCTTTTTTTAGGTGGAAAGCAAGCCAGACACTCTTTCCAAATAAGCTGATGGGAGCACTTGACTGAATCTTGAGTTTCTTCCCAGAAAAAACCCACAACAAAACAAGTTCTAGTCTGTAAAAGACTGAAATTTTAAGTCTAAAATGGTTGAACTTCCTTTTGACTCCAAGAACAGGTACAGAAGGTGTTCGACGGACGTAACAAAGGCTTCATTCAGTGTCATTTGAAATCTTTGAAAAAGCTGGGTAACGCACGTAAGGATGGACAGAATAATATTCCCCAAATACCTGCAGCTGCCAGTATGAGGGGCTGAATGGCAGACAGACCTCACAGACCTTTCTTTGCACCCACATGAAAAAATTCAGGATGCTGGTGGAATGTACAGATACAACTCATGTCCTGAGAACGGTGGCTCCTGCACACCACCCTGGGAATCTCTGATAGGTGTGAGGATAAAATTCAGCTGGACTGCAAAACCAAATCATCCTTATAGGGTTTGAATTAAAGTTTGGGTATGTGTGCAGGTACTCCACAAGAATTCCAAGTCTTTCAGTATTCCATAAAAGGTATAAGTCTTGAAATTCCCTTCACAGAGGCAGAAAGAACCAGCAGTAATGAATGAAACCTACTACGGCTGTCTCTTTCCATGCTAGCACATCTCTTCTGATCCAAGAACTTTAATGTATTCTACATTATTTAAGGAAAAGAGATTCAAAGATTTCCTATCAGTGCCACAGGGAACTAATGTATGTAAAAACGAAGTTTGGGGATTTTCTGTACCTCGTTGGAAAAATCCCTGAGCTTGACTTGGAAGTCAGCCCTGCTTTGAGCAGCAGTGAGACTCGACATCTCCGGAGGTTTCTTCCAGCCGAGGTTTATCTAGGATTTTGTATTTCATTTCAATTTATTTTACATTTTTCCTTTGGGAAAAGTCTTTGTAGAAATCCTGACGGGGCAAAAAGCAAAGTGCGGTTGTCATCGGCAGATTGTGGTCCTTGTCAGGTCACGTTCCACCTGTGTGATTTGCACCGGGAGCCAGGTGTAGCATAGATGGGCTTTATATCCTGCTGCCTCAGCCACCTGGATCTGCTTCCCACACACCTCCCTCCCAAGGATGGTGTCAGTCAAATGGAGCCGGGGAAAGCAGAGTGAATTTTACCTGAGTAAAATCAGGGAGAAGACAAACAGAGCTCACAGAGCCACCGAGTGAAACACAGACAAAAATAGTTGTACTGAAAGAAAGGAAAAGACATTTATGGCACAGGGGCTTTCCCAGAGCTGAGTCTCCACAGAGCACTGCCTGCTTTAGGGGATTCATCCTCTTTTCTGGCATGGGACCATACCTGCCTTCTAACTAACTTCTACACATAAAAACCAGCTGATCCCTCGACCCCTCTATCCAGAGGAATCACATTCTCCTACTTCAAGCAGCAATCAGGATCAAAACAGGCCACAGGCTTTATCCTGGTGAGCCCAGAGGGGAAGTCCTTCACAGAACAAGACTGTAGGGTACGCAAGTAAAGCTTAAACCCAAGAAAAGGCAAATTTAGATACACCTGACATCTGCATCTTGTTGATCAGCCACTGTGGTGGTGAGTGCAGCAGAGGAGGCCTTCCAGCAGTGCCCCTCCCCTGTGGTGCTGGCTTCAAAAAAGGCTCATTTTTGACAGAATTTCTCCCCATTGATATCCAGGGGGACTCAGAGGAATATTTAGGAATACCCATTTCTCCTCCCTCTGTTCATAAGCCTATGACTTGGCAGCACTGGGTTAGTGGTTGGACTCGATGTTTTTAGAGGTCTTCTCTAACATACATGATTCTGTGATTCTCATGATTCTACGATTATATCAAATTTTCCGAAGATTAGGATATAGTACTCTACATTCTCACTCTGTGTCAGTCTCTCTGTGTGGGAAGCCCATTGATTTCCATCCTCCCCTCACCTCTCTCTTCCCATAAAACAAGACTTAGACTATGAGGCGTTCCAGAACATGTAGTTCCCATAACCATCAGAAACTAACAAAGTAGTAGATATCTTGATTCTTGGATTCAGAAAAAAAGCCCAAAATGTAAAATGAAGGAAAGACCACCTTGGTTTAATGTCAAGGGCATGAGAGCCAGGAATTCAAATCTCACACATTCCACTGCTGACATGTTGTGTTTTAAGCTAAGTCTCTCTTCTTTGCTTTCGCTACTTATAGAGTTGGAAAGAGCCAAAATGCTTCTGTTGTTACCATGAAATTCAGCATCAGTTTGCAAAGCATGGAACATGTGGCGTTTACATCCACAAACAGTATTTTTGTGCTTGGATGGCAGGCAGGAAGCTCCCTTCCACTGCGTGGTGGGTGCACCAGCTACTGAATTTATTGGAGGTGAGCTAAAGGCAGCTCTGTGTGCCTCAGCTACACAATAATTTAATGCTGAAAGCACAGGATGCTGCCTCCTCACTTCATCTGACCTATGGAAAACACTGTGGCACTAAAAGGGCCGTGGGGACAACTTCTTGCTTTTCTTTCAGCCTGGAGAAGTCTCCAGGGAGATGTTAGAGAACTTTCCAGTGCCTAAAAAGGCTGTAAGAGAGCTGGAGAAGGACTTTTTACAACGGTATGGAGTGACAGGACAAGGGGTAACAGCTTTAAACTGATGCAAGGTTGATTTAGATTAGATATAAGAAAGAACTATTTTATGAGGGTGGTAAAACAGTGGCACAAATGATCCATGCCTGGAAATACTCAGTGTCAGGTTGCACTGGGGACTGAGAAGCCTCATATGGTTGAAGATATCCCTCCTTATTGCAGGGGGGTTGTACCAGATGACCTTTAAAAAGTCACTTCCAACCCAAACTATTCTGTGATTCTTTTTCTTTCAGCCTCACCTTTGAATTTGCCATTTCCTGTTTTCTTAAGGCAAATGTGTTACAATAACTACTGAGACAGGACCCCTGGCATAAGGCCACCAGGATTAATGTAACCCAGTAATCCAATCTTAATGAGGTTTAAAAAGGAGCTTGACGGTAGTTCCAAAGCACTTTTTAGATGTATGGCTTGTCTGTGATTACTGAAGCATGCAAAGAATGTTATTAATAGGTCTGCAGTCAGGTGAATAGGTCTGGATTAATTTCATGTAGCAACAGGCAGCGGTGATTTAAATTAGTGGAAACTTCAATGACAAACATGCTGGTAAACTTTCCAAGAGCTTGAGGAAACACAGCCATGGAAAATCAATCAGGGTGAGTGTGTTGAGTAAATGTTTGTATCTCAGACTCATCCTTCGAGCGCTTCTGCTCCGCTCACCTCAGCAGCACAAGCCCCCGCTGGCAAACACACCCTCCCTGAAATATGAAATTATGTACCTGGCTCCTTGGCTGGGAGAAATAAATGATTATGCAACCAAATTGTCTGCAATGAACAGAAAATGCAGATGTCACTGATTCCTGGACAGGTCTGTGTGAGCACAGCAGTTTCACAGCTGAAGCAGTGACCCTTGGTAGTTTTGTTTTACAACTCTTAGTTCTTCAATGGCAAGAAAACAAGGAAACAAATGTTCCCTGACCACCTTCTCCAAATCTTTCAGGCTCTAAGTCTTTCAGACACCACGGTGTTTGCAGTATAGTCCATTTTAAAGCCACAGAACACAACTGTGAAATGGAAATAGGGTAACCTAGCAAATATTCCCTTGTTTTTGTATTTGCCATGCCCTTTTGTAGTCCGCTGGCTAACAGACTGTCCTGTCCTCTGATAGTTCAAGGTCTAAGATCAATAATTCTGGTTGTCTCAGAATTGAGGACATAATGACTCCCAGGTTCATGCATCTGAGTTAAAAGTTCAGTGGCTAAAGACAGGTTGTCAGCACAAGCAATAGCACAAACATTCATTTTGTAGAGGACAAAAAAGCACACGAGCTTGGGGATTTTTTTTAAAATAATGACAAAAATACAGATCTTTGTGTGGACATCATCTAAAGCAGAAGAGAGATAATGTGCTATTGCTGAAGCGAGCCAGCTTTGCTGGAGTTATTCTGCTTTCATAGCCAGTGAGAATATGGCTTCAGACTTCTAAAAGGCTCGAACTGCTGAGCCAGATCTGGCCCTCACTGCGTGCAAAAGAGGCAGGAATTCTCATCAGCCTCAGTGGGGAAGCTCTGCTTAAAAGCTGAGTCCCAGTCCTGCTCATTTGTTTTCAGGGAATAAATGCCTTTCAGTCAGTATATTTTACAGTGATAGTAAATTCAGCGTTCTCGGTGTCTGAGCTTAAATCTGGAGACTTAAGCGATTAGCGGGGGAATGCTCATTAAGAGTCAAGACATTAAATCTCACATTAAGGATTTTGTACAGCATCTGTGTTCTTGTGATAAAGAGGCACCAGGTCACCCGCTGCTTTAAGCCCTGTAATTTGTTTATGGATTCATTAAGGCAGAACACAAAATGCAGTGACCAGTCTGCTCCCGACTCCTCCCCAGAATTATTATAACTCTTTTCAGCATCCCACAAGTTGTGCCTTCACTTTTAGACCTGCAGATCATCTGAAAGAACCCATCAGAAACATTCCTATGGAATTTCCCACGAGAAAATGTCAACCTGTCAAAAGAAAATTGTATCATGGAAATATGTCAAGTTTGATAAAACACCGTGTTGAAAAATCAGAATAGAACACTGCCATAGAAATATTCTCCTGTCAGTCTTTCAGGAGCAGCAGGGTTTGATTTCCATTTTAATCCAGCTTTTATTTTTACTTTATTTCCCATGAAAAAAAGAGAGCAGAAATCATAGATCATGGAATTTCTGAGTGGTTTGGGCTGGAAGGGATCTTAAAGATCATCCATGGGCAGAGACACCTTCCACTATCCCAAGTTGCTCAGAGCCGCATCCAGCTTGGCTTTGAACTCTTCCTGGGACGAGACAATCATAATGAAACATTTTTAATGCCCCCCAGAAAATAACATCCACTGCTATTGTTGATTTAATTTCATGGGGTATTTTGTTTCTCTAGTACCCATTGAAAAATTGAATTTTTTTTCCCCCGTCAGAATTTCAAGTGAAAAAGGAAATCCATTTCCCTCTCTGGTTTTAATTAAAATGGGTTTCCCAAATCAGAAATGGAATGGTTAAAGTGCATGGTGGGAGGTGCTGAGGACTCCGTGTGTAGCTGTGGCAAGAGATCCTAATTTAAGAAAAGGGGAAGACGATTCAAATTCTCCTTCCCTGTTAAACTGGGGAGAACAGAAAAAAAGTGTATTTTTCACCATAATTAGGCGCTCCCAGAAAGAGAAAGGAAAATGTAGAAAACACAGAAATATTTAGAATTATTGAGGAAAATCGGAATAAGTATTGCAATAGCAGGGGCAAATTCATAGAAGAAAAATTTGTGAAGGGTTTTTAGATACAAAGACATGTAAATACCAGCTGACCTTGGGATTCTGGGTGACTGCACAAAAATCTTCATGGACACAAACACCTTCACCTTAGCAGGTATGGGCCACTATCAGGCTGATCCAGTGGAATGACCAACATAAAATTAGGCTGATTGTAGCAATGAAGCAAGAACACATGATTAATCCTTGTGTAATTTGGTATATTTTACTTCCGAGACTGGTTTGTTTTACCCACGGGCCTACCATTGTTGTCTCCTGGTGTGAGCCCTCCTTTCTGTGGGAAGCTCTGGAAGACAGTCATGGAAACTCCTCATGTCCCAGGCCGCATCCCTCTCGATGGGAGCAGGGATGGGTCAGCTAGAAAGGCTAATTAATGTGAGTGGAACATCCTACTAACACAACTGTATTGTTTCCATGTCCAGAATTAGCTTAGTTGAGACTAGACAGAATATCTCAGCCTTGGCAGAACGTAGATATTTCCCAGGAGACAGATCCATAATCTATCTGCTGTCAGCTATCACGAAAATATGTTATTGCTTTCCATATAGGATCAAGAGCAACTGCAGTATTCCACAGATTCTCTGGCATTTCTCCTTCCCAGATTCAGAGTGTATTTAAGGCTACGCTGCTTTTTTGGCTCAGCTGGTTTGTTTTGTGGCAGTGAGAGAAAGTGTGGGAGAAATTCAAAATGGAAGAGATCTCCTCCAAGATTGAGGGGCTGGAATCTTTCAGTAAGAAAACCAGGGAATGGAGCTGCTGGGACTTCCTGAGCAGATTGTCGCATAGAAAGAGATCAGTGGCACACAGGAGTTTATCCTGGGATTTTACATAGCTTGGTTTGGGAAACACTGAATTGACAGAGCCCTGGGGACACAAAGAGTCATGTCCTATACCAGCTGCTGTCCAGGTGACTGAGAGGGTCACCATAGCACAGCCTGAGGGAGATAAATGCATGGATTCCTGAGGTTCAGCAGGAGAAAAATATGGCAATCATCAGGAAGGATGAAGTTCACAATAAGAAAATCTGGATTTTCTGAGACTTAGGAGTCAAACTATTCATGAAAGCTTCATGCCACTTTCCTAAATAATGCCTGTTGTGCTTTTCAGGGAGACAAATTCTAGGTTGACTTCGGTTCTAGCATTTCAGCAGCATCAGGGTGGATTTCACGGACCTCAACTGGCTTCCTGCCCTGCAGGCAAGAGCAGACAGATCTTAAAAGATCCTAAAGAAGGATTATCTAACTCAGTTACTCTCTTCTGTGAAAGCAGTGTATATCCCTCCTACGGAAACGAAATAGTCATGAATAACTGGTATTCCAGTTTTCAACTGTGCCCTGCTTCTACCTGGGGTGAAAGGTTTTCTCTGAAGCAGAGAAGTCAAGGCAGACCCAGGAAAACATGGATGTTGGACCTGATGGGAGATAAATCTGATGATCTGCAGGTGTCTGAGCTTGTCTCTGTTCCATTTATAACCAGGGGACAGAAACAGGGTCCCGAGGGCACTGAGGGGCTTTACCAACCACTCCTGTGGACCCCACCTGCATTTGTGTCCAATCCTGGTCCTCCAGCCTCAGCCTGGGTTATGCTGTAGGAATATTTGCCTTTTGCCAGTCATAGCTGTGTTTGGACGTGGTCACCACTGGTCTGGACTCAGACACCTCCCAGCCTGACCTGGGACCGGCCTTGTCACCACAGGCCGGCATGGCAGGGACAGGATTATCCAGACCTGATCCAGCCTTGACTTCCTGCCTTCACCTCGGACTTGCCTCATTGCCGTGAACTTGCCTGAGGATTTGGACTTCTGGCTGAAGCTCGGTGCCATCCCTGGGCTGGCCTCTCTTTGGGGTGCTGTGGGGCAGGATCGTGGCCAGGGAGGTTCTGGTGCTGCTGTCTGGTTTATCACTCTCAGCTCCTGGCTCCCAGTGCCTTGGGAAGCAGCTGCTCCCAGCCGTGGGTATTTTACAGCTGTCTGCTGCAACCTGCGACTGCACCAGGGGAGGAAAATCACAAAAACTGCCAAAACCCCCCGAAATGGGGAGCAGTTTTTCATTCTTTGGGATCTGGCTTCAACAGCAGCTCGTAGCTCCAAATCCCTGAGGCGACCCATCCCAACCAGCCAAAACCTCATCTGTGGGGAGAGAGAGACACTTAAAAATGAAGGAAACAAAAATTATCTGGTGCTACTGGGTAGCAGTGCTGACAAAATTGTGGAACAGTTTGGAGAGGAGCGTGTATTCAGTGACTGATTAGAACCTCCCCTGTGAAGCACTTTTATAAATCTAGCTGATAAACTTTTGATGTTTAAGCCAAGCATCTCTCTACCAGTAGGTTAAAATAGAAGTTAAATACAGAGCTGTTATTAACAGGTATTTTTTCCCCCTCTCTTGCTTCAGCCAGGAGACATTACCTGAATGAACTCAGGCTGATCACGTTTGGATATCCTTATACAGGCAGAAATGCAAGAAGTGAGCTTGAGAGGGGACCAGAATTCCTTTATTCCAAGAAACAGCTGTTTAGTTCTGTAACAAGATGAATGAAATTTGAATTTCTTGGCACTTACTGGAAGAAGAGATTATGGTCTCTAATTGTTTTTTTTTTCCTTTAAAGGCAGAGCTGATGATAAAGCTCAAGAATATTTGCCAAATCAGCCTGAACCATGGCAGCAAGTAGTATTTTCCAGATTAAATCCCAAAGCATTTAAAGTCTATGGTCAAAAAATCCATTCACATCAGCCTCCTGAAAGCAGCACACCTGAGGAGCTTTTAGGTGATATTTTGGAAACGTGAAGTGGCAGAAACAAGCAGTAGAAAGGTTTACCTGTGTTGGTTGTTTTTTTCCCACCTCAGTTGGTTTAGGGATCTGGTTGGCTGAGTTGTAACAGCTCCGTGAGGGTGCAACTGAACTGATACGAGGAAGGAAGCGAAAAGTGAGGGAGCACGAGCCATCCTTGCTGCTGCAGAAAATGCCATATGGAACCAGGACCTCTGCTTGGATGAAACTATCACACCTCTGAAATACTGATCACAGTGAGGGTTACTGAGGACCCAGCAGGTAATGAAGCAACTCAAAAACAAGAAAAAAAAGAAAAAGAAAAGGTAGATTTTTTTTTTCCTCCTTCTTCCACTGTGCATCATAAATCAGGCTTTGCATGCATTGCTGGAGAGCCTTTTAAAAAGGCTTTTTAAAAGCCTTTAAAAATAACTAACAAATAAAAAACCAACCCCAAAAAAACCTACTCCACTGCCAAGTCTTAATTATTAGGCTAAGCTAATCTTGACTGTAATTACTGAGATCTAATGAAAAGTTATCCAAGAACTATTATTATTATTATTATTGTTGTTGTTATTGTTATTAGGCATAGCAAGCGAAACCAGCCCTGTGCTTTAACACTCTTTGTTCCTTGGGCAGTTTCTGGTAAGTACCCAGAGAAGAAGTGATGTTTATAATTGATCTTGCCAGTGCTAAATTTCTAGAAATCATGAAAATTCTTCCAAAAGGCAGGGTTTGAAGATGCTTATTTACAAATTTCTGTATTTATAGGGAATTTCTGGTTTTCTTGCACCAAGTGTTCAGGACTCTCTCCACAACCAGTCAGGGCAAAATAAAAACTAAAATTCGAGGGCTCTGTGGGTTTTCTTCACTAAGTTTCTTTCCAGTGGATTTGTTACAGAATCTGGAGAAACAAGTGAAGTGTGAACTAGTAGGGTACTCACAGTGAAGGGTGTGAGTTGACAGCACTGAACTGTGGTGTGGCATGAAATTAATCCTCTTCCAGGGTGGTGGGCAGCACAGAGTAACCAGAGAATTTCTGTAATAAATCATGAGTCACTGATGGCTTTGTACAGTGTGCCAGCCAGGGAGAAGCAGAAAGCTTATTTGATCAGGTTTTCAGAGTTTGGCACGGAAATATAATAGCCAGGAAAATTTGAGGAGATTTAGGGATTGTTTTTTTTTTTTTTTTTATCCAGGATATTCGTGCCTTGACTTGATGCTGCTCTTCTTTCCAGCCTGGTGTCCTGTGCCCACTGCCTCTCCATTTCAAAAACAATCATTGATATAATCTTTCTGCTTGCCCGGCTAGCAGAACACACATTCACACTTCCTGTTTAAGACTGCAGCACTAAGTCATCTGTTTCATAAGACAGCTCTCCTTTAAAAATAGCAGTGTGTGTTTGGGAACACTGCCTGCCTGTCCCTGCCATAGGATACTCCCTCACCATTGCGTTTCCCATTGTGTCAGCACGAGGCTTTTTGACCCTGAAGGTGGAGCCAAACTTTCAAATTCTTCCTTGAAATCCCAGCAGCTGCAGGACCCTCATGGTGAGTGCTTTAGTCGATTTATTTTTAGAAAGGCAGCTTTAAACAGTCTAAATCTGTCCTCCTTTGCCCAGGAGCAGCTCGAGGTAAATTCTGCGAAGTAAAGGAAGCTGAAGATACTAAACCAGCGTGTGCAACAGAAGATCCAGGCATCACAGCTCCTTTCCAGCTCAAGTCAGAGTCACATTTTGCTTTTCCTGCTGATTTTATGCAGAGGATGTTTCACCACTGTGGTGACAGTAGCACAAAACAAAATTGGGCAGAAAAATTACACCTTTTGGTTTCACCAGGAGTAAAGTCAGGTTGTTTTCAGCTGAGCATCAGGAGAGAGCCCCAAGACGAGGGATGAGCTCTCTGAGGAACTGAAGCAAAGCAGAGAACAGTCAGGACGGTTCAGGCACCCAGCTGTGCCCCAGATGTGGCTCCAATTACCTTAGAAGCCAAGCACTGTGCAGAGCTTGGAGTGGAAACCTTAACGGACCTTGAAGTCAGGGCAATTCTCTACCCCTCAAAGTTTAATGGAAATTCTAGGAACAATCCAAGTGGAATATTCCTCTGCCTGCCCTTGCCATGTGAGATTCAGACATCCACCCCAGGGATCCTCTGGGCTCTGAACCCTATTTTTGGGGCAGTATTTAACTACTACCCAAAAGTGCTTGGATCTAGAGGAGAAAGTGTTTCAGCTGTGTGCTTCTCTTCAGCATTTCCCACTGGTCAGCAAATGGTGAATAATCTCAATGTCCTGACACTTATCCCAAGCTTGAATCTGTCCCTTTATCACTAAATTATGCCCAGTAGGCTGGTCTTTTAAACTAACAATCTTCCCAATCCTGTGGATTAAAAAAAGTGTCATATCCTTCTAGTTTCTTTCGTAGTTTCGTAATAGTCCTTCACCTCTAAATTAGGCAGATTAAATCAGGATGTTTGTGCTTGCTAAATCACAAAGCTCACTGTCGGCTCAGAATGCTCAGTTTGAAAGTCTAATCAAGCCTGATGTTTTTACAAGACACTTCACACAAGATTCTTGGAAAGGCGTTCCTCAATCCAGTGGATTATTGAATTAATTGTCAGGAGCAATGCCATTGCTGTGCACAGATGGGAAAGGGAAAGCAAAACAGCTCAGTGGCTTGGAACCCAGACAGACCCCTGAGGATATTAATGTCACCAAGTCCATGAAGGGATTATGTGGATCAATAAAAATAGAAACAGTCAATGTCGTGTTGAAAAAGACAAAGAAGGTCAAGCATAACTTGATCAGGGCAATACAGGGAAAGAGAGCATGAAGGGAATTGTAACACGTTCATCAACAGTGAACAAATACCCTTAGATGAGTGATTTATTCTCCAGTTTCTCTATGTAAACTTCCCCGGTCCGACAGTTATTGCTCATTTCTCCCCTTTCCACCTCCCTGAAATTCCTATCAAAACACTTCAGAAAGCAATGCCCAGCCTTTAACCTGCACCCCAGCAGTTTGTGCCAGAATGTAATAAATGACGTGGAGGAACCAGCCTGTTCTGAGAGGCTGTGACAGGTTTTTGTGTCCCCCTTGGAAGAGGATGACTCTTCACATGAGTTATCTTTGGATTGCAAAGAGCCTTGTTTTTACAAGCTGAAAGGAGCAATTAGCAGTAAATAGTCTTTTCTGAGTAAGGAGCTTTCATGCTCCTAAGAACCAGGCTTAATTGAAGAACAAGTAGTTGTTTAGTGCTCCAAGCCACCAGAGCCTCCTGGAGAAGGAGTTCTTGTGTGTGATGCTTTTGGTCACTTATTTTGCGAGGTGCTGGGTTCACTTGGCCCTTACTAATCCCAAAATCACAGAATTTGGGTTGGAAGGGGCCTGAAAAACCAGGCAGTTCCAATCCCACTGCCATGGGCAGGAACACCAGGAGGGTTCTTTTTTTGTCAGGATTGTTTTGCAATATTCATTAAAAATGAGCTGTCAAACCCGTTTTCAGTTACTGACCCTGCTCTGGGCGTCAGTGGGGGAAAACAACAGCCCTGCTCAGGCACCTGTAGATAATCCCCTACAGCACTGGGCTCCGTCAGCAGAGTGCTGTGTCTGTGGTGGCCTCCACACGTGCTGCAGCATCCAGAGGACCCCGTGGTTGCTGACCAGCACTGGGCGAAGAATTCAGACCAGCAGCGACCCCAAGCCGACACCAGACAGGAGATTTTGCTCTGCTGTAGCCACTCCGTGTCCTGCCCCCCACACTTTTGTGTGGGGTAAATGCTCACAGCAGTCCCAGAGGAGGTGCAGCTCCCAGCTCCCATCCTGCTGTGGTTTCCCTGCACTCAGAAAGGCAGGAATGCCATACAGTTTAAAGAGCTGGCCGTTGTTGGCCTCGTCAGACAGGCCAGAGTGGCTGCTAATCAAACCTGAGCCTGGTGCAGGATTATTGCAGCAGATCTCCTGACAAATTTCCCTCCAGGGTGCTGGCAGGGTCCCACAGTGATAATACCAACAACAGCAGCCAGTCGGTGTGTGAGTGCCTGTGGCAGCCTCATTTTGCCTCCTCGCAGAGAGCTTTTTTCCTGTTGTGAATGTGTTTATGAAACCAGGATGTTGTTTCCTGAGTATTGAGTCTTTCTATTTCCAAGAGCTGTGACTGACTGGGAGAAGAGCTGTCATTTCTCTATTACTGCCAGCCTGCTCAGACACACACACCTTCTCACACAATCCTCTCTCCTGGGCAATGGCACAGCTGCTCTTTTATGTCTGATAATTGTTTCATTATTGTTATTCAGCTAACATGAAAACTGTGTGGCTGAAAGTAAGCAGAAAGCTAAAGCAGAGAGCGTCTAGAGGACAGTGAGTGGATGGCAGAAAAAAGAATTATTTCACTGAAGTGTTCTTAGATGGTATTGGCTGATTAAAGGATAAATCAGCATAGCACGCCTCGGTGATACAGGAGTGTGAGTACAAGTCCCTGGCCTAAATCTGACAGGAGAGTGATTTGAATTGCAGTCCCCAAGCTCCTGGGATGAACAGTGAACTATTGCTCCCTCAGTCGGACCCTTACTTGACCAGACATTACAGCCCTCTTGAAATGCTGTGCTCATTTCCATGAAACACTGATAGTTTTGAAGGGAAAAATTAAATTGCTGGGAGTTTTGTGATCAAACTGCCTTAGGATCACATTAGGCTCTCTCAGAGCAATCTCTTCCATAGGCCATTTCTCAATCTAATTTATTTTCTGGTGTTATTTACCAAATAAGAAGGGTTCTGATATGATTTGGTCCTGCACGTAAATATTATCAAAGCTGCAGCACAAACCAGAGTTCTGCAAATAGATATGTAAATGTACCAGAAATGGCTTCTTTCCTGCAGCTGGGAGGCAATAAGTGACCATCCATCACTCTCTCCTCACTGAACTTCTGACAGGTTAACAAAACTTCTGGGACACCGTGGAATCCAGAAAGAAAACAGTGAAATAAAACAGCTTTTAAGGTGGTCAGAGGAGCACAAGTCTGATGAAGAGCAGCTGAGGGAACTGGGAGGGCTCACCCTGGAGAAAAGGAGGCTCGGGAGAGACCTTATAGTTCTCTAAAAGTCCCTGACAGGAGGTTGTATCCAGGGCAGGGTTGGTCTCTTCTCCCAGATAATCAGTGACAGGATGGGAGGGAATGGCCTCAAATTGTGCCATGAGAGGTTTAGATTGGATATTAGGAAAAATTTCCTCACAAAAATGGTTGTCAAGGACTGGAAGAGGCTGCCCAGGGAAGTGGTGGAGTCACTAGCCCCGGAAGTGTTTAAAAGACGTGTGGAGGTGGCACTTGAAGGTCTGGTTTCATGGTGAACATGGTTAATGGTTGGACCTGGTGATCTTAGAGGCCTTTTCCACCCAAATGATTCCACGATTCATGAGGCTGATGGTTTGTGGGATGGCACCATCCCAGGGGTGTGTGGGGTGATCACTACCAACGAACCCAAAGGCATTTACTCACCCAGACACAAAGACACCAGAGTCCATACAAAAAATCGAATGAGGGAGAAGTTACAGTTCCCATTCAAGTAAGTGCTGTGTGTGCATGAAAGGACATCAGACATCATCTTGTCCTGAAATCTGGGGGACCTTGTGCCACTGAACTGCGGTGTGCCTGACAGTGCTCCAAGGGTTGTTTTCCTCCCTGTTCATCACTTTAAAAAGTGGATGTGGGAGACAGCTGGCTCAGATTCCACACCCACCCACCACAGTAGCATTTTGCTGCCTCAGTGTCAACAGTTGACAAGCCTGAATTGTGAAGTGCTTCAGGAACGGTGGAAAAGTGGAGATTGTTATGCTGAGAAAAACCTTTATTCCCCTGCAGGAATGATGCATAAGCCAAAGGTTAGAACATTTTATTTCAGGGTGCACATAGCTATGGATGTGACAGGAAAATCAGATTTTTAGCAATACTAAAAATAAGTAGATTTATTAATAAGAAGAATCTTTAAACAGCAGAGCAGATCGAGTACATATGGTTTTTTTTTATTTTTGATCCTTTAAACTACCAAAACGGAAGAGATATTCTGCAAATATTTACTCCTGGTTTTAAATAAACCCTGGTTTATCCTGATAGTCCTACCGTGTTTGCTTCGTGCAAACAGTCCGGAGAATGAATATATTGGTCAGATCACATCTGTGGGTGATTCTCAGTCTGCACTTTCTTTACAAGCATATTTTCCATAGGTTTGAACACAGGCATCAAAGGTCGGGATGTGTTGGGGAGCTGCTCTGCTTTTTGGTTCCTTGCACAGGGAACAGAGCTTTTTTGCACGGCTTTTCCTCGGGGAATAATTCTGTTTACAAATTTCAGATATGCTCTCTGCAAACACACTTGAGCACTAACCCAAATTGTTTTGTTCCCACAAGCGCAGCAGATGATTTTATCTTTCTCTTTGACATTGGGCTGTCCAATTAGCCCCTCCTTTTTCACAGCTACTCTACGTTACTTCACCACCTTCTTGCAGCAGCCAGGGACAGAAACAAGAAATATTTATTACGTGGCATCTGACACAGAGAGAGACTATAGAACATAGAAAACCGTATAAAAAATATTCCAGGTCAGTCGTTCAGACTGTTCAACTTCACATCAATCAAATTCCAATTTATCCCGCTAGGAAAACTTGCCACAAACTTCAGTTCAAGCTGGATCTCCTGCTCCCCAGGCACTCCATGCTTCAAACCAGGCTTAACCACAGCTTCTTTTCCCCTCCGTACACCACTGCCACTATGGCAAACTGGATGTTTAAATCAGCTTCACTTGGCAAAAATAGCTAGGGCTGGACTGAATTTTAAAAGCTGCGTGCCAGAAGGCATTGGGAGACTTCTCTACTCACTGGCAGAATGACCAGCAAGATCCTTTGGAAGATTTTAAATTCCCAAGGGCTTCTAGGTCAGGCATAGAAACAAGTTTTGAAGAACTGACCTAAATCTCATCTTTTTTTAAGGTCTATGGGCACCAGGAAATAGGATGGACAAGGTAAGAGGGTTCCTCAGAGGACGATATACTTTGGGTGTTAAAATGTAATTAACATCTATTACCAAAGAAACAGTTTAATGGGACACTGAACTGACCAGATTTTTTCCTGGAGAGGAAGAGTGGAGGAGAGAGCCCCAAATATATTTCTGTCCGTGATGCAAAATTGTCTCTTGTTACAAAAGAAACCAGCACTGCTAGACCAGATATTGGCTGTTCTCAGTAGGGAATCAGCCTCCACTCTCTGCCACTCTGGTAAGGGCTTGGACTGCGTTCCTGGCATCCACTTTTGGGAAGAACTGAAGGAAATAAGCCAAATATCCTCTCCACGTCCTCATTTCAGATGTGGAACGTGCTCAGTGTGTAGAGCGCAGGCCCAGGGATGGAAAGGAAGATGATTTTCTGTGACAAGCATCGAAAGGACAAGTCTGGGAACTGCTGTCCTGCCTTCAACTGTCCTCATTGTCACACATCATTTTATCCATACCCAGAGCATGGCAGGAAACCTTCAACAGCATCAGGACCAACACGAATTCCTGAAAAACTTTACAAATATCCTATATAATAGTGATCCTTTACCGACAGACATTCTCAAGTTCTGACATTTAACCTGTTCATCATGATATGTGTCCTTTGGGTACTTTTTTCAATCAGAATGTCACTTAGAATCCACTTAGCACCCTGAAATCTCTTGATTGTACCACATGGCTGTATTTATAAACCCCATCTGGAACAGTAATTTGATAAAGAAACCACTGGGATTGTCTGCCCAGTCCTTGCTAGGGTATTAACTCTTAGCACAGGCAGTGTGTGACACCTCTTTTTCTCCCCTTTCTTTGCAAGCTTAAATGTCAGACACTCAATTAAGATGATTTAAAAAGTGACAGTGAGTGAGATTCACCAGGCCAGACGACCACAGTGCCATTTGAGCTTTTTGCCTCGTTTCTCTGGATAGGTAATGGGAAGGAAGAGCTGCTTGCTGGGCATTATTCACCTTACCCTAAATAGACTTTTCAAACCTGACAGGTGGCTTGTGCCCTAAAAACTCCCATTTCTCTGAAATGACAGGTGAAGCGCCAGGTAATGTTCTCAGCTGTGGATTCCCACAGCCTTGCCCATTTTAGCTGTGTGGTTACAGTGTGTGCTTACAGCCCGTGGGCTGGAGGAGCTCGTTTATTTTGGTGCACGGCTGTCAAGGAAGGGAGCCTGGAATAATTTGTATCTCCTGCCATTTGCCCTGGGATAAGAACAAGTGCACAGACATCTCAGATGACTCTGATAACCTATTAAGCCTCGACAACTTGATGGCATTTTTGAGTCCTCAGGCTGGTCATAAGAAGGGAATATGAGGAAAGGCCTTGTGTTCTGCGTTCTGTTCAACAAGGCTCTCTGTGAGCTGTGGGGAACAGAAGCACAGTGTCAGCCAGCAAGAAAAAAGGACACTTTTGCAGCTGTTAGTCCTTGCCCCAAATCACACACCAACTGAAAAACTTATTTGGCCTTTCTCCAGAAAATAACAACATCCCTCCGTGATAAATCACGACTAAGGAGATATGTTAATGTGTACTGGAGCTAAAAAGCAGCTATAGCAACGGCTCTGTGGGCTGTAAAGGAGCTGTGTGAGCTGAGAGCTGGGCTCTATCACAGAAGGTGTTAGTTGGACAGGAGGCAGTGAGGAATCTGGTAATGATTCTGTTCTGACCTCCAGGCTCTCAGGAAACGATGTTTGCAAGGTTTCCCAGGAATTTCTTGTACGAATCTTGGGGTGCTGAACACCGTTTTGCTAAGAATATCTTGCCATGTGTAGTCTGCACACTAAAAGATAAGCAGTAAGCTGGGGGAGAAAAGATTCAGTGAACTTTGTAATGATTGTAGAGTGTGAAGATGGGTTTATAAAATGTCAGGAACTTCTGCTGCTTTAATTCTCTCCTCCCTGCCTGGAAGGAGCCTCTGTATGCCTCCAGCCTGGCCTGCTGCTTGAAGCAAACAGAGCCACAAACATTAGATTAAATCAGGTGTGGTGAGTCCTGGATGCTGAGTCAAGGATTCCAATTCCACCAATTCCACTGCTCCCTCCCCTGCTGGTGGGAATGTCACACTCAGTGTCCAGCCTGGACTGCCCAAGCTGCAATTTGTGGTTGCTGCCCTTCATTATCTCCACTGCCAGTAGTGAGCAGAGTTTGACTCTCATATCTCATTTTCAGGGTCAAACCTCTCCTCACAATTTTTTTTTGCTGCTGGCCATAGTATCTCAAGTTCATTCCACACTCCTCCACCAGGGATATCAGGAGGACTGTGATACTACTGAGGAGGGTGATCCTGTGCCAACAGCAAACCTAATGTGGATTTTTAACAAACAATGAATATAGAATAATAAAATTGATATTTATGAACCATTAAACCATTAAAACCATTTAAAATAATTAAGTTGTCATTCAGCTGGACAAAGCCCTGTTGTCTAAGAAACTTTGCACTGTGAGAATGAGTTGGACTTGCTGTACAGGAGATGGAATAACCCTTCAGCAAGAGACCAGGTCAAATTCCCAATTTAAGGTCTTGGGAAGAAACCCATTAATTAATGTAAATACCAGACCTTTTAGAAAAATTTGTCAGTGCTATTCTCTCCTTATTCTTGCAATTTTAAGTAACCTTTACCAAAAGTCACCTCAGACTGTGAGAGCTGAAATAACTCAATATCCAGATCCTGTTCTGTTCTTGCAGGAATATCCCAACCACGACTCAAATTTCCTTGGAGTTGCACTATGTGTACTCTACATCCCATCAACAAAAAATTATCTCTGTCTGCAAGTCCCGGGCTCATTCCCACAATATTTTTCAGTCTCCTGATGGAATCTCCCTGCACTTGTGCATCGTCCTCTCCAGATTCACTCTATTAAAACAAAGCCTGGTGGGATTTCCTGTGCTGGTCACATCCACCTCGCTGGAGTCCCTGCTGTTCTGCATTGCAGGATTTATGTCCCTCTCTGCTTCTTATCACTTAATTTCTTTTTAAGACAGGGACACCTGCCAGGAACAAGGAGGTGAGATGCCATTAGATTCACAAAATGCCCTCTGCTGATATAACAGGTTGCTCAGTAATTACCCTGACTGAAATTTCCACCAAAAAAAGTAAAAGCCATGTGGACACTTGATAACGGAGTTTTATGGAGTCAGTTCTTTGTTTGTTGATTTGTTTTTCTTTTTTTACCCTGTTATACCAATAAGATGTCATGGAAACTTTCCTGAAAAGTCAGATTTTCAACCCAGCAACTATTAAGTTTTCAGCACCAGGCTCGGGAGAGGGAAACAGAACCCACTCACACAAACTTGTTTCAGCTGCAGACTTCCACAAGGACATTCCCATGCAAAGTGGGCTCCACCAAGCCAAGAATGACAACTTCCCTGCTTGGGAATAATCCATGTATTTTCTAAGACCCATAGGTGGGGAAAGATGACCAGAGACAGCTGTGGGCTTTGACAAGGTTTCCTTGGAGTTACATTTCTCACCTGAGCCCTGCAGCCAACAGCAGCCTGTGTGGGTCCAGCTTCCCTGTCTGCCTCGGGGCCTGGAGTGAGTGTGGACTGAACAGGGTATTGATGTTTGGTCCTTATTAACCACCTCCAGGGACAGGAATCCTCCTTGGGAGCTGGGGGAGAAAATCAAGCACTTGCTCTGAGCAAAGAAAATGAAATATCTATTTATTGTTCCTTCAGGTTTCTGTCCCAAAGGAATTTTTCTCCTCTGGTGGATTGTTCCCTCCTGCAGCAGAGCCACCAGTCTCTCCCAGGCCACTCATCTTTGCTCTCCATGAGCGCCAGGCACCCTCTCAATGAAGACCTTTGCCAAGTCCCATTCCCTGACACACTGCACTGCTGTTCTCCTGATTCCCACTCCTTGCTAGGGCCAGCTGCTCAGTCACCTCTGATGCACACCAGAGGATTTCAGATCCACTTAATCCCCAAAATCAGGGCAACCTGATAACACAGCACCCTGGTGTGATGCGGGGCTAGAGAGGAAGCACCTGCCCTCGGCAGATACTCCAGGAATAACCAAGAGGAACCAAGTGTTCTGTGGAGCTGAGCGATGAGCAGATGCTGGTGAAGACAGGAGAGTCAGCTGGGAGCTCCTGGTGTCTGTGTCACACAAATGCTGCTGGGTCGAAAATTTCCTCTCTAAGAACAGAGAGATCTCTGGGCAAAAGTCTTTTCTGCCACTGCCCACATGAGAACAGGAGGGTTCCGAGGGCTGAATGCCTCCAATCTCATGTGCAGTTTAATGCTGAGGGGCAGAGCTCACTTGAACACCAGAATCTTTTTGCTCTTGGTTTTACTGCCTAATGAGACCATCTGCAAAATGAACTCTGCACTCAGTGAAGGAAAAAATAACCCTTTGAAATCTCAGATCTTTGCTTGTGACTGAAACTCATACTAATATCAGTTAAAGGAATAGTAGGAAAGAAGGGAAAATACAAATCTGTTGTTGCTTTTTTGCATCTGCATCTTGACTGGGCTTCACAGGCCTCATGGATGTTTTCTTCCAGCAGGTAAATAAAGAGACAGGAAACCTGGTCCTTTTTTAACTCTCTTCTGTATTCAAAAAGGCATCACCAACACACAGAGCATCCATCACTACCACTGTCACCAGGTGGAGTCCAGCCCAGAGCTCACCAGTTACAACTTTGCTTTAATATTACCTGGCCCAAGCCCTTAAATACCTCTCGGTAGTCTTTAAACAAAATCCCCTCAAACCTTTAAATCCACAGCAGACTCTTCCACAGCATTACAAACAAAACCCGAGGATAAAGAGTGCATTACAGTGAAGAGTTGCTTCCTGGAGTCTGGCATTCTTTCCTTCATTGCTATTCCTCCTTCAGGGGGCTGAAGGGCTCTGAGGAGGCACTGGAGCCTTTCTCAAGAGCACTGTGTAGATTTTGTAGAGGGGCAGCATGTGCTGACTGTTCTGACCTGAGACAGACAAAACAGGCATGGAAGGGGTGAGGAAACGATCCTAAGTGAGTAAGAGATTTTCTTCTGCTCCTGTACTTGGGAGTGTCTGAGTCTCTTGAATTTCTGAGGTTTTCCTCCAGCACCATCACTTCAACGTGGACCCATGGCCCTCTTCTCATTTTTAGTGCTTTCATGTTTATCTTCAGGCAAAAGCAGATATTCCTAAAGGGGAGAGAAAAGCAATCATCCCTGCAGAGGTGTGTGCTTCCTCACCCAGTTTGACAGAGCTTTAACAGCACAGGCTGTGCTTGTAGCTAGGGATCTCGAGCAGCAGCCACAGGTTACATCTCCCTGAGGGCAGGACCAGCGTCATTTTCTCCTGGTGTAGGATCACAAAGGTTTGTGGTATAGGAACAACTTAATCTGCCCCATTTGTTGCTGGAAGACAGCTGGGCTTGTCCCGCTCATAAAGGCACCATCAGTAGAACAGGTATTTTTTAAATGAATGAGTGTTCCATGAAAATACACCATTAGAAAAAACCTGAAACATCCCAAGATGCCAGATTGATTTACCAAAAATCTTGCTTTTTTTCAAGAAGAAAACAGAGAGAAGAAAAGGTGCTTCACACTGTGGAAATCTCCTGTTGTAGCATTTTTTGGAATGAAATGTTTTGCTAGTTTCGGTTTGTGTTTATTTACATTCTCTCATATATATATTTGGCTTTTTTGGCCAAATTCTAGTTATAGGGATAATTTTAAAGCATTCATCCACATTTCCATTGAGAAACCTGGGAAAAATTGTGTGAAGTGACAGGATGTTCCTCAGTGACTGACACTTCCTTGTGCATTAAATCAATGAATTAAATAGCTTCAGAAAATAGCACTTTATGAAGGAAGAATAGAAAATGAAGAGGAGAAGATAAAATAAATTAAAGGAAGCATGTCCCCATTTCCAAATGTATTGGGTCAGACTGGCATGGAGTTACCAAACACACAGAGATCAATATTGTGTGTATTCCAGTTTAATGGATTAATAAAGTTGTAAAATTTCCTAAATTTCATTATAAGCCTTCATAAAAAGATCAGAAATGTCATAAAATGTAATAAAATATAAATTGACCAGGGACTCATAATGATTTAGAATAATTTAGATTGGAAATGAACCTCTTGATGTGTCCAGTGCCACCTCCCACTGAAAGCAGGTTGGGTTCAAAGTTAGGGGAGACTCACCAGAGCATTTCCCAGCTGAGTTTTGAGTATCTCCAAGGATGGTGATTTTCCTGTTTCATCTCCAGCTGGCTCCCTTTCCCCCAGCAGGTGCCTGATACTCCTGATTTCCAAGGCAGGAGGTTATCAATGCCATATTTGACCCAGGCCATAGAAACTTTGGGCACTCAGGTGTGGATACACCTTGGTCTCAGAACTGGAACAGTTCACGCCTCTGAATGTTACTGAGGTTCTCTTTCATTTCTTCTCCAAAGGTCTCCAAACACTCTGCTAATGTAGAGACTGCAAACACAGATGGCTGTCTAACCAGCCATGGCTCTCCTCGGAAAGCATCCTCATTTCCTTCCCTGTTTCCATAGCAGGAATCAAAAGAAAAGAAAACAAAATTCTTCCACCAGAAGTTGCCCATAAGCTCAGAAGTCCCGTTTAGTATTTTTGACTCTCAGGCTGCTGTCTCAATCTCCAGACAGCATTTCCCTATAAAAGACATATAACAATCCTAAATCCAATATATTAAGGCACTTAAAGAAGTGCTTAAAACCTTTGTTTAATCAGAAATAATAACCTGAAATAATACATAAAATAGTCTGCCCACACTAGTGGAATAAAGAAATGGATTCTGCCTCATTGTACGGAATTTGGACTTACCCACCAGTCAGTTAAGCTTATTTTATGGTAAGAACATGAAAAATATGACAGAAAAGCTCAGTGATGCAGTGTGAAATAATAAATGGTTTTACTTTATAAAAAAATAGGGGAAAAGAAAGCAAACCATAGTGATATTAAATTCTTCATTTAAAAGACCCATTCCCAACAAAGAGCATTAGTTTTCAGGAATGAAATTAGGCAGAGACAGCCAGATAAATATCTGCCTGTATAATTCCTTCCTGAATCATGCCCACTTTCAAATCTCAAAATGACCTCAAAAAATTGCAGATGGATTTTCAGTAATTTTGCTCTCAGATGGTAGGGGGTTATGTCAAGTTATTGTTTAGAACTCCCTCTGGATCAAACAAGCTGTGGCAGACAGTTTTTGGAGGATCGGGAAATAATCCAGTGATACCTGGATCACTTCTGTGGCATTTCTGAGTGGAGTCTCCCTGCAGGGTGGGGACCAGCAGCTGGAGACAAGGCAGCGTTGTTGGGATGGTCCTAGGGAACTGAAAGTTGATTTTAGTCCAAAAGGAGAGCACTGGGTGATGGCAGAACTGGAGAATGTGACAGGGGAAAAACAAAGCTGGAAAACAGCAGTCACTCTGGTGCATGAAACAAAATTCCAAGAGCAAGGTGATTCTTCCAGCAATAAATAAAATATAGATCCCTCCAGGAACTGGCCTTGGACCCTGCCCGCCCAGAAGCTGAGCTTGGATCCTCTCCTCTCCAGCTGCCTCGTGCACAGACACATAAGGAAGGAAAGAGGTCTCTCAGCAGACCCCCAGACCTCGTGGTCTCTCTGGCTTGGACCCCTTTGTCCCTCCAGCTGCCAACTCAGCAGTCTTGTGTCTCTCCCACATCCAGCCCAGACTCTTGTCCATCCCAATACCTGGCTTCCAAGTCTCTTATCTCCCTGACCTGCCTCTTTATCCCACTGTTTTTCCATGCTTGTTCCTCCCCAAACCAGCCAAAATACTCCCTTTCCCCTCCGATTCCTCCCCATAACATCCTGCAAGGAGCCTCTTGTCTCCATCATCTGATGGGATGTGTGTCACCCCTGGCATGTGGGGTTGAGGCTCTCCTGGGAGCCCTGGGACCAGCAGGGTCCTGGGTCTGCTTCTCTGTGTAGGTTATTGGGGTCTGTCACCCCCCCAGTGTTTCTCTGTGTTCCTCTGTGTGCAGGGTAAAAGCCTTTAATCACAGAACCTAAAAAGTCTCCTTAAAATCGATTGTCTCCTTATCTGCCCTCGGTTGCTTCAAATGACACTCCTGGCTATTCAGATTTGTGGGGTTTTTTCCAACAATGAAATTTCTCTGTGTCTCTCCCGCCCATTTTATTGACTGCCAGAGAAACACACATTAAGCTCAGTTCGATTTCACACGAGGGCTTAGATCCTTGAGATATCTGTATTGCAGACTTCTCTGGGCAAATTGCCTGAAAGCTGCTTCAGAAACCAAAACCACCGCCCTAAAAAACCCCACATACCCAATACTGCAGACCTCCTGCTCTCAGAAACATTATTATTTTCTATATATTCTCCTTGGTCTGCAGACGAGCACCACACAGATGTTCAATTCCCTCGTGTTGCCATCCACGTTTAGAGAAAGCTGCTTTCCTGATGAGGCTATAAATTATTTTATTCTTCAGCAAATGCTTGTTTATTGACTTGTCTTTCTCATGCATCAGAAATCCCCTCCGGTCTCTCCCTGGAGAAACAGACATCTCCTGCTTGTCATCGTAGTGATTCCTTTTTAGGTTTCAACAGCCCCAAACTCACATGCCCCTTGGCCCTAAATACCCACTTGTTCTTGCACATGCTGCTGCCAGTGGGAAGAGGCTGGAGAATGTATGATGAATCTCACATCCCACGTCTCACACAGAAATGGAGATGGTGTTGGTGCTGCCTACAGTCCTCTCTGGTGGAGTCAGACTGTGGCAATAAGCAAGTAGAGTGGGGGACCAAGGCCACGTGCAGAAAAGCGGCTGGGGACGACCGTGACGTGGGGCCTAAGTCCCAATCAAGGCCAAATTTCCAAGGAAATACTTGACTCTTTCCTCCTGAAACACAGTAGCTCTTCTAATGAAGAAAAAACCTCTTCTTGGAAAAAAAAAAACACCTTGAAAAAAGTCTCCAGCAGGATTTGGGACTGAGTATAAGCTTTGGGTAGAGCAACCTCCAACTGAGTTTTAAGTACTTTTATCTGTAATAGCTTTGGGTTTTTTTTTTTAATCCTTTACCTACAGACTAGAACCTGGTGACGTATTTTTAAAAGTTCAACCAGTGTAGGATAATTCGTGGCCTTTCAAGAAAAGAAGAGACGCAGACAAATAATCACCCATTTAGCTAAATCCTCATTAAATGCTTGCTGCCCCTGGGCCTCAGTGAGATTCTAACATAACCCAAGCAGGAATCAGTGGATCAGGGAACAAAAACCAATTCTATTTTTAAATTGATAATTGAAATAAGGCATCTCAGGTGGTTTGGAGTGGTTTGACAGGATTTGATATAAAACGCTTCCTCCTGCTGGTTACCCACAGCTCCACAGTCCCTCCAGCTACCAAAGAGATGAACTTGGGGCAGCACTGTGTAAATCCAGGGCTGTCTTTATATCAAGGGGAGTGATAAATAAAAATGAACTGACTGATTGGACTTATGGTGAATCTGATTAAGCTTTTGAACCTTTTTTCACCTGATTCTTACTTACTGCCCATCAAATACAAACAAAACCCAAATGTCTCAATTCCAGAGGATGCAGATGATCAGGATTTAGTGTGTTTTCATTTTGCAGTGTGCAGATCCCCACTGCCTTTGATTTGCCCTCCTTTCTGGACTTCTTTCCTTCTTCACTCTGCTGTCAATCCTGTGTCAGACTAATGCAAACGTGGTTGGAATTTATTTATTTTAAAAAGTACCAGACGAGCACTGAAACCCATCTGGGCTCAGCCTGTGGCTCCACTGCTGACTTTCTGTGCAGGCTTGGCAGATCTCTCAGTTCTTCTTTATCAGCTTCCCCTTGTCAAGTCTGCTGGCCATGACTACGAGCCCTGTGAGATGGGAGACATCTCTCACTGCGTTTCAGCCCCACATGGGACTGTGACCCTGATAAGAAACTTTTGTAGGGCACAAAATGCATTTTCTACACCACTGAAAGCTGGTGAGTGGTGGCCTAAGGGTGCAGATATTCTCCTCAGCTTGAATAACTCAAGACGTTTTCCTCGGGTCATTTATCTCGTTTGGGGATAGCATAACACGGGTCAGGAAGAAAAAGTAATTTTGGATTTCCTCTGCAACAGAGGAGGGTTTGGATGGGATGTCTATCCTGATACTTTCTCAGAGGGAAATATGAGTGCTGTCCATTTTCCATGGGACCACAGATGCTCTGAGATTAGGATTGCCAAGAAAGTCTATACAAGCCGTGTACTCGTTAAATTCCCAGTATTAATGAATTTGTGGGTTCTAGGGAAGTGTCTTGGATGGGTTTGAAAGACCTTGGCTTGACAGTGAGAGCTGACACCACTCACAAGGGAGGACATCAACCTCCCCCACCACAACACTGCGCTCTTTAGTTTTTGTTGGCTAGACCACTGAGTTTAATTAAAACCTGTCTTTAGGCTCCATAATTTATGAGGTTTTCCTCCTTCAATTAGTGACACACGAAACCTGAGGATGAAGCCGGGAGAGGTCATGAAGCAGGGAAAGGAGCAATCTAGGAAATAACAGGGCTTTTTCTGCTGTAGATGCAACAAAACTGTGGATAAATCATGATATACAAATAAGGCAACACAGAACTGCAGATCTTGGCAAAGTGTGCATGTTCTTACAGCTTCATTGAGCTGCAGATGGACCCCAGCCTAAGGTGAGTTGCTTTTCTCCATTAAAATACGAAGCCTGTACTTCACGTTCCTCTATTTTGCCTTTTTCTCTCTGTTACAAAGTCATATTAACATCTTCTTTACTATTCTGAGTCGCATCCACCACTCCGAGTTTAAAATATATGGGATAACTGTGCATCGAGTAGATGTCTGTGCATACAGATATATATTATTATGGGAGATTCCTATTTTTCAGCTTCACTTTGCAAGCATTAAAATCAGCTGTACATTCCTCGTTCCATAATTTGCATGATTACTTGCAGCCTTACGTCTTTTTTATTAAAATTTACTTCCAGATCACAGAACATTGGCTAATCACCAAGCTGCTCGTACTTCATAAATCATCTCAACCTCTAACAGGAGATGTGCTTTTTAAAAATTGAGCTTTTAGCCTCGGTATTGAAGTTTGTCTAATTAGCTGCATTCCAGTGATTTCTAAAAGGAACTGAATGAAGGACGAGAGAGGCGACCCTCAAGTTGTGCCAGGGGAGGCCCAGATTGGACATTAGGAAAAATCTTCTTTACTGAAAGGGTGGTCAGGCATTGGAACAGGGAAGTGGTGGAATCAGCAACCCTGGAAATGTTGAAAATTTGTGTAGGTTTGGCACTTGGGGACAGGGTTCAGTGGTGGACTTGGCAGTGCTGGTTGGACTTGACGATCTTAGAGGGCTCTTCCAAGCTAAACAATTCTTGGATTCTGTGAATGGTGGGGTTTTATGTTTGAACTTAAGAAAATGAGCTGAGCTGACCATGTTTACTCCAGAGGTTGCTTTTTAGGGCTGGCACTGAGATCACCAAACTCTTCCCCCTTCACCAGGTGCTTGTGAGGCCTGATCCTACACCCAGGGGAGCTGTTCAGATCCCAGAGAAAGCATTTTTCCAGAGATCTGTAAATTCCCTTCTGCAGAGAGCTGCTGGGCTTTAGGAGGTTTGTTGTAAATCTTCCCTTCCTTCTCCTCCACCAGCCAGTAATCCTCTTTCACTATGGATGGAAGCTTGACATTAGGGGGCTAAAAAAGATTAATTTTAATTTTTGGAACAAATGCCCCTCTGATGTGGAGTGAGGCCAGCATACGCCTCACCCTCTTGGTGCAGAAGTTACCACTCAGACCACTTCCCTGAAATTCCCTCATATTCAGACTTGCTCTTGCTCCTGGTTTTTTTTTTTTTACGTGCCTGTTCTCTTGTCTTTTAGTTTCAGGACACACACTGAGCTAAGAAGGCAATGCAAGCAAGGAAACAGGTATTTAAGAGAATACCAAATTCCAGAGCTTGCATGAAAGAACACCCTGCTGCAGGAATAATTTTTGCTAAACAGATGCAGTTGGGAAATGAGGCCTTATTACGAGGGATCACAGTTATTCCCTGCACAGTTTAGCAGCCACATTTGTCTTGACCTGATATGTCACATTTTATCCACATTGTGCTGGGAATTCAGAAAAAGGGTGAGAGAGGGGGAGAAATCCCTCTCCACGCTCACGGTTCATTATACATTCAAAATTCCTTTGAAAGCCTCTCACACTGAATAATAAGTTGCCAAGCTCTCCCAGTGCTCCCTGTCTCTGAGGCCACAGTACAAATCGCTTCCCAGTAATTATGAAGGGGGGAAAAAAAAGGAAATTAATTATACCAATTTTAAAACTCCAGAATGACCTTGGAAAAAACTTCAAAGGTCATCCTGGATGGTCTCCTCGTTGTCCTACACTGGGTCCCAGCTTTGTTATTCCTCAGAGGAATAGCCCAGTCGCTTCCTCAGTGTTTCTTATAAAGATGAAGCTGAAGAATTTGGTTGTTTGGGTTCAGCATATAACAAACAGAATTTACAGGATGTAATGGGAGAATGGAGGAGTTTCTGGGGAGCTTCCTAAGCAGCATCTCTCACATGGATAGGTCCTTTCTCTGTTCCTAACCTACAGACTTCCATCCACCCATTGCTGCCTTCACAGCAGGGCCGTGTCATCTATTTTGGCAGAAAAAAACCCCATCCAAGTTGCTGATAAGATAAATCTCTGCTGTGTCATGGTCCAAAGTCAGACACAAGAGGCAGGCGGCTCTCTCAGGCCGAACACAGCTGACCTGCACAAGAAGCAGAGCTGATTTCCAGGATCTGCATTGTCCCATCCAGGCAGAGCTGTAGGATCCTTCTCCAGCTTTGGGGCTCACCAGAGGGGAGGGATTGAATTCACCTGTGACATCCCAAATCTGCCTGAGTGTGTCCAGAGAGAGGAACGGAGCTGGGGAAGGGTCTGGAGCACCAGGAGCAGCTGAAGGAGCTGGGAAAGGGGCTCAGCCTGGAGAAAAGGAGGCTCAGGGGGGACCTTCTGGCTCTGCACAACTCCCTGACAGGAGGGGGCAGCCGAGGGGGGTCGGGCTCTGCTCCCAGGGAACAGGGATGGGACAAGGGGAAATGGTGTCACATTGTGCCAGGGGAGGTTTGGATTGGATATTAGGAAAAATTTATTCTCTGAAATGCTGGTCAGTCACTGGAAGAGCTTGCCCAGGACAGTGGTGGAGTGTCCATCCCTGGTGGTGTTTAAAAGATGTGTAGATGTGGCCCTTGGGGACAGCGTTTAATGATGGACTTTGCAGTGCTGGGGGAATGTTGGACTCAGTGATCTCAGAGGTCTTTTCCAACCTAAATGACTCTGGGAGTCCATGATTCTAAATAATTGTTCTCACTGTTTTAAGACAGAAGTTTTCCTTTGTTTCCTGGGTGTTTCTCAAGGCAGGAGGACTCTTTGCTCCAGCCTTTCCTCCAGAAATGGACACAGGGTGTTTTCACACAAAAAGATCCATCTCTTTGGTAAATCCCTGCTAATGTCAGTAGATCTCCACAGCCAGACATGAACTGTCAAATGAAAAACTTGAATACTGGCCAGCACGCCACTGTCTTGTCTCTTGTTGTGTGTGAGGGAAGAACTGTACAAAAGATAACCAAAACAACACATTTGGAGGCGACAGAAAGGAACAATTTTCCATTTGGTGAACATGTAGGTGCAGGAAATCAGTTGCCACAGGGGACACGCAGGCCAGGAGTAAGGGAAGATTCAAGGAGGCACATGGGATATCCTGCAGCGTTATAGAGCTGTTGCATCCCTTTTTAAGCTGATGCAGCAAATTGGAGGTTGGGGTAATGAGGATGAGGGCAGAATATCTGATATCTGCTTATCCCACGACAAGCCCTGGGCCCTACTCACAAGGCAACTGGTGATGGTGCTTGAAAGAGGCCTCTGCAGCTGGGATCCCAGCTCACATCCCAAGCTACTCACGTCCCTCATATTTCCTTACCTGTGACTCTGGAGTACCCAAGGCAGAGCTTGCCCCATCCCTTCCATGCTCACCTTTGTGGTGCCAAGAGCTGGGCAAAAGCAGAAGTTCCTCACACGTGCCTGAAATCCAAGAAGCTCTTGAGATCCCACAGCAATTCTGGGGCTCCTCTGCCGGGACTGCAGCGGTGTCTCACCGAACCCTAAGGAGTCACTTGGATGCTGAGCAGAGTCACTGAGGTCAGAGGATCAGCAAGAACCTGAAACTGCTTGTTTAAGTTCAAAATTCAGCTGTCGGTCACAGCAGGCGATTCAGAGGGAGGAAAATGCCCATTGTCACACGGACATGAAGCAGGAGACTCAAGGCAGAGACTCTGCCAAACCAGAGGCAAAGGGGGCAGCCAGCAGTGGGACTCAGCACCTCCTGCTTTTCCAGGCAACTCTCACTTCCAACACTCCACCTTCACTGTTTTCCCCACCGTCTCATTTTGAGCTGCTACGTGTGACATCCTTTCTGATGATTTGACATCCTTCCTGGTGATAGATTTGAGCTATTCTTATTTTATCAAATTAAAGGAGACAGAAGATACAACAAGAATTAACCATCGCTCCTTGCAGAAGGTTAAAAAAGGCTTCCTGTAGAAACCTATGGAAAATAAGTGTATAAAGTCACTAAAACGGGACATAAGGCACATGGTGATTGACAAAGGGCTTTTGTTCTCCTTGGTACAACAAAGCCTTTAATTTTTTTCAGTATAGAAAAGTCAAATATCTCACAAATGTCAGCAGTGTTAAATTAATCTTTTGTTATTTCCTTTCCTATTGTAGCTGGTGCTTTTTCAGGCACAGGTGGCTCTGCCTTTTCCACACTTTCAGATAAAACAGGTTAAGAATCGACTGGATGAAGCCACCAGGTTTTGGAGATGAGGAGTAGGGCAGAGTGCAGTTTAAAGATAGAAAACAATGCTACAGCATTTGTCTTCAAGGAGAAAGAACAGTCCTTGGCTCTGCTCAGCCTGGGCCCTCCAGTTCCAGCCAGGTGGGAAATGATCCTTAGGACTTCCAAGCTCACAGCAGCCCCTGGGCTTGGTTTTCTCTCACCACTGCAACAGAACCCACGTTTCTCATTCTGACCATCCACTTTCAAGCCTTGTGCCAGCTTTCAAGCACCTAAACGAGAAAGTTTTGAACTTTTCGACATTTTTTACGTCAAGGTTGAGAGGTGGAGAGGGACTGGAGATTGCTGTGTGGCACAAGAACAACCCGTGACCTTCCAACTCGTTTGATAGCACCAATTACTTTATTTTTTTCCTCCCTGGAGTGATCTATTTTATACAGCAAATTGCTTCAGAATACTTATTTTCCAGAAATCTTGTGAGTAAGTCCTATTTTTTAAAAGTCAGCCAGGCATTTATGAATCTGAGTTCCACTGAATATCAAGAAGATATGAGACTCACTTCAGCACACTTTAATGTTTAAGTTTAAAGCTATATTTCATGGTATTAATTCTGCCACTGAGATTCTTGGAGTTGTATCTTGCTCTGGGAGCATTCCCAGCAAGACCCAGTGGTTACAGAGGCAGTGATGAATTATTTTCTGTGATGTAAATGGCACAGAATTGGGCTGCATGTGTCCAAATTCATGTGCTTTTGTACAAATCCGAGTTGATTGCTGACATCCAAGTATTACAGTAATGACCGAGCATAGCAGGAAACAGAAAAATCATAGATTGAGTACAAAGAATCCATAAACAGCAAACTAACAATATTGTGGCATTATTTAAACAATGTACCAGAGTGAAAAACTAAAGTAAATGTGTTTTGACTTTCGTCATGCATTGCTCAGTCCAAAAGGAAACATTTTAAGTGTTTATGTGTTAAATTTCACTTGTCCCTGGTGAGGGAAACAAAAATGCCAGCCAATAAAATACTCAATAAACTGTGCTTCCAGAAGGCAGTTTTTAATAGAGTAAATCATTAATTTTTCGAAGTAAAATCTCGAATTATCTTAATTTTAGTCTTCATTTGGCTCAGTAAGAATAAACCAGGTATCCAGCGAGGACGAGTGACAGGTGAGAGCTGAGCAGCACCAACAATAGTTCTGTAAGGACCTACATTTTCTAAGTTTAAGTTTCAGGGAGTTGACTGAGGCTGTAGACAAGCATGAAGCGCCCATAAAGGATCATCTCCCACCTCCAGCTACCATTAACCATCTACATTTTTTGCATCTCCTCATCCACCCATTCCAGGACAGGGCTAAGCCATGGGAGATGCCTTCAGGAGGGGCCTCTCTCTCTCTTGAGTTGGCCTTAGAGAGCCCAAACAGGTAGCTCACATCCCAGTCCTGGAATTACAGGCTGTTAGTCCAGTTTATATCCACAATATCCTACTGTAAATTCGTATTTGTTTCTACTGTTGCAATTTGTCGACCTTTTCCACTGATGTTCTGGGCCAGACCCTGCAGTGCTGCTCATTCCATCCCAGGAAAACCCAGCTGGTTACATCTGGAATTCTCTAATGCAGAGCTGGCAGTGTGGACGTTTCAGCTCAGGGGATAAGTACAGAGATGCAGGATTTTAATTTTAATTTTTTTTTCCCAAGCAGCTGAAATGAAGAAGTGAATGGGAAGTCAAAATAATTTGAGCTCATTTTGAATAATTTCATTTGAACTGAAATTAAATGTTCCATGAATGTAAGGGGATTAAACCAATTGGTTTTTTTGGTCATTTTTCAATATAAAACACTGCTCTCAAAATGAAATAGCAGAATATTTTGTTTAGCAAATCTGAGAGCAACACTTTGCGCTTCATGCTCTTTTTCGAGATTTTTTCCGTCCAAAGTTATTTACCAAGTTTGGCCAAGAGCCAGGCGTAGCTTTAGTCTCTCTAAACTTTATTTTCCAATAAATTCACTGCCTAGTTTGCTGAAATATTTGCAAGACCTCAAGCCACTTCTCTCTTTCCTAACATTCACAATAATTATGGTTCGTACAGAGCGTTACTAAAGCACTAAGAACTTGTTTATGAAAACATAAATGAGTTGTAAATTCACTGGATGCAGTGGCTTGGGAAAAGTGAAATAACACCAAAACAGCTCAGCGTTAATGCTCAGCATTCTCTGATGAATATTAACTCACAACCGATCTGCTCCACCTCGGTGTTTCCTCGGGCGGAAAGTGTGAGCAGACCTTTTTTGCTCTCCTACACTTGATTTTGTCTAGGGTTATAAAATTGCAATTTATCTCCACAATAAACCCAATCGCTGAAAAAAAATATGATTTCTTAGTCAGTTCTTTATCCCAGTTATTAATACTTCTTACTAAGCTGTCAGCTGCAGCCTGCTGAGCAATCAATAATTACGGCTCTCTTTGCACGTTCAACAATAAGCCTCCGTAAAGAATGGCAGTAGCAAAGGTTGCTGTCACTTGAGAACTCCCCACAGAACTGGGTTTAAATATCGTAATTCCATCTGCTCCTTCTCCTGCTTATGCATTTCTGTGGCTGAGGGTGATGTGCTGGAATCCAGGCAGTGACTGACTTCTTATTGATGAGAGCAATTATGGAGACAGAAAATATATTTGAGTTCCTTTCTGAAATACTTAAATGAACGCCAGTGCAGGCAGAAGGAAAAAGATGTCCCAGCGTTTTCATAAAGGCACAAAAGGAAATAGAAATGGTGCCTAAATTAGACGGTTGCCCATGGAGGTTATCCTAATTAATATCAGTGATTTGTCCCGGATCAGCTCACGCAGTAATTGCTACTGAGTCCGGAAAGCCAAAGGGATTGCTCAGGGCTGAGCAATGCACAGGTGATTTCAGTCTCCAGGAGATTTGAGTCATTCCTCCCTGCACTGAAATCGAATCTTTTCACAGAAAGAGCAGCATCTGTTTGAAGCTCAGGGGCTGGAGAAGGCACTGGGGTGCCTGGGTTGCCGACATCCATCCATTCACCAGAGAGGAGCGACTGCGTGGACTTGCTCTGAAGACAATACCTGTCAGTGAGTGACACTCTCTACCATCGCTGTTCTCCTGATGCCAGCAAGTGAAAACTGACAGCTTCAACCACTAAATAGAAAATCAGTCCACAACTATAGGGGAGTTAATAGTGCTGCCTGAAGTCACATCGTAATGGCTTTTCCTAACCGGGAAATGTGTTCTGCAAAATCACTTTGTTCTCAGCGACATTTGCACTGATCATTATTCAGGGAAAAAGGAGCATCTCTCTCTATTTTCTGTTTTGTTCGCTGCCACTTGTTTCCTACTTTGCTCCAAGAAAGACCTTCAGGCACCTGTCTCACACTGCCTCGTGTGGGGTCTGACCAGCCAAAAGCAGACAGGGCTCCTCCAAACCACATGGGAGAGGTCTGTGTCTTTGCCTCTAAAGCACGCTGCCTCCCTATTTTTCATGTCAGATGGAGCTGATTCTAAATTAAACTTCTGAAGATTTCTGTTCTGAGGGAGGAATGAAGCTTGTCTGTGTCATCGGAGAGCAGCACAGACAAATGGAGCTGCAATGGTTTGGCCTCAGAAATGGTGGAGCTGTGCTGAAATTCCCTGCTCCAATATAAATCCTCCCCAAATCGAACTCGTGCCTACCTGCGGTGAGACCACGATCCTGGGAGAGAGGCAGTGAAAGGAGCTTGTCTGCTTTGCAGACAAGCCCTGGGTAAAGCTCTGAAAAACTCATTAAAACAACGATATAGTGATGGAAATGGGTATCTGCTCTGTGAACAATGCAATTCCTTCATGGAAATAAGGATAATGACTTTCCTATACATTTCAAAGCAGGTGTGTAGAGTGATGGGCCCAGCAGGGACTGGGCACATTCCCTGTAATGATCCATTGAGGGAACACACCAGGGTAAGAAAACGAAGCCAAAGAGCAACAGAGGATGAGCATGGAAATAAAAGCTCTTCCAAGAAGCTCTTCCCCCTGAGTCACTGCCACATCACCTGGCGTGTCACACAGCAGCAGGGCCATGGAGCCGTGGCAGTGCCTGTAGAGTGACACCAGCAGGGAAATGGGGCACTGGGGACAGAATCACAGAGTCACAGAATGAACTGGGTTGGAAAGGACCTTAAAGATCATTCAGTTCCAAACTCCTGCTGTGGGCAGGGACACCTTCCACTATCCCAGGTTGCTCAGAGCCCCGTGAACTTGACCTTGAAGACTTCAAGGGATGGGGAATCCACAGCCTCTCTGTACAACCTGTTCCCAGAACATTTGACCGGCACAAGGGTGGCTCCATGAGGTCCTGTAGGTCAGCCAAGCCTCAGCCAAAATGATTTAGTAAGAGGTGAAACCCTCAGCGATGTCTTCTTGTAGCAATTAAAGCTCCTGTAGTCAGAAGCACTTGCAATAAAATAGGGCAGGGGAAGGAATTTAAAAGCCACATTTTGCTCACACAGCTCAGCTTGAATACATTTACACTTTCAGAATTAAAGGCTTTTCATTTCTCGCCCAAGTTTTAGCATGTTTTCTGTAGTGAATTTGTGGCTGCGAGATTGCCTCAGCTATCCCAGAATTGCTGGGAGTGAAAAGCAAAGCTCTCTACCCAGCCAGTGCCATGAATAATGTGTGCATGTGCTCTCAAATAAACCCATGTGTGCCGTTGTCATTTTTGTACATTCTCAGATTTATGGAATGCAAAATGCAATCCCTGAATGCTGGCAGTGCTCACCGAAGAATAAAATTCAAGAGTGAAAAATGTATGGGAATGTCAAAGAACAGAAAGATCTTTATCGGGAAGCATGTTCAGGAAATACAAGCCGCTCACCTCTTAGGAGGTTTCATTTTAGGAACCCGCAATCATCACTCGTCTGTCATCCTTAGAAGTTGCCTCTTTTTTTCCTGTTAAAAATGGAGAGCACACAGACACACACACACACACACACAATTGCAGAATTTCTTTAAGGGAGGATTTCCAAAAAACCACCATAAAACAAGATTTTGCCAACATCTTTGGTACTCAGTTACTTCCTAGTCCTTTTGGGGACCTGAAGTGCCTAATCCTGCACACTGCAAGTGGCTTCAGGTTTGCCACAATTCCTGTTCTTAATATAAATGCTGTGTAACTACTGATGGCAGGTGCATGAGAATGAAAGGTCACTTTTAGTGGGAGCTGAGATGTGGTATTCACTGACAGCTGGTTAAAAACCAGGAGAATGAAGTACAGGACATGGGGATATTCTCAGTTATCCTGTTGGCTTCAGAGCCAGGTCAAAGCAAAACTCTTCCCCATAATCTGTAACCTCAGGCAAATAATTTAATTTCTATGTATGCTACATCTAAATAATTTCTTAACCCAACTGCTCCCTGTCTAGATGTCTCTGAAAACAGCAATTTTCAATCTGTAAAACAGAGAGAGGCATCGTTCCATCTTCCACACTGTCTTGGACACACAAAAACCACCCCAAAAAAACAACTCAGGCTCTCAGTTCCCAGTAAGGACCTCTGTCTAAGGATCTGCAAGGCTGAGGTTTGAGGGTTCAGTCACGTGGGGCTGTTCCTTCAGCAACAGGATCCAGCTCCTGGGCAAGGACAAGGAGGTTGGGACTGGATGATCTTCCAGGTCCCTCCCAGCCCAAACCCCTCTGTGACTGTGTGGCACAGCCAAAATAGGAGCAAACCACAGGGGGAAGGGATTTCCTTCTTCTCTAGATTTTCTCTACCTGTGCCAATATGTGAAATCTTTCTGTGAAGGTCTGTAGAGGCTGGATGCTGTGGGAAAATCAGATGGGAATCACCAAGGATGACATCCAGGGAAAAGGCACGCTGGGCTAAGCCTTAGTTACACATCTCAGCTATTCTTGGTCACATCAGTGTCTGTCAGGAGAGATGCAATGCACCAGTTTTTTTTTTCTTTAAACGACCAGCCTTCAAATTTCCTTGGAGAAGCAACCAAGAGCTGCAAACGTGGTGTATTTTTAGCGATTTTTGCTGAGGACATCAATTAAGGCAGGACAATATTTAGCTATAAAGCCTGACAAAAGCATAATTCCAGTCAATCACAATTTAATTTCAAATACACACATTTCCTAGTAAATAGATACCTGTTTTTCTCAAAGATCTGTTTTTTATATGTCCCATGCATAGCATGAGGTATTAGCACGAGGTATTAGGCTAAACTTGGGGCCAAATGTTCAATATTTGGGTTCCTAAAGTTAAATGGATGAATTAAAACTAAATATTTGAGTCACCACTGGAGCTTATGGGTGCTTGAGGCACCCAGTCTTCCAGATTTAAGAGAGTTTTTAAAAGTGGGGGACAGTTGAATATTGAAATGGAAAGAAATGTTTTAAGAGATGCTGCTTTTCCCACCTCCCATCTCTCAGCCCTCCATCCTGAGTCCAATCTCAGATCCTCCAGCACTGGCCCCTCCTCACCTCCTGCTCCAATCCCTAATCCTACAATATCATGGATTTTCCATCCAGCCAACACCTTTAATCAGCCCTCTGAAATTATCGAAAAGATTTCTGAAATAGGAAGGTGTTAAATGCTGATACCTAATCCAATCTATCCTTCTCTCAGTAGGTCGAGACTTCCTGAAGTAGCTGCTTCCCAAGGAAAACAGGAGAGCCATGACCAGGGTTTTACACCCATCTCCAGCTCCTGGCTCCTGAGCTCTCCAAATCAGTGATGTTTGCTAATCTGGCCACATCAATGTCTCACATTCCTGGTTAAATCTGTCACTCTTTCAGCCTGAAAATAGCTTGACCCAGTTTGGTGGAACAATTCCAAAGAGGATTTCAATGTTTCTTTAAATTTGCTGGTTTTTTTCTGCTTTTAACTGGCTGAGTATTTTATGAGAGGGGGCAGGATACTTGTTTATTAGCAAGTAGATTCCCATCTTTTCAGGGTTTTTTTGAATAAAGGATCTCTTTTTAGAGCTGATAATATCTTGTCTTTGCCCAGGCATACTTTTCACTGTGCTGAATAAAACCTTGAAGAATAATGTAATTTTTTTGTGTGTGTGATTTCAAAACAATATTAAGGGAAGCCTTACCATGAAGATTCCTCTGTGAGCTGCTAATGTGTATTTAAATTGTACTTTTCATAGTGGCCTGGAACCTTTACCAGCAGATAAATCCTGAACTGCTTCCTGCATGAGATATCCTTTATATTTACCAATTTGAAGCACTACTATTTTAGTTTCCTTGAAAGAAGGAAAATAGCCAGAAACACTCCAAACTAAAAATAAAAAGATCATTTTGCTACCAGACCCTCAAGGGCAGTATAAGGGACTTTAGGAAAATCGTATAGGTGACTGGAGGATGTCACGCTGTTTATTTACTCCCAGTTCATGCTTAGGGGGTGAGTGAACAGCAGGTCTGGTCCCCGCACCAAGAATATCCTGAGCAAACAGGGCAGAGCCCCAGAGGAGCTGCCACCACGAGCTCCAGGACGAGCATGGGGCTTGCAGAAGAAGAACTTAGTAGAAGAAGAAGAATTTACTAGAAATTGAGGTAAGAGAGCACCCAGGGACTGTGTGGGATCGCAGTCTTGTCACACAGCAAAAGCAGGCTGTGCTCACCCCAGCAGCATCTTTTTCCCAAGTTTTTATCACTGTTGTCCCAAAGTCACGTCGTTTTGCCAGCAAACTTTGCAGCCAGCCCTAGGCAGGTTACAGAGGATGATTCAGAGCAGTGAAGGCAGCAGAGAGGTGATATTTAATTCTGGGGGTGGTGGCGGGGAGCACTGGGGAAGGAGGGAGCACCGCGGCGGCGGGGCTGGGGCTTGCTGGGAAAAGCAGCAGCTCCACGCTGCTCTGTGTGAATAAATCTCCATGTCTGATTAATTTAGCACCAGCCCTGCCTACCTACACAGTTCAGATTTTCTACCTGAGATGGAAATAAACGATTCCACACTCCCTGTTTATTGCTGACAACCCCTTGTGCTGCCAGTGGCCTCAGTCTGTAAGAACACGGGGTCGCAACGAAGGGTGTGGGTGTATTGCTCTGAGCAAGCATCAAACACAGCAACCCCCAGAGCACAGAAATGAGGAGCCTTGACAAAAGGGATTGAAGCAGAAGGAGCAGAATGCAGACAAATTCCACTTTACCTCTACAGATGCAAAAAACCCTGTTGACATGAAGCAAAGAAAATAATACCCAAGTGAAAACCCACGTATTTCTCATCTAAGAGACAATTTTTCACTCTTAATAGTCCCCTCATGCCTGACCTTAATTAGCAGAAAATAGTGTGCAGGCAGATGTAGGTGGACAGTGGAAAGGGCCTGGGTTCAATTCTCAGGTGTCAATAACAAACTTTAAGTCACAGCCCATCCTACCCAGTGAGGACCACGCTTTTGAAGTCCTGTTTAGCCCAGGGCGGCAAACCACAGTCCTCAGCAAAATGTCAAGAGAAAACCCACAGTATTAGCAAGAAGTCAAGAAAAATGTGGCCCAACTGGAAGTGTTCCAGGGCTGCGTGATGAGAATAAGCAGAGAGACAAAAGACATGGGCATAAGGGAAAAACAGAGGAATTGTAGGTGTTGGGTAAACAGAAGAATAAACTGAAAGGGCTCAAAATGACAAATGAAATAGTTACTTTGATAGGTTGCCCACAGCTTGGCCTCACTGCTGCACGGTTCTCCAAATTTTGCATGCTGCTTTACTACATCTGTCAGCTGTAGTTCAGCCTGACTCCTTCTTCAAGAACCCTTCCCAAAGATGAGAAAAGATAACCCACAAATTGAGTATATCCTGGGTCTTCCCCTCAGCTCCTTCTCTCTGACAAGTCAAAAACCTCCTGCTCGGGATTTCCACTCACTTGGAGCTCCCTTTTTAAGGCTCTGGACTCGTCCCCAAGATTGGATCACTGTGCTCTGCTTCAGGGATGCTGCACAGCCTGTGCTCCAAAAGCTCCCTTCCAGCTGTAGTTTATGATCTGCATTTTATTGGCAATGCAGAACTGACTTTTAATTACTGATTTAAATGCTCTTCATAATCTGATGACCTTTGCCAGCTCCTCTCTTATCAAATTCCTTAAAATCTTCAGTGCTTTCTGTTCCTGAGAGTGCTTAACACGAAACCATCTTCCAGTCAGACCACGTGGACTCTTTGCATCTCATCAGAATCAGTGTCTTCATCTTTAAACTTGAAACCTCGTCCATTTTCCCCCAGAAGTAGTCCAGTAAAAGAAAGCCTCTTTCCCTTGCTTACCTCAGAGGACTCTGACCAAACATTTCCCCAATATTGTAATGTCCTTTTTGGTCTCCAGCACAAGCCAGGATGGCTGGAGCAGGACATCATTATCCTGCTCACCCCATGAGGATCTCCTGCAGACTTTTACAAAACATTCCAGATGCCTTTTTTCTCCTGAGAAATTCAGTCATTTTAAGGCACATGAGGCAGAGATTTAGAAATGCACTGATTCCTTTCCAACCCCCAAAATGACCTTTATATTTTAATGTTTCGGTTTCTCATGTGCATTAGCAGAATATTATTTCCTCCCAGTGCACAACAGTCCTTGGCCCTCTAAACTATCCTTAATGCCTTTTTAACCTCACTCTGGCAATGCAGAGGGAAGAGCAGATACAAGACAAGCTGTCAGAATTTTAATTCATGCTGAAAAGTGGTAAGTGGGAGCTGGAAGCATTGAAATGAACCCATGCTGATAAACCCTCCACCAGAAATGACCTGAAAAGGGATTATTTTCAACCAAATATCAGGTCTGACCTTCAGCTTGGCAAATTTCGGGTGTTTTTCCCCTCCATCATCACTTTGCCCTCCACTCTGCACCACTTGCTCAAGGATGTGCTTTTCAGATCACTGCCAAACCTCTGCCCACTGCCTTCTCAGGAAACACCAGCAGCCCCAGGGCGTGCAGGAGCTGTCTCTGCCTCCTGAAATCAGCAGAATTATCTCCAAGTGTTGTTGTTCTGCTTTTCAAGGCAGCTTTGTTCCTCTGGCAGCCTCTTTGATGGGCAGATGTCCTGCGAAGGAAAATCGAGAAGTGGGATCCGAGAAGCCCGAGTTCCTCCAGACTGGCAGCTTGTTTTCTCCTACACCAGCCCACCACAGCCCACCACATCCCACCCGATGTCCCAGTCCTCCCCCACAGCCCCAAGACTGCAAGGACTCCAGAGCGACACATGTGCCAGCTGGAAAGCCACAGACACTGAAAATAAAGCGTTAAGCTGAGAACTTCCTGCTTTTTTTCCTCAGTGACCACTGATTTGGGTTTCTCACCCTCAGCCAGGTGCTGATTTTTGCAATACTTGAAAGAAATTATCTTTTAAATTTCTTTATGTTCGAAAATTAGTCTAAGGCAGACAAGTGGACAAGTGGACACAGAGCCTTAAGAGGCTGAGTTAGTTTAGGGACTCAGCTGAAATACCACTTTCACTCTGTTCACCCAAAATCTGCTGCATTTAGGTGATGACAAAGTCTGAAGTTGCAGCATATTTGAACAAGTCTGCCCGGAATCGAACAGTTGAAAACCATTTTAGCTTGGGAGTTTGGCCTTTTCCTCACCCACGTGCCAGCGTGGAAAACTTTGCTGCAGTAGACAGGAAGGCAAACCCACTGAACCAAAAAAATGGAAGGAAAATGCCGTGTGAACATTCAGACTGCTCTCAAAGGAAAGCTTTCAAGGATAAATGGCACTGAGGAGAACGGGAGTCCTTTCCCAGCTGGGCAATCCCAGCACGTGTTGGGGATGCTCCTGGTGTGGCTGGTCCTGCCTCGGTGTGCAGGGCTGGGCTCACAGGACAGTGGTCACTGCCATCCCTGCACTTCACCAGCTCCAGGTTTCAGATGCAGCTGCTCAGTTTCCCTTTCCCCACTCCTGTGGTTGTGTCAGCTCTTCCCCGTTAGGCTTTTCTCTGTTGAATCTATGTCATGCTTGGATATCAAAAACATGCCCTGTCCTCATATTCATGCTTCTCTGCTGCGTATCTTTAATCTGTTAATGCTCTTTTCTTCTGCACCCTGCTACTGGAGCATCCACTCTTCTTCCCCATAAGACAGAGATCTCTTTTATTGGGTTTTTCTCCACACATGATCAAAAGATTTCTCACCTGATGGGATAACCTGGGCCTGCTGTTCAAACTCTCCTCTTCAGACCTGCTGTACTGGAGGCAGGAGGCTTTCATCCTGTCATAACCCACACAAATAACATCTCCCGGGGAGTGAAAAGGTTCAGTTTGAGTCTTGGTGCTTAGAGGACACACGGCATGAATTGAGCAGATCAGCCTGCATGACCTCGTGCATCTTTATTAGCAATCAAGGAAACCAGGAACTTTAATGTTTTCAAGCAAAAGTCTCAAACATTTTTTGACATAAGTACAGTGGAAAGCCAGTTTTAAGCTTATGCCCCAAGCGAGGAAATATAAAATTTTATGGAAATATGAAATCTCTGGTGTAATTAAAATGGCTGTAGTGTGAACAAAACCAGTCCTAGAAAGGTTTAGGTTTGAAGGGGCCCTAAAGATCATCCATTCCCAAACCCTGTCCATACAGGGACACCTTCCACTATCTCAGGTTGCTCCAAGCCCCGTCCAGCCTGGATGGTTGGATGCTTCCAGGGATGGGGAATCAACAACTTCTCCAGGGTCAAGAGGATTGGTGCTTCTTATTCCTATACTGGTTTGGATTTTGTTCTTCCCTGTTTTATCTCTGTTAAGCACAGCGAGCTGGGAAAAGCTCAGAAGTGCCCAACACCTCAGAGTACCTGAGCTGATGTGGTAATTACTTTTTCTGGCATTGTTGTCATGGCTTTTCTTTCTTTTTTTTTCCCCCTCCCCCGGTGCTTTCATTGTATTCTGTGTACGGCTGCAATTGCTGCACTGTTCAGCCTCAAATGGTGGACTGTTAGATTAAAATCCTACTTAGAGTCGATTTAAATCACAGGGTTTTAAAGCTGCAGTTTGTTCTCGTGATTAAGCTGTCATCACAGCTTGTAAGTCACTTTGAGGCTGAGTTTATGCAATTTGGTATAAGTAGCATGTGCAAGTGAGGGCCTTTATATCAACAATAGTTGCTGTCAGGGAGAACTTAGTTGTCTCTGACTTTGGTAGGCTGGAAATACTATGGGAATACTGTGGGAAGAAAACTGTGAATTGAGTTTTCCTGCACACCAGCCCAGTGGGATTTGTCTGGAGGAACAGGAAGGGAACTGCGTCTCACCACCACTTGTGCACAGAGCAACACTGCCAGGCAAATACCACAGGGACTGCAGGAAGAAGGCAAGAGAGAGACGAGTAAAACGAATGAAAATATCACAAGCAAACAAAAAGCCATCCTGCAGAGACCAGACTGCGGGTGGGTCTTCAGGAAGGCATGAGCTGCTGTGCTGATGGCTGGGAAATGCCAAATCCAGTCACCCGGCAGGGGTGAGGCTGGCACAGCTTCGGATCCTGCCTGCAGTGAGGCTGAGCCTGTATTCCCCACGGGAACACGCACAGACACGGGGATTTTGCAGGAATTCACACACGGACACCCACAGGCTGCTCACGTGGGCAGAGCAGGCAGGGAACACAGCACTCACACACTGGGAGCAGCTCGGGCTCACCTGGGTGCTCCTCTCACCAAACTCTTCTTCAGGGAGGGTCGGGCTGGAGATCAGGGAAATGTTCTTCCCCCAGAGGGTGCTGGGGCACTGCCCAGGCTCCCCAGGGAATGTTCACAGCCCCAAGGCTGCCAGAGCTCCAGGAGCGTTCGGACAACGCTCTGAGGGATGCACAGGGTGGGATTGTGGTGGTGTCTGTGCAGGGCCAGGAGCTGGACTGGATGATCCTGTGGGTCCCTTTCAACTCAGGATATTCTGTGATTCTAATCAGGATGGGAGCCTGTTTGTGCAGTGTGCTTACACAGAAATATATACATAAAAACAGACAAATACAAATATATATATATATTCATAGATTTATTTTGTTAGTAGAACGCACACACAAAATGTGAATTCCTCCAGTGACTGTGCTCAGACACAAAGTCTATCCAGCAGCTGGTCCCTGGCTCCCAGTTTACCCTGTTGCTGTCACCTGGCCTTGATCTAAGCACAAGTAATGAAGTGTTATCACAGAATCACAGAATGGTTTGGCTTGGAAGGGACCTCAAAGCTCATCCAGGTCCAACCACCTGCCATGGGCAGGGACACCTCCCACTACCCCACGCTGCTCCAAGCCCCGTCCAACCTGGCCTTGTTATGACCATAAAATCACACTGGTACCAGATGTTGCCGAAATTGAAAGCTGCTTCTTCCTCTTTTCCTAGGACCTCCTCCCCTTTTGAGACACACGGATGGAAAAGTGTCCTGAGCAGCAATTTACACAACACAGAACAGGAATTTTACCCCCAGTCCTACTAGCTCTGCAAGTCAGCATGCACAACCTTTTCTCTGCAACCTCAGCTTTATCTGTGTTGTGATGCAATGGCAGAATTGAAAAGTTTTTTATTTCTCCATGTCACCAAATTTTGCTAGGCACACAGAGCCTGCTTAGGCATCTGCTGATGGTTGGATGTAGACGTTGCCACATCCTGAGCTGTGCAAAATCAGGTGGGGTTTTGCCTAATCTGTCGGTGTGTTGAGCTTTCTTGGGTGGTACAGCTGGAACCTAAGCCAGGGAAGTTCCTTCTGCTCAAGGTGGCAAGTTCAGCCTGGAAGAGGTGCTTCCACCTGCCCCACATCTGCTGCAGAGCTGGGGATGTCAGCAAGGCTTGGCTTTGGACACAGTGGGGACAGAGTTGCCCCCCTTGTTGCTCTGAAGTCTCTTTCTGCAACCTTGTGTGAGTCCCATCAGTAACTCACAGATTTTTCTGCTATCTTGCAAATCAGACATTTATTAATCCCTAGAGACGTGCTGGGGTAAGGCTGTGGTTGCTCTGGAAAGGTGAAAGGGAAGGTTTGGCATTTTTCTGGGTGCCACAATGTCACCGACACATCGAACTCCCCAGGGGCACTGGAAGAATTTCCTTGACACGAGCCTGAAAAGCAAATAAAAATCTGTGCAGACACCTGATCTGTCACCAACCTCCTGCCTGTCCCAGACACACAACAGGACCAAACTCCTTCCTCTCTTCGTGCTGGCAGGGCTCTGAGCAGCTTGTAGGGTGGAGACCTAAAATCTGAAGTCCTGATATCCCCAGGGAAAGGCTCTGCAGAGCAGTGCTTATGCAACAAGCCTGTGCCACCCCTTGCTCCCGTGGAAAGGGAAGGAGAACAGCCCAGGAGCCAGCAGGTTCTGCTGGTAGATATTCTCCAGGCACTTGTTGGTTGTAAGGGTGTCAGGAACACCTCCACTGCTCCATCTGCCACTGAGCTTTAAGAATCTGATCTATCCCTTATCCCAGGAGGGATATCAGAGGGGAAATGGCCTCTCAGTAGAAAGGTTTTAAAAGCTGGGTTTTAAACAAACACAGAACCTGCAGAGAGCTCAGTGTTTCATGCTTGGCTTTGTACTTGAAAGCAGCCCACCCTGGGAGTGGCTTTATTCTGTACCACCCATTCCTGATGTTTGGTGTTTAGCAGAGTTCTGCAAACCGACTCGTGCACCAGGTTTTTATTAATCCTCCTTTGGCTTGCTGTGCCAAATGCTGACAGTTCACTACAAATAGCTGGTCCATGGAGAGACAGAGCATTCCAGGAAGCCACGAAGGTAACTTTTGTAATAAACCCTCAGCACACGAGCAGCAAATGTCTCGCCCGGAGCGCACGTGCTGGCAGAGCTCCTCAGCGTCTCCTGCATGTTCCTTCTTGCAGCAAAACTTGGGAATGGTGCAAAAAGTGCTTAAATTCCGTGTCAGCAGTCACACAGATGGTCTCTGTCAGACCACAGGCTGCCCACAGTGTGTTTGCCTCTCACCTGCTCCGCGGCAGCGAGACAGCGATGGCGCAGCTACGGGGAGGCTCTTGCTTTTAATTCAGGGTAACATATGAGCTCAGCCTCCTCAGCGAACACAGCACAGATGGAAAAGGCTCTGCAGCACTCCTGCTCCAAAGGGAGCGTTTCCACAATGCCTTTCCAGCCGGAGGACAGCATCCTAAACACAAATAGTCTGATACATGCTCCCCGTGAGAAGGGAACAGATTTTATAGAGTCAACAAAAATACGAGGGCACAACAGGAGGAAGTGGCCTCAAGCTGCACCGGAGGAGGTTTAGACTGGATCTAAGGAAAAAATTCTTCACTGAAAGGCTAGTCAGGCATTGGAACATTTCCTGGGAAACTGGTGGAATTGCCATCCATAGCAGTGTTCAGAAGCAGTGTGGCACTTGGGGACATGGATTAGTGGTGGACTTGCAGTGCTGGGTTAACATTTGGACTCAGTGATCTTAGAGGTCTTTTCCAGCCTTAATATTTCCATGATTCTGTGATAAACAGAATGCCAAGAAAAATGGCCCAGCTCACATAAAGCACCTCCAGCAACGACCCTGGGATCCTCCCATCACGTGCGGATGCAGTTTAGGTGCAAGCAGCAACAGGACACACAGGTCTAACCCAGAGACTGAGAGGTTTGATCTAAATTTCCAGCAGATAGACCCAGGACGGACCTGCTTGATGTGGTTCCCAGACGGGAACCACCTATAGTGGTTGTAACACCAGGCAGGTTTTTATCAGTGTTTCCTCTTGCCACGTGGATTGCTGCTGGTCACAGCAAATATTCGTCACTCCTTGCCTGCTTCAGCACTTCCAGCCAGTCTGCAGAGAGAAGAGGAGACCAAGGATAACCAAACCCGAGATGTGCCGTGCATGGGTCAGGGAACTGGGACAGCACATCTGACTGCAGCTGCTGCCACAGTTTGATCCTTTCCCCTACAAACATACTTCTGGATATGGGAATAAACAGAACAATTTCATATCTTTTGTGCAATTCTGTTGGTTTTAGAGGACTTGAGTGTGCATCCCAACAACTGTGTCCGTGAGAATCCAGCAGCTCTGGAGCCTCCCTATTCTCCCCTCATACCAGCTCCTGTGTGGTGAACAATGTACACGTGATATACAATATCCATATGGGCATATCCACAGACCAAAGCCCCCTCACTAAGATCCCAAGATTTTTCATGCAAGGGGAATTGAACCAATGCAGCTTCAGAGCCAGAAGTCTGATCTCTTTATGGGCTGGAGTTGAGGCGCTTCAATCACTAGGGATTTTTATATCAAGATAAGGTAGGAAAAAACCCCCCAAAATCCACTGAGTGTGGATGGGAACACACAGAGGACACAGGCCCATAAACTGAAAGGCAAAGTGTGAGCCATGGTGTGTCTGGAGGGAAGCATGAGACAGTGGTCAGGGGTTTTACATTTGAGAGACCACAGAGTCAATAAATCCAAGAGAGGAAGGAGCCAAGAGCTCCAGAAGGTGTGAGCAGAGCAGACAGGACTGATTGGGATGTAGGGCCTGTCTGGGGTTCGTGCCGAATGGGGGGTTGAGTGAGGGATGCCGCAGCAGCTGCTCACTTCAGAGAAGGACACAAATAGATCCAGAGCTGCCTGGCATCAGCACCAGCCTTTACAAATGAGCAGTCCAAGCACTCTGCTGAAAGCCCAGCACTCCATGGAATCCCGGCCCCTGTCCCTGCCAACAGCCTGTCTTGCCTCTGGCTCTAAATGTGCAAGGCTCAAGGGACCAGGTAACACACGGAAAATGAACAGTCGCAGCCCTGGAACAGAGAGAGCAGCCAGTGCCATTTTCACCACTCTGCTGTGAAGTGGTCCCAAGGGATTTGTCCTTGCGTGAATCCCTCCAGTCCCACGGGAGCAGCCGCCTCTTGGGAAGATCAGCACAGGGGGTTTCACATGAATGAGCTGTGTTTGTGGGGAACAACACAAGAACAATGTGTGACGTCAGCCTCGACAGCCGCTTTTCCATGTGCATCACCGGAGTGTGCCACTCCAGGCCCCACTGCAGCCCTGAGGATGTGTTGGAAAGATTCCTCCCTCCGCCTTGGCCCTGGAACGGGGAGAAGGAAAATGTGGGGAGGGAGGTGAGCACGAGTGAGCAGGGACAGCAGTTGGCTCCAGCTTGACACCAGCACCCCACTGCTCTGTGACAACTCGTTTTGCTGAGGTAATTTTCCACTGCACCACATCCAAAGGCAGAGCCTCGCTCCAGCCTCCTCCAGAGCTGCCTGGATCTGCAGTTATGGTGAGCCTGAAATGACACTGAGAAAACACCAGCATCCTTAGGAATACAACCCAGTCTAACCCACTCCAGGTGATGCACCATGCTGCCTGCCCTGCTTCCCTCTCACACCTGTGTGCTCTCATAATTTCGCATTGTTCACCTTTTCAAGACAAGAGCTGAAAAGGCTGGAACCAAAATGGTCAGGCTGAGGGAAAAACACATTTCCCGTGTTGTCAGCACCTAAAATAGTCTGGGTTGGGATTTATGAAATGGCACCAACAGCTTGAAAATGTGTGTGTAGCCACACACAGCATGTGCACAGTCACCACACACCATGGCAGCTCGGGGAGATGGAGATTTATTTAAAAAGTGTTGGGAAAACCTGCTCAGCTTTGGTTTTCTTGTACACAACTGGAGCCACAGGGGGCTGTGGCCTTTTAAAAGCTGAGAAGATGCACATCAGATGTTGCTGCGAGTCTGAGCTATGACCCGGACTTACAGGATACCCTGGAATTCCAGGATACCCTGGAATACTGGAATAAGAATTGCAAACTTGGCCTTGTCTCATTTGGTGTCATGGGTTTGATGAGAATATCACAAGTGGAGTCAAACAGCTCAGCTCTATCCCTGCAGCACATCTGAATTTAAAGACAGATGTATTTTTGCCAGAAAACTCTTTTTTTGTTTTGGAACACGCATTTTCTAATTAATTTTTATTTCATCATATCTCACTGAGCTCCAGCTTAATTGCCTTTTGGTACTGACAGTTTGCAAAGACAATTTGGAAGTAGATAAATCTCTCGCAGTTGGTTCTGAAACGGAAGAAACGAGAAATAGCTTCAAGTCAGTTTTAGATTTGAACAACTCTAAAAATGAGTGATTACTACAGATGAGACTTTTGTTGCGGAGGAGAGGATTTGTGAACTCAGAGGGTTCTTACTGTTTCTTCCCTGAATATATATACAACCTTCCGTGACATTTTTATGGCTTGGTATTTGCTGAAGGAGAATCAACTGACACAGTTACATGTATTCCAAAGAGCCTCGTTAGGACACATTCCTTCTCTGCACTATTTTAATGACACCATAACCGTGGCATTTAACTGCTGTATCCGTGCAATCTGGATTAGGAACTGGATTTTCTGACATCAGCAAGAGCACTGGGGAGTTTTTAGTGGAAATCAGTCCTGCTTAATGGGATGGGCAGGAGGATAAAGCTGACAGAGAGACAAAGAGGGAGACTGGAAGCAACCAAACTTCTGAGACGAGTTATTGCTGTTGAAGCTGGGGCAGGATATTGGTTGTGTCCATCCTGTCCTGACCCCACAGCCACCCCTCCGTGCTGAGAAATGAGAGTTCATCATGAAATCAAATCTTCATGCAAAAATCCCGCTCACATTATCCTAAGTGGGCACATTCTGATGGAACAGGAGGAAAAAAAACCCACCCTGAGCACACACAACACACTTGGATCATCTCCTGGAAGCCCAAGGGTGCTGGGGTCTGTATAATAAAACTGGGTTTTCCTTGCATGAAGACACATCCTATACCAACAGACAGATTTTGGGATAGCTTTCCCTGGCTCTCCATGTGAAGGAGGTTGTCCTGGCTCTCATTTGCTGCTGGAATTGTTCATATAAGGGCACTTGGCACCAGGAAGATGTGGCCACTACCGCTCAAATTATTGGCAGCTGCTGCAGAGACAGCACTGCCACCGAAACTCCAGCCTCTCAAGCTAAAATTCACCTTTGGGTAAACAAAATCCTCCTCTCCTCCTGTCTGTGTGACCACACCTCAGAATGGAGAGAGCTGATGTGGAAATACCTTTTCCAAGGTCTGCTTCTCCCTGTTTCGAGGGTGGAAGAGGCACACGGGCGTTTCACCAGCCATCCCCACGGGCAAATGTCCCCTGTGGAGCTCTGCCCAGATCCCACATTTCTTCCAGTATTTGGGAATTCGTGCCAGATACCTGGGAGCAAGACTTAGTACATCATTCCTAGAAGGTGGGGTGCTGAGATATCTGGGGCTGGTGTGAGCCCTGCCACGGGCTGACACTTCAGGGAAGTGCCAAGAGCAGGCACGTTGCCCAAAACATTATTAATTTCACAGCCAATCGGTTTTCAATGTAATTCTTTCCCGCTGAACTGTAATTTATTTGTGATAACAACAACTTCATTTCGCTGAATGGCTTTTTAATGCTTCTAACTATAAAAAAAAAAAATTAATTTTACCACGTGTCACTCCTCATTGTCAGCTCAGCAGTGGATTATCCTGACTTGGACTTATTCCTCCAGGGCCTAAGTGTGGATATGGGATAATGAGCAGATGGTTTACCTGAACAATAGAGATTTACTAGAATAAAGGAACAGGATTACGTCCCTTTGTGCTTTCAGTTATCTGCAGGATTGAGGATTTTTGTCACAGCATCCATCAATGACAGGCACCAGAGCGCTGGAAATTAGGCACATGGAAATAATAATCACAGAGTAATGGCCTCCTGGCTGGGCTGAGCATCTGCTTTGCTTCCAGCTCAGCTAGTGAAAACTCTCTGCTCTTGAGCAGGAATTCATCTGACTGAACACGGGCATCTCTCAGGGACTGGTGCCTCTGAGTTTGTCCTCCTGCCTCCCCAAAAGGCAGAATCTTGGGGCTGCTCATGGATCTGTGTGACCAGGGAATCTCGCTGCCCCTCTTTTGGAATATTCCCAGGTCTCCTAGAGCTGCCCCTCAGTGAGGCAGCTCCTGGCCTGGCCCAAGAAGGACAAGCAAGGACTCCTTTGGACTCCCATCCCAATCCAGACGTCCCAGGGATGTGACTGTGCTCTCTGGTGTTACTCACCTGCCTTTGAACAAATCTTTCTCTATTCCAGAGCCCACGCTGTGGTGGGATAAACCCAGAACAGGCAGCCTTTATCTGGAAATTGCAGGAAAGGGGAGGAACCCCAAAGCCCTGCAAAGCCCTGCTCAGCCTTGCTGCAGGTACAATCACAGAATCAGCAAGGTTGGAAAAGGCTTTTGAGATCACCGAGTCCAACCTGTGACCTAAAACCACCTTGTCCCCCAGACCACGGCACTGAGTGCCACGTCCAGTCTTTCCTTAAACACCTCCAGGCACAGTGACTCCACCACGTCCCTGGGCAGCCCATTCCAATGTCTAATGACCCTTTCTGTGATGAAATTCTTCCTAGTGTCCAACCTAAACGTCTCCTAGTGCAGTTTAAGATGATGTTCTCCTGTCCTGTCGCTGGTAACCTGGGAGAAGAGATCGACCCTCAGGTGGCTACAGTCTCCTGTCAGGGAGTTGTAGAGTGTGATGAGGTCACCCCTGAGCCTCCTCTTCTCCAGGCTCAACACCCCCAGCTCCCTCAGCCCCTCTTTCCCAGACTAATCCATCCATTCATTTCTTTTTATCCCGGTTCCTCCCTCAAAATTACTCTTTATTTCCTGTAGTTCTCGTGTCAGGTAGGTGGTGGTTCAGGAGCACTCTTCCCATGGTTTCCAGCCTCAGCAATGGAGAAAAAGCATTGTCTGTCTGTCCACTGCTTCTTCTCACCCGTTTTGGCAGTGGAGTGCTCAGGTCTAACCACTGCAGAATAACTGGGTGTCTCTGCCAGCTGCAACAGGGGAAAATGGCAAAGGATTTCAGCAGCAGACAAAATTAACTGGGATTTGCCACCACGTGGGCAGATCACACCCCAAATACTCGAACTGCTCCTAAGGCACTCTCCGAGTACACTCAGGTGACCCCAAGCACTGCGGATGTACCCCCAGAAGTCCAGTTCTCCTTTTTCTAACAGCAAGGCTGTTCTGTCGCCCTTACATCCCTCAGATGTTCCTGTCTGAGATGTGCACAGTTAAAACCACAGTCACCAACAAAAACATCTGCTTTGGCACTGCCCTTAGCAGCAAAGCACTAAGTGTAATTAAACGTTAATGCTTTTCTTATGTATCCCCCTATATCAAAATTAATTTACTTAACAGGAAGATCAGAAGCTTCAAGAAAGAACAGGTTGTTATTAGTCCTGATTCCCGTCTTTCCCTTATCTTCTCTTTACACAGCAGATGAAAATGGCTGAAAATTAACCTTGCCTGGCTTGTCTGGTTCTTCCCAGGCCAAGAGATTGCCTTTCATTTTGGTTCCAGGCATGGAGCCAGACTGGGATCATTTTTAAAGGCTGTTTGGCTGAGATAAGTCGTGTCTCTGAGTGGCAACATTTTCAAAAGACTTACGTTCTATAAGACCTTAAATCAAATTTTCACTTGTGACTTATGAGCGTGGGAGTGGAACATCAATTTGCAACAATGTCCTGGGCCCCCAAAATCGAATTCTATCAGTAGGAGTCAAGTCCCTTTGAAGATCTGGGTCCTGCATGTACTGATATTCCCAGGATTTGACCCACCAGCAAGATCCTGCACACGGTCTGCCCTGCCTGGTTGTTTATGTTCCTGAGCCCAGCACTGGGAGGTAAACAGAAGGCAGTTTATCCCTTAGGAAAGGAGAAATTCAGAATACCTCCTGTTTACTATCACTGTCTCCTGGGAGGCAAAGACAAGCACTCAGACAGGTGTGGAGCAGATGATGAAGAAGTGAATTTGCATAGGAGCCTTCAGGCTCCTCAGTGACGGTGTCATAATTAAAACCAAGATGCTTGCTATTCCTCAAAATTATTTATTCAAGGTTTAAATGCATTTATCATCCTGATTTAGTGGGAATGGTTTTAAAACATTTCATAAATAGTAGGTGTGAACTGCGGGCCAGATTAATTTCTGTACTGTGGCAATTTGCATTGGGAAAACTTTCTCAGCAAACTTTGCTGCGTCCCCTTTTATTTCAATATGGTTTCTCTTTTGCCTGTTTGAAGAAATTAAATCACATCTTTAAAAAAAATGTAGGCAAGAATTGTACACCATGACTCATTTGAGGAGACAAATTAGTTATTTCAAATATTTGTGATCAGCTTGAGAGTCCAGAAGTGCTGTTCTGTGAATTGGGAAGGATTGGATAATTCATCTTTGTGGTCCAGGTCTCCCATGGTGGGACCTAAACATCTTTTCCTTTGCTTAGGTGGCAAAACTTGGATTTTAAAGTCACAAGTGGCTCCTGCTAATGTGAATAAATAACTCCGATCATGCATAATAATCAAGCCAGTGGGCAGAATTCCTCAAGAGTTTGGCAATACAAGGATGCTGCATCTGCAATACAGCAATGCCAGACTATCAGGAGGATGTGTTGACATCAGGTGCCTTCACCAAGGTAATTTTTCATACTCCTCTGTGGGGGTACTGAGAAAATTAAGAGTGTAATTAGGCCAGATGTGAAAAACTGGTAGTTTAAGGCCTCACATTCTCGTTTTCAGTCACAGAATCACAGAGTGGTTTGGGTTGGAAGGGCCCTGAAACATCATCCAGTCCCACCCCTGCCGTGGGCAGGGACACCTTCCACTATCCCAGGTTGCTCCAAGCCCCGTCCAACCTGGCCTGGGACACTTCCAGGGATCCAGGGGCAGCCACAGCTTCTCTGGGCTGTTTCAGAGGTCTCAGATATTTGGTGTATTTCAGGTCTTCATCCAGAACCGTGGTGTCCATTGAAGAAAACGGTGGGAGCCTCTTTGTGTTATTTCTGAAAAGAATTAACATGGAAGTTCAAGATGTGGGACGCTCCAAGACGTTGCTGCTGTAAAGCCCTGAGGCAAAAACAGAATCAGACCACAAGAACACTGTTGTGACCTTTCTCTGCAAAACAGCAGGAAAAATCCAGATCCCTTTTCATACCTTTCTTATATGTTTTGCATTTGTTCCTATAAACTGAGCCACAGGCTTTAAAAAGTTTCTCTGTTGTCCTGCCAGTACTTGCAAAAGCGATCAATTCTACACCAGGGAGTGCGATTTTGGCCCTAGCGCATGACAAATAAAGACATGTCCCTCTTTCATGTGTCTATCAGATAGACTGGCTGAAAGATTAGCACTTTTTAATAGTTTTGGGTTGTTTTGGTCTTGCCTCAAATCACAAGCACTTTGGGAAAAGCGAGTGAAACACTTCATGGCAGGGACTGGGAAAAAAAAAAAATCCCCACCACTCCTCTTCCTCTTCAAAACCACAAAGAGACCACGCAGGCAAGGCTGAACATTTTATTTGTTTGTTTGCTTTTGCCTAAAAAGGAAAGGCTGGAGTATCTCTGCAGTCCGGTAATGACTTTTATGTGGAGCAGCTGGGAGCCAGAGGGCAGTGATGCAATGGACACTGGAAGGATCGGGTCAGCAGCTGGAGCACTGACACCTCTGGTGACGAGCAAGACGAATGTGAATGTGTTTGCTCTGCCCCCTGACTGTCTGAGGGACGACGAGGCAGTGTGTAATGCAGGAGCCTGTCTGTATTAACTCAGAGCCTTGCCCTTTTCTGGGTTATCACAGCTAAACTTACAGCTCCCAAGGCAGCACCCCCAGGCTTCCCGGCTTTGGGATTTACTGCTTGAGACAACACTTGCCAGCTTGGGGGGAAAAAAAGGCTTTTTCCAAATCTCTGTGTGACTCCTCGTTTTATAGGGCTGGAGTAGAGCTGCTTCAGCCTCAGTCGCTTTGTGTTTTAGTTATCACTGGGTTTTACGAGTGCGGAATGTTTTCCCATTTATTGGATGCTCTGCCTGGAATGCAGCGATGGATTCTTTATTGAGCACAGCAACACTCCCCCTGCAACTGCTGATGTGGTGTTTGTCCAGGGATGAGGGGATGGGCCCCAGCTGCGGCCCTCGATCCAAAGCAGCCCCAGCCTTTGGAGAAATCGTTCTCTTTCCTGGGATGTGCAGAACTACAGCAGTTCCTGTCAGCGCTGACCTTTGTGCTTCGCTTCTCAGATGGAAAATGAGGGCCCATTTCACTGCTCAGATTTTGGAAGGCAGCTTAGAGGGCAATGGCTGAGCCACTCAGAGAATCACAGGAACAGTAAGGTTGGGAAAGACCTTCAAGATGATTGAGTCCAACCTTCGACCTAATTCCGCAGTGCCCACTAAACCAAATCACAAAGTGCCACATCCACTCGTTTTTTCAACACTTCTGGAGATGGTGACTCCACCACTTCCCTGGGGAGCCTGTTCCGAAGCTTAACCACTCTTTCAGTGAAGGGAGAGTACAATATTAACCTCTCTGATGGCAAACCAGAAGCTTCAGCTCCTGTTTCTTCTCACATTTTAATCACCTGAGTCATGAGCTCCTCAAACCAACATTTTGGCGATACTTCCAAAATCCACTTAACTCAGCCCATTCCTGGGGTGCATTTATCCATATGATCAAGGGATGTCTCCTAGCTGTCCCTGGAGTGGACACTGACTGGCACCAGGATCTCCAGCTGATGGGCAAAACTTGGCTGGGAGCAAGGAAGGACGATTTCTCCGTCGCTCCCTCATGCTGCCATAAGATGCAATTCTAGGGAGAACAAAGTTTCCTTTCAAAAAGAAGGACATTGTTCTAAGCCAGTCCCACTGCAACTATTAATTTCCAAAAATCAGATGACACCAAAGTCCTTTTTTTCAAGCAATCCTTTCCCAGCTATAACAGCACAGCCTTTGCTGCTGAGCTGGGCTTTTTCCCCCTTTAATTGGCCTACCTGGAGGTTGAATAATCTGTCATGTTGTATTGCCTGTGCTCAGATTCTGCTGGGGGTGGTGAGCAACTATTTTGCAATGCATTCTGTCTTGCTCCTGGAATAGCTGGGAAGTATTTGAAGGTCCTCAAGCACACTGGGGAGCCAGCTCACCTTGCACGATGACAAAGAAAGAGCAATTACCTCCAACTGAAGCTGCAGGCAGGAGTGAAAAATAAATACGGAATACAGAAAACATGCCAAGGAACCCACAGAGCCCAGGGAAAACTTTTTTTTTAAAAGAGCAGATTGATTATAGAGTACCATCTCCCTCCAGTGCTAAAGAGAAAGAAAGGGCACAGCTTGGGGTTTGTAATTCCTTTTGGGAAAAAAAGCCCCACATTTTAATTGGGATAACACAGAATGGCATACAGTGGGTTTCTGCTCTGCGAGTGCTGCAGGGGAAATGATGAACAAGCCACCTCCACGCCTGATCCCAGCACACCCTTCCCTTGCGCACAGACAATGTGTGGGAACGGGAAAGATGTATTCCATCCTGTGGGATGGAAACCTGCCCATGGACCGCCTGGGAATGGCTGAGCCAGGGGCAATCTGGACTTTTCAGAGCTACTAACTCACCTGCTGGCATGACTGGAAAGTGAATCCTTGCCTCAGAGTAAGGACTTTCGTTGTGGTATGGCTGGACACAGCTCCTGGGATGGAGGTTGTTGTTTTTTCCATGCTTTTTTCCCAGCAGGATCAGATACCAGCAAGTCTCCCAGTGCACAAATGCCCTGGAATCCCCACAGAGCAGAAGCCCGGCAGGCTCATTTCTTGGCACGGTTGTGTTTCTGCTGGCAATTCCATTGGGAACATGCTCCACCCTGGGGTAAACTGGCTCCCACTGGCTCTTCAAACATTCGCCATCAGCAAAGGCCACAGCTCTAAAGAAGCTGAACGTGGTATTAATGTTCCTTTAGGAGGGAATTAGAACAGTTATTTTCCTTGGAAATTGTTCACAAAGCATAGCCAGGTGGGGATTGGTCTCTACTCCCAGATAACAAGTGACAGGATGAGAGGAAATGGCCTCAAGCTGTGCCATGAGAGATTTAGGTTGGATATTAGGAAAACTTTCTTTAGTTGGATATTAGGAAAACTTTCTTTACTGAAAGGGTGGTCTGGCAGTGGAAGAGGCTGCCAGGAGAGTCACCATCCCTGGAGGTGCTCAAAAGCTGGGTGGATGTGGCACTTGAGGACAGGGTTTAGTGGTGACCATGGTGGTGCTGGACTAATGGTTGGACTGGATGATTTTTAGGGTCTTCTCCAACCCTAACAATTCTATGATTCTGAGATTTTGGGGGCACGCAGCTGAGTGCTGGTGTGTGGCACCTCAGGAACACATGGTCACACAGATAAATTGCAATGGTATCAGCACAGTCAGTTGGTCAGAGCACGGTGCTGATGACACCAGGGTTGTGGGTTTCACCCCCGTACGGGCCATTCTGTGAAGAGTTGGACTTGATGATCCTTGTGTGTCCCTTCCAACTCCAAATAATCTGTGAAATCTGCAAAAAATTTGCTGGGACACTTCTGAGCTCTCTGTCCAGGTGCTGGGATGACACCTCTGGTGAGCAAAGTTGAAATGGATGATACAGACGGATCCTGGACTCCCTTACACTGCAAACGTGTCTTTTATCCACCAATATCCAATACAGAATTAAACCTTCTGAACTGCAACATTCGCTGGCTGCCCATTCCTTTTTTTTTTTCCCCTCAGAAACCAGCAAGGCTGCATTTTCAGGTGAGCTCAGGGCAACATCTCTCAGTGTCCAGAGTTCAGCAAGTGTTTGGACAACGCTCTCAGGCACAGGGTGGGATTCTTGGGGTTGTCCTGTGCAGAGCCTTGAGCTGGACTCAATGATCCTTGTGGGTTCCTTCCAGCTCAGGGTATTCTGTGGTTCTGGGATTCTCTATGACTCTCACCACACCCAGGCTGAAGAGAATGGATTCTGTCAAATGAACATGGAAAATTCACACAAGCTCCCAGAGACTAACGAGGTGTTTCTGTACCTGCAGCCTCCAGGTGTGCTCTTAGGGCAGCACCCAAGAGCAGCAGATGAAGAGCCAGGCTGAACTTGGTGCCACGAGGTAGCAGAAGGAAATTGTTTGCCTTGAAGCAGTGGGAAATCAGGTTTCCTGAACTAAGATTCACACCCAGCAAAGTGCAGCGCAGATGGCAAGGCCTGTGTCTCTCAAGGCAGATCTACAAATTATGACCTCTTGGCTCATTAGAGCTGCCTGGTAGTTCTGCTGCCCTCTTAATCTGTGCCAAGGGAAATAGGAGTTAGGGATGCAAAACATGCAAAACACTCTTTCTGCAATTGCTGAGCAATAAATATTTCATCTGCTGGAGGGGAAAAAAAAGGTAGGAAGAAATCTATGGAATTCTCCTGTTTTGGATGGTTGAGGCTCAGGTTTCTCGTGTTCTTCGTCGGATTTCTGGATGCTCACTCTGAACACGCTCTCTTCATGAGCTCAGATACGGAGAACAGAGGGGATGAGTTTGTTTGTAGGTATTTCTTGTTTGACAGACGCAGAATGTCTTACACACTGGGCAAGGTTCCCAGATAACATCAACTAGCCAAACTGAGTGCCACAAAAGAAAATTAAACCTGTTCATTCACTCGGTGTTGGCAAAAAAAAAAATAGAAGTATGTACATCACTGTGTAATTATTCTGATTTACTGTCTGTAGGTTCACTGTAACCGAGCAGAGAAATGATCAGTTCTCAAAAGGGCAGATTTTTCATATGCCGAAGATGGCCTTTCACTGAAGAAATTTAATTATGGGCTAATCCTTTCCAGCAGCTTGAGGTGGAAAGAGATTCCCATCGGTAAGAAGTCATGGAAGTTCACCAGCATTAAAGGCTGGATGGAGGATGTGGGTCCCCTATAAATAGTGCAGGATGTAGGACTGAACTTGCCATTTCCTGCAGTGGAAAGAACTTTTCTTTCTCAATGCATCACTGAGAACAGTTCAGCCCACTAATTGAATTAGAAGGGAATTTACAGGCAATATTAGGTCTAAAATGAAATCCTGGCCCCGCTGAAGTCAATGGGAATTCTGCCACTGCTTGCACAAGGATTTAACTCCATGGCTTTGTGCAGAGACGCTGGGAAGGTGAAAGATGGGAGAGAAAATTAGTGAGGTCTTCATCAGGCTTTATGGGAATTTAGCTTGGTAACTGAGCCTGGGTGAGCAGGGTGTGAGGACGGCTCTTAAACACGGAGAAATTTCTTCATTGAAGGGGTGGTCAGGCATTGGAACAGGCTGCCCAGGAGGATGGTGGAGTCATTACCCCTGGAAGTGTTCAAAAGTGTGTGGATGTGGCACTTGGGCACAGGGTTTAGTGGTGAACACGGCAGTGCTGGGTTAAGGGTTGGACTCGATGAACTTAAAGGTCTTTTCCAACCCTAATGATTCCATGTCTCCGTGATTCTAAAGGGTCCCTAAGACCTCTGCTTGCTCCTCGCCATCTCTCCCAAGAGAAAGGAATGTCAGAAACTGGAACAGTGAATATTTAGGGCCAGGGAAAAAGCCTCCAAACCCTGGTTATGGCTCTACTGATCAAAGCCTGAGTGTGTGGTAATTTCAGAGGGGCAGCACAGAAGGTCCCACCCTGCCAATGCTGTCTCTCAGGAGACAAGAAACGAGGCTGTCTCTGCAAACTCTGCTCCTGTCACGCAGCAGAAACAAAGATTTTATTTTTTACTTCCCTGCAGGAAAGCTCTGATTTAAATAAATTATAGGTGTACGCTAAAAGAAAGAACACCCCCTCCTCTTCTGCACCTACAGAAAATTTGCTTAAATAACAAATCTGCATAGAAATGGGAGATGCTGTCATGCCTGATAGATGATCGTGGGACAGCCCAATTGCATTACCAGGAAGACAGTAAACATTCTTGCTCTCCTTTTTAAAATAAATTATGCCCTGTTAAAACATGTTTTGCTTCCATAATAATGCCAAAAATGAAATTACTGGTCCTGCATCAAAACACATTAAAGCTAAATGTGCTCGTTTTCTGTTGCAGCTGCTGGATGCTCCCAGCTCTTCAAAGACCATTTCCTGGGACTTCTTGAGAGCCTCTTCACAATGAGTCACCAAGAGTAATCTCGCTTCCCTGGAGATGTCTGCTAGAAAGCAGAATTTTGGGGAAGATGCTGAGCTGAGGGAAGTTTTCACAGCTTCCTCACAGACCTAGTGCTGTTATTCCCTCCAAGCTCTGAAGCAAAGATGCACCACAAAGACCATGGGAGGATGCGGCCAGCAAAGCCTCTCTGTGGCCTCTGTGAGCTCAAGATTACCAGAAATCATGCCAAATAAAGTCATTGAGGAGTCATAAATTTTAAAGATGCCTTTACAGGTCGAATTCCCTGAGTTTTTCCTGTGTGCAGCCCAACAACTCCAGGGTGAAGGGGGGCCTGCTGTGTGGAGCCCCTTACAGTGGGAAAACCCAGTGGAAGCTGTTCGTGTACCTGCTCTATCTGGTGACCAAAGAGTCCTTTGAGGCTATAAAGACCAAAAATCCATTTCACAACTGTTTCAAGGCAACTGTACAGCATTTCTGCAGGCCCAAAATCTGAGCCTCGGAGATGTTTGAACACTGATGCTGATTATCAGGCAATGCTACAGGAGAGAGTTGAGGTCTGAGTGTGTTTTGAGAAGAAATTTGTGCAACCACAGATAACAGGTCACTTCTTTAGACTTTGTTCCCTTCAGTGTGGCAGCTCAAAACTATAAGCCAGATGTAAACCACAGGATAATAGAAATATATTTCCAAAGGAACTAAGCACTTCTGTGGAAGAGGGTTGGAAAACGGGAGTTGGCAGCTTTATGGTCACCCTGGTCCTTTCTTTTTCCAGAAGGAGAGCACGAAAACAAAAGGTGACATCCATGACTGAAGTAATCTCAGGAAAACTGGGAAGGATTTGAAGAATTTTAACAAAATTGCAGCCACTACCAAGTCCCAGAGTCACTGGGATTTGTTATCTGCAATACTGGATCACAAATCTGATCACAAATCAAAGATTGCAAAGACCCTCAAAGAAGAGCAGTCGTATGCAACAAAAAATAATCAATCTTTGAACAAAAAAGCAATCTGGATCATATTTCTACGATAGAGAAAGAGCCTTGGATGCTAAGCAGTAGGAATAAATGAAGTAAATCAATAAAAAATGTCTTCTGGCCCACTTGGAATTTGCATCACAAGCAGAGGGAGCAGGGGTGAGAGAGAAGATGGGATAATTACACAACCCCTTCCCAATTCTCTGAGCCACTCCACTCAAGTGACAAAACAGGACCACCTGTGGGATTCAGCCAGAAGCCATTTGGATCACAGAGCTGTGTTTTCTCCTGGCACCTCCTAAGTACTGTGGTCCCAGTGGTACCTTAATTGTGATGGTCACCAGCTGGGGACTCCTTGCAGGGACCTTACACGGAATATTGCGCCAGCGTTTCCCAATCATTAGGAAATATGATTACAAGATGGTTCTTTGCCCATGAAACATTTGATTTCTTCCCAAATACACTGCAAGAGCAGGTGACAAACTGTGCACCATGCCAGCCCAGAGCAGAGGGAAGGAGACAACAGATTGCAAAGTCATTGCAAGATTGGAGAGGCAATTTCAGGTGGATAGAGCTGTTATTTGGGGTTTTTAGCTGCCCCCATGGGTTAATACTTGAAAACCGTCATGGTTGCGTGTGCTGGCATTTTTGCGTCCAGTGGGGTGATTTGCTGATCTAATTAATTAAGCTGTAATCAATAAGATGAGCTGGGAAATTAAGACTGAGTCCTGTCTCAGATTCAATGGGTGATGCAGCCAGTGGCTGAGATTTGCCATGTGCAGGAGGTGAGGCAGTTTGGAGCTGCAGGTACTGGCAGCAGGAAATTTCTGGATCTTTCTCCATTGGGTGATTCGGGACCATGAAAAAATAAGGTTAATGGGAAGATAACGCAAGGTCAAGGGCTGTGGGCAGGAAAAAAAAATCTTCTGTTATTTCTGATTCAGTATATTCCAGCATAAAAAAAAATAAAAATTAATTCCCTAGGGAAGCAGTGGCTGGATTGTAACGTCCCCTCAGTGGGGACACAGATCAGTCCAGGTGTCCCACTTCATGCAGAGCACGCAGGGGTGGTGGCAGCTCATTTCCTTCCCCCTCAATGCTCCTGGCTGCATCTTACTGCTGTCCCTCCACCCGAAGCATTTGCAAAGGCATGAGTGGGCTCAGGAAGCTGCCGGCCCTGGGGCAGGTGAACCCATTTCACCCGGACATCAGGAAGCAATAAGGAGGGTTCTCTCTGTGCACAGGAACAGATTTCTTTCAGCAGAAAGGCATCGCCCCCTCTAGAGAGAGATGCCTTCATTAGCTGGCTCTGCTCAGCTTGACACTCACATTTCTCACTGCCCAGAAAAAAGCCAGAAGAACAAGGAGCTTCCAGCTACAGGGTCCCAGCTGGTGTTTGACACTCAAAGCATGTAAGTAATAATCAAGCTGTGCTAATTTCTAGCAGCCAGATTTGACCTTAACAAGGCATTTTTAGGACTATTTTCTGTTTCTCATTTGGACAGGACTCTTCGCCTGATGGCCAGGAACTGCAATTAGGTCTTTTTTTGCTTAGAAGTGGTGACAATTTGGACTGGACGTGATTAAATCTTGGTTACTGTCTGTGTGAAGCGTCTGCAGAACTTCAAAGATAGTTTGCAAAAATCCCACCAGGCATCTATAAAAGCTCAGGGCAACATCTCCCACACAACTTCAGGAGTAGTTCACAGCCTTCCTACAGTGCTGCACCTCTCTCGATAGGACTGGGGAGAGGTTTATCCCAGTAGGAAGGACTTGATGATCTTGGCAGTCTTTTCCAACATGAATGAGCCTATGATTCTATGACTCTATCCTATGATTCTAGATATTTAAGCCTGGAGCAGGAATTTAATTAGTAATTTAAGGATGAAGCAGAGCCCTTCTCCCTCCAGGGTCGCTCTTACACTGGCTCACCTCATGGTATCATTCCCAAATCTGCTCCCTGAGGAATAAAGGGCAGTGAGCTGATCGGTTTAAAACCCATGAGCTATTAGAGGCTGGTTTCCCACAGCAGAGACATGGCTGGGGAAATTTATTTTACTCCTGTGAAGCCATGGGTCTGAAGAAAGGCAAGTTTACTTTAGATATTAGGAGGAAATCCTTCCCTGTGAGGGTAGGGAGGCCCTGGCACAGGTTGCCCAGAGAAGCTGTGGCTGCCGCTGGATCCCTGGAAGTGTCCAAGGCCAGGTTGGACGGGGCTTGGAGCAACCTGGGATAGTGGAAGGTGTCCCTGCCAATGGCAGGAGGTGGAACTAAATGATCTTTAATGTCCCTTCCAACCCAAACCCTTCTGGGATTCTATAATTCTAAGTAAATCACTTTGGAAATTGAGTCATGAATTCTACGAGTGAAAAGGGACAGCTCTGGTATCCCAGTATCCAACACCTGACAATATCCAACACTTGACAATATCCATCAGAGCTGAGCTGGGCTGTAGGGCCAGCCTGGGAGAACTGCAGCAAGTAATAAAATTGATCCTTTTTCCTGCCTTACAGCTTTGATGAATCACCTTAGCATTGACTCTTGCTTAACCAGACGTGATTAAGAAGGTGTGAATGTCACCTTTGAGGAGCAAGGGGATAACTGAGAGTGTTTAAATTGAAAGAGTCAGCTCAGAAATGAGTCTGAGTGCACATTTAGATGTGCTAATCACGCCATCCTCAGTGCCCGGCTGTGACGTTTCTTTCTGAATTAGTTTTGTGTTTCAGATGAACAACAGGATCCTTTACTCAATTACAGCAGCGTTCCTGATGAGTTTGTTGACATATTTGCTAATTTTGCCATGACAGTGCATTTTGGAGGGTGCACATACATTATTAATGAACTGAAATTGCCTGGTATTCGATCAGTTTACCCAGGTGTTGATACCACACAGAATTAGACTTCCTTCCTGAATGGAATTTCCCCTTTGTTTTGCCGCTGACCTTTTTTTTTCCATTAAATGAACCTGGCATGTTAAAAAATGCATAAAAAATAAATATATAAATAAATAAATCCCCAGCGTTTCTAATTCTCGCTCTCCAGACTGGAATTGCCATGGGGAAGATATTTCTAAGAGTTTTGATCATGCTCTATGTACAGTTTAGGCTGATTTCAAGCAGAAATGGTTGATAAAGTGCATTGGATTGCAGGAGGCACAAGTTGCACTCCTTCCTCTGCCACTGACCCCCTGGAAAACCCCGGTCAAGTCACTTAGAGGAAATTTATCTACCCTAAGTTTAGACTTTGGCCTAAATGAGTTTCCCAGGCAATGGAAAGAGGCAGCTTTCTCCAAGGAGAGGTTCAGTTGATGCTAAAATGGGAGGGAGAAGAATTATTCATCCGCTGGAAGAGTCTCTCTGCCTCTAATTAGCACTCACAACAAATAAAAGAAACAAGACAAATGAGCTGGTAGAGGTAGAACAGGTGGCAGAGCTGCCACCTCACTTGCTCTTCACCTCCAGAAAATTACAGATGAGTCACACGGTTATGAGTGAAAACCAGATCTGGTCAAGTTTTAAGCATGAAATAACCTCCTTCTGGGGTTTGGTTTGATCCTACTGATAATTTAAGAAAGACAAAACCAAAAAACAAACCTGGGAAAAACTCTCCAGTGTAAACTCGCTCCCAAACATCTTTGTTCCCAGCCAGATCCAGTTACAGGCTCTGAAAATAAATCTCACTGCGAAGGGATGCAGGAAGGAAAATTTGGCTGCACGAGCTCTGCATGAGCAAATAAAGAGAAAAGATGAGATGGGAGGGAAAAGACCTTTTCAGAAAGGTTTTAACAGGAAAATGTGGAAATGTGCAGCCCTATCCAGCTTCCAGTTTAGCATCTATTGTAATCTCAGGTGCTGTGGGTGGATCCTGCCCAGCCTCAGGAGCCTCTGCCGCTTCTCCTAAATCCTGTCACCTCCCTGGCAGTCACCCACAGGTCCCCATGTGGGGTAGTGCCACCAGATGCCTCCGTTCAGGCAACTGAGTTCAGCCCTGGAGTGCCCTGGAGCTCCTGGAATTCTGCCCCTTGAGTTAAACAGGGATTATTTAAGGACTGCCTGAGCATTCTGGGATACCCAGATTTCAACAAACTTTCAGCAAGTTGCAAGAGCCTGTGGGAACATGGGAAGTATTTTAAGCAGGGGAAGGAACTCACGGTGCCAAAGGCAGAGGGAAGCATCTGGGCCCCGGAGCAGATTGTGAATTCTCACTCCGAGCTGAATCGAGGCTGAGAGTTGTGCAAATCTCGCAACATTTTGGTCCAAAGTGATGGAAATAGGCATTGCAAAACCATCTCTAATTGGCACACTGATAAATTGTTAAATCTTTCCCTGAGCTCAAACGCGTGCAAGTGCAGCCCAGGTGGAATAGACCAAATTAGGTCAGAGCCTCGAATTCTCTGCATCTCTCTGGCACATTCAAGACACTGATCAGACTAAGCCCAGATAAGCCCATCAGCACTAACAGAACTTGGCTAGACTTCAGCATTTATCATATTCTCCACAGAGTGACTAATAAAATCAGATTATTCCATCATGGCATTCAAATACATTCACATTCACCAGGTAAACAGAGATTTTGTATGTAGGGCTTGTTGCAACACTCTAATTTTCATTCAGGTTATCATTAAAAAGTATGAATGAGGTCGCTGAAAATTAGAATTTTACATCCTAAGGAAAACATTTTTAAATCCCTTTTCAGGCTGCACTGGTGCCAGCTATTTCACTCTGACAAAACCGAATGTTATTGTTTGGATTTTGCGATTAGCGAGCAGGAAATGTCAAAGAAAAGCTGTTAATTTATTTTCGGAGTGCTTCATCCAAGAGATACATTTCTGCTGGGTACCAGATTCCACTGAATCAACGTGTTTAACTTCGCTGATATTGTCTCAGGTTTAAAACACACAAATTACGGGTAACAAGGCACCTTCAGCAGAGCAGGCACGCTCATCATCACCTCTTGACATCAGCCCATTAACTGTGGGCTTGCAAACAGTCGGGCTGCATTTAAATTGGGGATTTAAGCTGCAGCAGGAATTCTCTTTGGTGTTGCTTTGCCTTGCATCCACATTTGGAGCTGACAGCAAACATTTCCACCTGAGACAGGTGAAATTCGCCTTTTTTCTAAGTGGAACCAACGCCAAATTTGCACACCATGGCACGGGGTAGGGCAGCCCACCTGCAGTGTGGGTTCATGGTACCTCCTTTAGGACAAATCAGGGGGTCTTCCTTATAAAAACCTTATCAGAGAGAGGGTTGAACCTCTCTGGAAAGGCCGTGGAAGATGACAGGGTGCAGAGATCTCCTGTGCCAGCACCAGCTTCTCTTGGAGAAACAACCAGTGCCCTACAAAATAGACACAATGGCTCTTAACAGAGTGATAGTCATCATCAGAAACTGGGTTCCAGGACCTGTCTGCCCATCACCACCTTCCTCTTGTCCAGCTGGCTGAAGCTTTTTGGATCCATGGACACAGCAAGATGTGGAACTTGCCTTGACCTCGTCTGTTTCGGTTTGAGGCAGCCCTGAAGCACCTGGGAGCACTGCCAGCACAGGGGTGGCCGTGACAAGGCCTCTGAAACAAACACAATAGGAGCCCTAAAGAACTCAGAGTTTAATAGTTTGTATCAGCATCCATGGTCAGTTCATAATTCCAGATTATAAAATCACATGAAACCATAAAACCATAAACCATAAAACCAGATTTTGATTTCTTTCCCTTCTTTCCCACTCTAAGACATTTGTGTTCCTAAACCAGGTGACGTTCTAGACACGGAGGAGAGGAGTGAGCTTCAGTTGTATTTGCAAATATATCCCAACTCTAATATTAACTGCAGCAATTTCAGTTTTTAGACCTCCTTCCAGTTCTATCCAAGCTCCATCATTATGTATTTGTTGAGTGATTTCCTCACTGCAAGAACTTTGAGGAGGAACTCACCCACATTTGTAACATATTTGGAGTTTGTTACCAGAATCACCACAAGCCATTTTGTTCAAGCTCTTTGATCATGTGCTGGGTTTCACATCTATAAAATAGGACTGTAATAAATTGACTGGAAGACGCATATGCAAAGCTCAGAACTCCAGAGAGGTCATAAAGTGAGAAAGGACCCATATGGCATCTTTTTATGCCTCTCCAGTGCACAGATTTCAGGCATAATGGGTGCTGGATTCAATTATATCTTGGTCAAGTCAGTGGAATAATAAGAAGAAAAAACAGCAAACAGGATCAAGTCACCATTTGTCCCTTTGGGTGTTAATTGCAGAAAGTCACAGTGGGAGGATCAGAGTGCTTGGATGCTCTAATCCCTCAAGACAACACCTCTAATTTTAAATGCAGAGCCCTTCCTTCTCTGGCATCCAACACACAATTATATTGTAGTTACCCAGATGGGAAATTCACTTGCCATCAGCTCCCTGAAAACAACCTGCCTTTTTCCTCCAAAGTGTGTCCTGCAGGAAAAATAACATTTGTACTCATAGATTAATCCTCGTGAAACACAGCTGAATTCCTTCTGGAATTTTCTTTTCTTGTCAGGACACGCCAGCATCATGAATCTCTTGTGACAACGAAGAGTGCTATTAAAAAAGAGTGTTTCTCGTGGAGTTACCATTGCTGCAGCTCGAGTTGTGCTTCCTTACTCCTTCCTGTCCCAAAGGTGTGTTACACTGAGATTCCTTAATATCTGTCACAAAATTACTGCTGCTGGAATAACAAGAAACCAACTCAAGAATGCAAAAGGAAGAGAAACAGCTTTTAGAGCATGAACGAAACACTGCCCAGCCCCACCACGGCCGCATCTAGGGGCAAACCCAGCGTTAGGACAGGTGACCATTAAACAGCACTGTAGGAGTGTTACAGGGCACTGCTCAGCTCCTTTCCACAGCCAGTGCTTTCCCAGAGTTTTGGCACACAGCAGGCGAGAAAGAGCAGAGCAGCAATCTTCGTGTGCAGTGAGAGCTCGGGGAATTTAGGAGCGGCAGTACCGAGAGGAGCAAAAATCAATCCAAGAATCGAAGGCAGTTCAGCTCCCTGTCGCTGCTCAGATCTTTAAGTTTTCACTTGGACAAGCACAGAGCTGCCTTGTTCTCATCCTCCCTCCTCCCCATGAAGCGGAAGGTGATGCCGTGCAAATGGACGCTCGTATGAGAGCTGGACCAGAAGCACCCAGTGAGTTCAGACTTGAATTCACCAGGTGCTGACCTGCTAAAAGGGAGGTGCTGAACTGCTAAAAGTCATCCCTGACCCTCAAGTGGTGCTTAGTCAGTCCTCTGAAATCCCTTAAGGAGGTTTACTTCAGGATTAAAAGATATTAGGCATGTAGATTAGAGAGACGTGTTTGATCCGTTTCCTCTTTATCTCCACTTCACTCCTGACGATCTTTCAGTGCCAGTCAGGCTGCCCTGACTCGTATTTGAGCTCTGGTTGTACTGACTGCAATGGAATTGATCTCGCTGCAACCTGCAGCCCTGTTCAGCTCACCCTAAATCAGATCTTTAAATCTGATTGGCTGAACTGCCAAGCTATGGCAGGGGGGTTGGAACTGGATGATCTTTAAGGCCCTTTCCGACCCAAAACATTACATGGTCTTCTGATTCTTGGACATCCTTCCCAGAGTTATTATGGACTGTGGGGCTTATGCTGAACCCAGCGTTACTGTGATGGGGAAAGGCTTTGGTGCAGCCCTCAGGCTGCTGAGACCCCAGTGCAGCGCTCCTGGAAGGGTCAGGGACAGAGCAAAGCCCTCAGAGGCTGCAGGCTTTGCTGGTGGGAAGTCAAGCAAGGCACTTTTCTGCCTGCCAATCTCCAGCATCGCCTGGAGACAGGAGAGAGGAGTGTGAGCGAGAGGCCAAGGCTGCTGCTTTGCCTCCGAGAGCTGAACTTCCACCTCAGAGGGAGAACTGCCAGGGCCAGGCAGAGAACTGTTTAAAAACACAGCACAAAACCAATTAAAGAGAAGAGTCCCAGCTGATCAGTCCTTGAAGTACCTCAGCACTGAGAGAGCTCTGACAGCTTCAAGTACTTTGAATTGCAGCATCCACCGGCACTGGCTGGTGAAGCAGCAGGGAACAGCCACAGATGAGATGCTGAATGTGGCTGATATTGCCCTGTCAGTGACCCCCTGTGACATCTTGATGCCTTTGCTTTAGCAAACAAGGACACTCAAGGTTTGATGGGGCCCTGATGAAGCCCAGGTTTCACTGGAGATGCCCCGAGTTTCTTCTTGGGCTTTTTGACCAAATGGAACATGAGGCTTTGTCACAGCTGTGGATTTGTTGATGCTCAGTACAACCAGAAATGTTGGATCTGTCTACACCAGGTGAGAATTAAGCCCAATCCTTCCTGAAAATGTCAGACTTCCCATGTTATGCACAGACCCACACGTTGGCCTGCCTACAAACACTCCAGCTGACAACAACCCGGTGGATTTAACACACCAGACTCAGAATTAACTCCCAAATCTAACACAGATTTTTCTGTGAGACCCTGTGAGGCTTCACTTCATCTCTGTGTGCCCTCTATCTCGACAGAGGAAATGCCACATCTGGTGCCTTGAACCATCTGGAAATAGTTGTCAGCTCTCTGTATTGCCCAGAATATCATTTCCTTGAACTGTTCACCACATGTTACTCTAGAGGCTTCATAAATAATATTATGAAATAGTCAAACTTCAGTAAAAACTTTGGATCCCAAAGTTAAAAGCAGGAAGTCTGGACTATGTAAGTTATAGCTGTACTCACCTGGTTTTGGTGTTACCACTTTCTTTGATTTTTAGCACAAAAAGCATTACTAGGATTTCCTCAAGTGATAGGTTTCCATAAAGCAATGTTAATAAGAATCGTGAACTTTCTATTGAGCTCCAGTTTCTTGCGAACCTGCTGAACAGCCCAGGTTTGCTTCAAACTGGATGCAGCTTTCCCAGGAAAGGTCACGAACCTTGGTAATACCTTTATAACCACCCCAGCTTTAGAAAGATTTCTGGGGAAAATTAAGTGCCTAAAGGCTAAACTGTATCCTGTCTCAGAGCTCCCACGTTAAGGTCATATTTAGAGGGTATAAATTAGCTGTGTCTGTTAGTAGCTCCCTGACCTTAAGCCTTCAATGTAAAATCCTGTAGTTTTTGGCTTAAAGTGAATTAGAAACACACAAAGCAGGTAGTTAAGTGGATAAAATGACGGAGCAGCAACGGCACACAGATGTTGTTATGTTCCGGCAAAGACTGTCCTTTGCAACCTCCAAGCTGTCTTTTCCACTCATTCTCCAAAATATGCATTATATTTAACATTAAAATGAGAGCTTGTAGCGCTGGGTATCTTTGCCCATCTGTTTCTGCTCTGAAGTGCTCAGTATTTTAGGAAGCTAATAAAAATAACAGAGTGGTGAGAGCCAGGTTTTTGCCGCAGGGACTTGTTGCTTTGGAGCTGTGCTGGGAGAACGGGCCCCTTCCCAACAAGGTGCACATAAAAGTCCACCCTGTGCTGGGTTAGGACAATCCCCCAGCCTTGCCTGTGAGCCTACGAGAGGCCATAAAGCTTCTGGATCGCCCTGCAGAGAGCTTGGGGCCAAAGCTGTGTGTAATGTGCCCCCTCTAAACGCTGCTCTTTGAAGTCTTTGCAGCTGATGTGTCTCTAAAGCTGCCTTTGGGACTGATCCACCGAAATCACTCCGAGCTTTTTCCATTTCCTCCATCCTCTTTTTTAAGCTGTAAGCACACGCCCCAGTGTCTCCCTGGGGGATGGAGGGAAGGATTTGGCCTTTTCTGAACATTTACTGTCCTCTTACCTCCACACTGGAGGGTGCCTGTGACAGACGGTTCAGCTGCTGACTGAGGTTGTTTCTGCTTCCGGCTGAAACCTTGGATGTTCCCAGTTGTTGTCCTTCTCTCTGGACCCTCCCTGAACTCCTGATCCTGGCTCTGCTGCTCCCCTCTCCTCTCCACTCACCTTCTATCCATGTAAGGCTGTGGTGTCACTTCACTGATTTCTTCCCAACCCCGGCAAATGTGTCCTCTAAGCACCAAGAAGAGGAGAGCTGATGGAGAAGATGGAGGTGATGACAGGAGGGCATCCGCTGGCTCCCTGGATGCCTGTGAGGAGCCACAGGCAACATCAAGGATGTCCTGCTCACTGTCCTCTTGAATTCTCACCAAACTCACATTTAAGACCTTGACCCTCAGCCCTGTCTGTAATTTCCTCCCAAGGGGAGAAGGAGGGGCAGGCACTGATCTCTTCTCTGGTGACAGTGACAGGACCTGAGGGAAGGGCTGGAGCTGTGTCAGGGGAGGTTTAGGTTGGATATCAGGGAAAGGTTCATCCCCCAGAGGGTGCTGGGGCATTGCCCAGGCTCCCCAGGGAATGGGCACAGCCCCGAGGCTGCCAGAGCTCCAGGAGCATTTGGACACTGCTGCCAGGCACAGTGTGGGATTGTTGGGGTTGCCCTGTGCAGGGCCAGGAGCTGGACTCAATCCTCAACCCTGGGCCCGGAGATTCCATGATTCTGTGCTGTTTCCAGCACAAAAGAGCACAGCCATTATACTCCATGACCTGGAGCAGGTTAGGTTTGGTAGGTGGAGTCGTTCCCAGCGGTCCTTAAGGGGAACAGATGTGCACTTGAGTGGATGCTCCAAATACCTGATTTACCTGCAGGAATGTAGGACTCAGCCTCAGCACAAAAAAGGCCACCAGAGTCACTGAAAACTCTGCCCTGAACCGCAGCTGGGGGAGCGTTGCCAAAAGCCAGAGCTGTGCAGCAAACGAAGATCGCTTCTGCCGATTTCTGCCGTTCCCATCTTGCTGCTTCCACTAACACTATTTCCTCCCCTCCTTTCCCCACTCCTTCCTCTCCTCTTTCAGCAGGAAAACGAGCCTGCCAGACAATGCATTCACAAGTTAACACAGTGCAACAGACTGCGACTACATTAAGAGCAGCGCACAGGCAGCTTTTACATCCAGGCTCCGGGGAACGAGCAATGAAATAGGAGGATGGAGCTTGGCACTGCTGCGAAGCTGAGCAGCTTCAGCTATAAAAAGAAGCCTTTTACACGGATGTATAAAATGAAATAGCATCTGAAAGCCTCTCTGCTTTTGGAGAGAAGCATTAAGCAGCAGCACGTGAGCACCAAGCTGGTGAGAGAGCACCTGGATTGGACATGTGCAGAAGAAAGATGTCCAAAGGCCAGGGCTGCAGTGTTCCTCCTCAGAGCAGCCCTGCAGAGGCTGCATGCAGGCTCGATGGTGGTTTATCTGGGCAAGAGGGGTCCCAGGCCTGGCTTGCTGCTTGTGGGCAGGTGCATCACACATGGCTTTCTCCCCTCTGTGGGTTTGGAAGCTGTTTTAGGATGAAATGTGATCATATAACCGTTCACTGCACTCCTCTAGGCAATTTTAATGAACTGTGGAAACTCTTTGTACAACCTACAGCTACAGCAGCGGTGACATTGCCCAAAACCACTCATATTGTCTTAGGATCCTGGGCCAGGACTTTGAGCAGGGCTTGAAGTGCAAAGGCTCTGGAAGTGTGAACATCAGACAGGGCTTGTCACCCATCACCCATCACCCATCACCCATCACCCATCACCCGTCACTTCCGAGCATCTGTCAGTTCACTGCTGCCCTGGGTCACAGCCCAGCAGCTCCTGGGAACAGCATTTCTCACACAGAGTGTCGGGGGTTTGTTTTGAGACTTCAGGAGTTCAGTCCCTCAGCTCCTTGGCTGCAATGATAATTTCTTCTTCTGGGGTAAAAAACCAGGTGCCTTGCTGCCTGAGTTTTTCTCTTTCATCCAACATTGGTTCTTGCTATTTTGTGTTAGTTTAAATAACCTCTTAAATACTTTGCCCTTTCTTTCGGAACTTGCAGTTCTGGGTTGCAATCAGGTCACCTCTCAATCATCTTTTTGACAAACTGAAGAGACTGAGCTCATTAAATCACTTACCAAAAGTGCTTTCCCCAGCCTTTTCATAATTTTATGTATTGCTTCTCCTCCCTGATTAGTTTATCCATATGCTGACACCAACAGACATCACGTGGGTCTGACCAGTGCTCTGACCAGGTTTTTTACCCAACTGCTCCTCTCCCAAAACACCTAAAATGTTGATCAGACACCTCCCACCAAACCACACAAACTACTCGCAGTCTGTGACTACCAGGGCAGACTGAACTGCTCAGATTTACACCCACAAGATTGTCTTCAGAGTCATTGTTTTCCAAACACTCTGTTTATTATTCTCCAAGAATTACCTGCACTCTTAGAGGCAGCAGATTGCATTTGTCTGCAATAAAAAGACCATTTGCACAAGCCTCGCTGACAAGCACTCAGAATTGCCCTCTCTTAAGTGTCTTGTCTTCATTATTATTTATAGGTGCTTCATCGTTTTGACACCCACAAATTTTATCGGCCGTGATTGCATATTTGCTTTGGGATCTTTAATGACACTGTTGATAGTGCTGGGCTCAGAGCCAAACTTGTAAAATGCCAGTAAAACATCTCAAGAAGTCGTTTCGTTAGTGACAGGAATGCTGTCGTCCTTGTTCCTAATCATTTGCAAGTGCTTCTACGGGTAAGAATATCTCTTCACATGATCTATTGCTCATTATTGTCCAAAATATTGCTCAATATTAATTAAAAGCATTTGAAAGATGCTTTGGAGTATTTATGCACAAAGCTTTTCAATTTCTCTTGATCAAGTGTCCAACAGGCCTGTGTTCAATAAAGCCACGCTGGCACACGGGATAATTGCATTGTGCCTTCACTAATCAAATCCCATATCAGCTTTTCCATAATTCTGCCCAGGGCTGGAAATCCAATAAACTGGCATGTAGTTAACCGGATTATTTGATACTTAAACTTCTAAAATTAGTTCCTTGCTCAGTTCTCAAAAATGCTGCGGCACATCCCATTGAATCCCCAAAAAATGAAACATTTCCAATTGTTTGGGCTTAATCCACTCTCAGAGATGCTCTGACACAGGGGCTCTGGCAGATTGAGCTGCAGTGGAGCTGCTGAGGTTGAATAAAAGATGCTCCCAGCTCCTCAGCCACTTAAGCACCTTAACACAAACCTAACTTTGTTTATCTACCTATAGAATTCTGTAATCAGCTCGTCACCATAGCAACCACAATACTACACCCTCAGCACACCACAAGTAACCGCATTTGGGAGGGATCTTTCCTCTGTAAATGTCCCTGCTTAGCTTTGCGTTAATCCCCATGGCCACTCGCTTCACACTAACGCTGCGAGCTCGAGGAAGCACAAATGTGTGAACTCACAGTCACGGAAGAGGTTTCAAGAAATATCTGACACTTACCACTTGAATTTATGGATGAGTTAACCCGCTTCTCTCACTGTGAACAGTTTTGTCTCACAGCTTTAGGGAGCTCTGCTCACAGCTCAGGACTTAACACACTCCCTCTCATGAGAGCAGAAACACATCCCGGGAAATTAAAAGTATTTGTGACCTCCTTTCTTGGTTGGTTTTTTGGTTTTTTTTTGTTTTTTTTTTTTTTAACAGAAAAAGTTTCAGCTCTGTAGACAAAGTCCAGATCTAGAGACAGAATAAAAAAAAAGAGTTATGCCACTAAAATTGAATTCCACTCTCCTTAAATCTAGGGTTTGTGGTGTGCTCCTCTTGGGGTCCTGGACTCTACTACTTCATGGCCATTATTGCCAAATTGCCAAGACTGTCACAGAATGGTTTGGGTTGGAAGGGACCTTAAAGATCATTCAGTTCCAAAACACTTCCAGGGGCAGGGACACCTTCCACTGTCCCAGGGTGCTCCAAGCCCCGTCCAACCTGGCCTTGGACACTTCCAGGGATCCAGGGGCAGCCACAGCTTCTCTGGGCAACCTGTGCCAGGGCCTCCCTACCCTCTAAGTAAAGAACTTCTTCCTAAAATCTAATCTAAATCTCTCCTCTTTTAGTTAAAAACTGTGTCCCTTCATCCTATCATTATCTGCCTGTGTCAAAAGCTGCTCCTCTTCTTCTCTATGAGCACTTTTTAGGTACTGGAAGGCCGCAATAATCTCTCCCCAGAGCCTTCTCTTCTCCAGGCGGAGCAACCCCAACCCTCTCAGCCTGTCCCCAGAGCAGAGGTGCTCCTGGCCTCAGTGCATCTTAAGGACTGAACATCTCCAGAAGCCACTACCCCCCAAAACCCACATGAAAACCAAGAGTGGCTAAAAGTCAAGGCTTAGGAAAAAGGAAAGAGGGGAAAAAAGTCTTCGGAACACGTTGTTTCTAAACTTCCTGATTCAAACTGGAGCCAGTGCAGTTTTTAATGCGGCCTCTGGCTAATTAGAGAGGAAAGTGCAAAAAATCAGCAGGTAACCTTTCAGTGAGTCTGAAGGGAGGCAAACAGCACACGCATCACTGGAGTCACAGCCAGGATGAGAATCCAGGAAAGGTTCATTTGGGTCCTACATTCCTCTCTATCAAACATTAAGAAATGCATTTTCTCCTATATAAAAATCTCATCCTCTCATCTCTCCCCAGTCTAGACACAGCTGGCACACCCACATCCACCACGAGGAGAAGACAAATCCTCAGCTAAGCCAAAACCCTGTACCAGGAGTTCTCAGTCAAGGTATTTCATGGATGAATTTCAATTCCTGACATCTGTAAAATCTGGATAAAGAGCCTTACACGCTGTGTAACAAAGCTCTGAGGATTAGGCAAGCTCTGAGCCATGCCCCGCAGACACCATGCCCTTGCTCCGGAGCTCGTTGTACACAGCCTTTGATCCTGCTTTTAGTACCTCTCCAGCAAGCAGTTATATAAACAAATGTCAGGCTACGTGACTGTATAATTATACAGAGCAGGAAGAAGGCACAAAAGCCCTCAGTAAAAGGAACAGACGCTTTAAATAATTTGTATTAGCTGGAGTACAGTGAAATACTAAACTGGAAGAAATGGCCTTCAGAAGTTGTGATCTTGCCCTTTGTGTCGGTCCCTGCGGGCAAGGACACGCTGTACCCTGGTGTGGATTCTGATTTCTGGGCAAACTGCTGGTTCTTCAACCCAGCCCAGGCCAGTGACCTTCTCTCAAAGCTGGTCCTGGAAACAGCAGGTCTTGGAAAAGGGCAGATCTTCCTGCAGTTCAGAAATCCAGATTAACAGCTGGCTTAAAGCTTGGTTCATAGAATCACAGAATGGTTTGGGTTGGAGAGGACCTTAAAGATCATCTCATTCCAACCCCCCAAACTGAACAGGTGAACCCAACATTGGTTTGCATGTTCTGAACCCCTTTAAACATGAATTAGAGTTCTGAACACTGTAAATATGGCCAAAATGAGACATCCAGCACCATCTGCCATCATTTGGTCAGGAAAGATACTCCAGGTCCTTCTTCCTGAGCTTGGAAAGAGAGTTCCACACCTGCCATATTGTGACCCCACTTCTTCCAGCACATTTATTCCTCAACAACATCTGTAATCCCTCATTGTTACAACAGGCCTACACTACGAAGAGCACTACAAAGGGGAAAAAATGGGAAAATAAGAGAGGTTTAGGGAATAAAGGAATAAAAAGAGGGCTATTAAAGGATGAAGGCATATCGGAAGAACAATTCCAGATGAAACGTGCTCAGAAAACAGAGGGATAAGATGAGGGCAGGAGGTCAGAGTGGCTATGGAGAGGGGACCAGCTGAAGCCCTGGCACAAGACCGACTGCTGACATGTGTCAGCATTAACAACCGCTTTGTAGAACAAACACCAAAGGGCATCTCCTGGGTTTTGAGCTGTTCATTCCCACCAGCAGGGCACTTTTCCTGTCAGTGTTTCTGTCCATAATGGCCAAACCCTCCTGCTTAACTGGCTCCATGCAGCACCACCATGGACAGAGCCACCTGCCCCCCCGGCTCTGGCCCAGCTGGGTTAGAGCTCATTTCACTGCAGGCACATTTCCGTGCCAGCACTGACACACTCCTCCCAACACTATTTCCACCCAGAGACAGCCAGCTTCCTCAGCCACTGGTCATTCCCAGTGGCACCACCAGCACCAACCACAGGCTGATGGCCCCTCTCCCTCCCTTGGGACAGATGGTTCCATCAGAGGAGCTCTCAATCCCAAAGTAACACATTTGGTGGTGATGGGAGCAGGTCGGCACAGGAGACAGTTGGTGGCTGTTCTTCAAAGCTGACAGCCACTGTCCACTCCCCCAAACCTGCTCCTGCAGGCAGACACCCACCCCAGTCCAAACCAGAGCCCAGGCAGCTCGGGGGCTGTCCCCGACAGTGCCACGGTGTCACGCACGGCTGGGATGGCTGAGCACCTCTTCCTCCTGTGGCAACAGCAGGGTCTATTTTGTGCTTATTTCCTGGCTCAAATCTTTCCATTTGTTAGGTTTGGCTCGATTCCACGCACAGCTGAAGAGCCAAAAAGCCAAGGGCAGAGGGCTGCTATTTCACCTTTGATAGATGGGAACTGAAGTTACTCTTGGCAGCTGACTTGAGGCTGCTGTAAAGAAAAAATTGGGGCCTGGTCACCACAGGGCAGTGTTTTGCAGATTCTGGTAGTGGAGTTAATTGGGATTACCTGAGCTTGGCTTTAATCAGCACCAGGAACATATTGTTTTCAGGATTATTTTGCTGAAGTGTATTTAGAAATGTCATGGTGGGTTTAGATTATGGTCAGAGCAACTACAGCTTCCATAAATGAGTAAAAAAAAACCCCAAACAACAATGAAACAATCTGATCTCTTCCACATCATCTCAAATTTGCACTGTAAGTACATAACTGCACAAAATACACAAGCCTGATGTAAGAAGAGAGTCTGACAAGGTCAGGGATTTAAAATCTTTTGGAGTTTTCTCAATTACAAGAGCTCTAGTGCCTGAAGTTGTTCAGTCTTTTCCTGCCTTTTGTACAAATTTTAGAAACCCAGAAAGTGTTTAAAGTGCACGTATAATATTCACAAAGAGCAACGTGAAGTTTTGTAGAAGTTCACACACTATGAGAATTAAATGATAATGTCACCTAGTTTTTATATGCTTTTTATCAGGACGCCTCAAAGACGGCCCTCAAGCAAAGGGCATCATCTTCTGATTTACACAGATCAGAAACTGCAGCACCATTGCTTTGTGCAGCTTCTCCCGCCTTGCTCTTGGAAGAGCCACGACCACAATGGGTGACTGTGGGGTTGAATTTATTGCTTTAACTGATGCCATGATGATTTTTTGCTTTCTCATATACCCCTCTCATATACCGTTCCACATACCCTTTTACACAGCTTTGCATGTACCCTTAGTGCTTTTAGCCCACATACTTGTAATTCCCCAAGTCTGATAACCAGCTCAGACCCAAAGTTCCGTTAAGCCAGGAGACTAAACATCTTGAAAACCTCGAAGTTGGGTCAGAAAGCCCCAGACACCAAGGTCCTCTCCAGAACACATTCTGTAAACCAAGATAGGCCCATCCAGGGGGAAGGTTCCTCAGGACGGGGGCTTCTCTCGAGCCTCTCATTGGGGAATCTTTGATAGATGTGCTGATGTGCAAGGTCTATAACTGTATACGTGAATTATCGTGTGCATGCATCTTGGGGTGGGCATCCTGGTGTGCATCTTTCGGGGGTGCACTTTCGGTGTGCATTCGGGGGTGCTTTCTACCTGGATGTGGTGCACCAGAGGATCCTTAAATAAATACCGAGGTAAAACCCTTTTTCCCTCTAACTGTGTTTGGCTTTTAATTCGAAGCCCGGGGAAAGGCATCATAACCATCACCCATCGTGGCCCCTCAGACACCTCCTGGCTACAAAACCTGTAGGCCAGCCTCTATCCAACCTGATTTGGATCTCAGCTGATGGAAGCAGCTCCCCAAAACCCAGCAGAGCCATGTCTGGGTTTGCCAGCTGAATATCAGGTCCTCTATATTTCATGTTAATGTATCCCTGTGATTCACCATGTCTGTTCTAAGTGTTCCTTAATCTTTTATTATTTCTACATCAAGGACTGCAGAATTTTCTGGCTTTATATAATTTAGATGTCTGAGAACACCAAAACATTCCATTTTAATTCCTCTTTCTAATGGATAAGTACTTAAACTCGTTCCTAATCAGTTAGCCTTACTTTGAGGGCCAATCTCTGAGTAAGTAGGCTGTGACAGAAATGAGCTCTGCGGTCTAAGTGCCACAGATGCCTCTGGGCAGATTTAGACTTAATGACAGACGAACCCAGCTCCAGCCAAATCCATGGCAGCCTGTTTTCATCCTAGCAGTCAGCAGGAATGAAATCCCACTGGAATCTGGGGGGCATTGGGACTGGATTTTTTCACTCTTGAAGAAGAAAGGGATGAAAATCCAGAATACCGACGTCATTTGGGAGTTAAGATCTACCTTCCAGCAGGTATTTTTGATGATCTTTCCCCCACGAGTTCTAGGTCTAAAAATGTTGTATGGAGGTGGCAGATCCTGGGACAGGTGGCAGGGACTTGTGTCAGTATTTAGTGGAGATGTGGGGGGAGAATGAATGATCTTTAGTCCCCCAGATACCTTGTTAATCCTGAACTCCACATTAATGTTGGAAACGGGCCAGTGACCCCAGCAGGCCCTCACGTGTTAGCAAATCCTCGTGTGACCCCAAGAGCCTGAACCACACAGGCATCCTTTTCAGGAACCTGCTTGCCCACAGTTCCAGATTGTCCATAATTCAGGGGTTTTGCTTTCCGTGTTATCCTCTGCAATGGTATTCTGGTATACTGGCCCAGAGGGCTGATTTAAGATCTCCTGCATGGATACCCAGAAGGAAGCACAGTCCTGAGGGGACACATGCAGAAAACAGGCTTATAAATGTGATTTTCTATGTTGCGAAGAGCCTTCAACTTTCCCAGCAGGCATGGGGTCCCCATTACCACTGCATATGGTAAATTACGCAATATTGCAGGCATTACTTACATTTCAAAATGCAACTAATCCAATGAATTTTGAACTCGTCGACCTTCTTCTCAGTGCTTTGATTTATGATCAATGGCTTAAAAGCCCATGGTATGGGGGTTGGAACCAGATCCACCCTGGCTAATGAAAGTGCACCATGATCCACTGGGTTTTAGCATCCTGATTTCTCTTCTTGATTTGATCACTCCAAAAATTCCATGTTCAGTCAAGGCACTGGGCAGCAGTTGCCAGAGGAAGCCTGTGCTTGTTGCCTCACTCCTCCACGAGCTCAGCAGCTATTTTCTTCAGCTGGAAAAATCTGAATCATTTCCAAACATTTTCCTTCCTGAAATACCAGAAGTGATACAAAGAGTTTACTTTGCCTGGCAAGCTTGGCTTTCTTAAATCTATTTCCCTTCTGCAGGTCTTCCCTCTCTCTCACAGGACAAGGAAGATTAACCCAAAAAGAAGATCCACTCCAGGCAAAGTGGGCTGTGGGAGCAACTGTGAGGTGTAGTTAAAAAATGATGAGGGGTTCAGGTGTGCAGACTAGAAATGAGCATTGTGCCACAGCCAAATAAATAACAGTAATAGTAGAAACAGTAATAATAATAATAATAATAATAATAATAATGAAATAACTCAATAAATTACTCTTCCTTCTGCCTCAGATGTTTTACAAATGACCTTGCCTGTAACTGGAAGCAATTTCCTTCTATCTCTGATTCCCATTTTTCTCCTCATGCCAACAGTATATCCAGATTTTCCGGATATATTGTTTTTTTACCAGCCGCCACAGGACAGCATCAGGATTTTGCCTTGGGCCGCACATGTGTGTTAGGTAAACTCTGCACACCCAGAGAGATGCCAGAGTGACTGAGGAGAAACTGGACCCAGCCCAGCATCAATTATTCCTTTGGAGATGGAGGTTAATTTCACCTAGCTTCCATCACCTTTGAACTCACATCTCAGACTGCTGGAAGAATTTGACAGGTGCGGTGACAGCAAATGATGCTCAGGTAAAATGCTGCCTGCTTTGGGAAGGCTGTTATTATTCCTTTCCACGTGGCACACAACTTCTGGAATGTTGTGTGAGTCTTCCTGCACAAGCAGGATGTTGACAAATTCGAATGAGGGCCATGAAGGTGGTTTGGGGTCCACCAACCTGGGGGATGTGATGCATGAGGAGAGCCTGGAAGAATTTTTTCATCTTGGAGAAGGTCAAAGGGGATCTAAATGACTTCTTTTAACTCTCAAGCAGGGGAAAACAGAGATGAGGAGCCAGACTGCTGAGCAGGGCACAGCAGAAGGACGTGAAACAGCAGTTACAGGGTGAAGGGAGGGAAATTCCCACCTGAAAAATGAAAATTGGTTTTGCCGTGACAGTGGTGGAGCATGGGAACAGAGCCTCTGAGAGGCTGTGAAACCTCACAGAATCATGGATTGGTTGGGATTAGCAGGGACTTCTCAAGATCTTCTAGCCCAACCCTTTTTTTAAGCAGGGTCAGCGCCAGTAGGTTGCCCAGGACCATGTCCAGATGAGTTTTGAACACTTCCAAAGATAGAGACCCCATAACCTCTTGAAGTTCAGTGTTCAACCACAATGTTCAACCAACAATCCATCGCTGGAGATTTTCGGAACTGCACTAAAACCTTGAGCAGCCTGGTCTGGGACAGAAGCCAGCACTGCTCTGGGCAAGATTTTGGGAACAGACACTCTAAGAGTCACTTCCAACCCAAAGAGTTTAATGATTTTCTAAATGATGACCACAGATGTGTCAAGGCTCCAGCTTTACGAATGCAAAAGTTCATTAGATAAGACAGACTCCAGCTAAAAGAAAATATGTGCCATTTTTATTGCCATGAAAAACCACAGAATGCAGAGTTAGGGATTCCTCTACGCTCATTCCTGGCAGCAACAGATCGAGAATTAGCTCTGTTTCCCAAATTTCACTCCGGCAACTTCCCCGTCATCACCTTGATTCTTAACTTTCCGTCCTACTTTTTGTATCAGTTTAAGTTTATGAACTCCAGCTCCCCATGTGCCTTTTAGCTGTAAGTCCACAGTATTATTTTTTAAAACCAGAAATGGACGAGAAACATGTGCAAAGTAAAAGAATAATGCACAGCAGACAGCTGGAGTCCCATATCTGACATGTGTCCCATTGTGAGGAAACACCTGGAGGGATACATGGCCTTAAATTTGTGCATGTAATGAGGGTAAGGTTGGGTGAACATCTGGATTCAGACTCACCACGACCCAAAAGCACTGTAAAATGGGATTGCTGTGAAAGATTATGGTAAGTCTTGACCATGAAAGCTTAACTTCTACTTGAAAGCTCTGAATTTTGTCCCTGCAGCCGGCTGCTCCTGGAAGAGTGGCCCAGCTGGCCCACACCTGTCTTCTTTGCTTCAGTACCAGCACATTTCCCTAGGAACACATCAGAACCAGTCTTTGAAATACTGACTGTTTCCCTCCAGAAGAGTTTGGGTCGGAAGCGACCTGGAAGCTCATCCAGTCCCACCCCCTGCCACGGGCAGGGACACCTTCCACTATCCCAGGTTGCTCCAACCCCCGTCCAACCTGGCCTTGGACACTTCCAGGGATCCAGGAGCAGCCACAGCTTCTCTGGGCAACCTGTGCCAGTGTCTCACCACCCTCATACCGAGGAATTTCTTCATAATACCTCATCTAAACCTCTCCTCTTTAAGTTTTAAACCATTCTCCCTTGTCCCATCCCTCCATGCCCTTGTCCAAAGTCCCTCTCCAGCTCTCTTGGAGCCCGTTTAGGCGCTGGAAAGAGCTCTAAGGTCTCCCTGGAGACTTCTTGTCTCCAGGCTGAACCACCCCAACTCTCTCAACCTGTCCTTGTAGAAAAGTGGAGCTAATATTCCATTTTTCTGAGTAATTTTAAAACAAGGACAAGAAATTATACTGACCCCACATGTTGTTAGAGCTGGGAACGTACTCACTCCCAAAGAATAAACAAATTTAAAAATTTATATTTAGGTACCTACTTGGGAGAGGATAGAAATGAAATTCAGAGAAGCTCATTATCACAAGTATATTTGACACCAAGGCAGAATTACACACATCTGCTGAAGACAAAGCCACTGCATAGATTCTTTTTCCATTTTCTAGGTATTTAGCAGCTATTTAACCTTCCTTGCTGAGAAGATGATACCTGGAATTTGCATCATTTCTGTGTCTGTCCAGTACAGTTTGTGGTAAAAGGACTCATTTATCAGCACCAGGAGCACTGAGGTAACACTGGTCCTTCAGTAAGTGCTTCAACAGCTGCTCTTAGAGCTACTTAGAAATTTCTGTGCAATAAATAGCACATTTTCCCTGAAAGCAAAAGCCTCATCATTTCCATGCTCATTCAGCCTCAAGGTTTTTCACCCATGCTGGTCAGTTTTACACCCAGCACTGGTGCCCTGAGTTGCCTGGCAAAACCTCTTTTGAAGCAAAAAAGTTGGTAACAGCTGAAATGATTAGAAAGATACAAAAAGATCACCACCGCCACCGCTGCTGCCGGCTGAAGGTGCCTTCCAAAGTGTGCTGCAAAATGAAACACTTCCAGGGAAGGATGAAAATATCCATTAATTCTCTTAATTATGTCAGCATCAGGGGTCTTGCTGAGATGGGGCTTTGTTGCTTGAGTTGCTGTAGCCTCCTTTGGGGATGGTGCCAAAAGAAAAGAGTGAAGGAGAGCGAGACAGGGACAGTTATCCTTGTTTTATACTGTGAGGCCTGAGGGTCAAAATGATTAAAAGTCTTCTGCAAAGGGTCACCAAAAAATCTTCCAGGCTGAGAACAGAGCCCAGACATCTTTGGTCTCTTCAGAGCACAGCTACCTGCTGTTTGTCCTTTCTACCAGTCTGGTAAAGCTTTTTTACTCTATTTTTGCTCAAGTCAGACAAAAAATTCCCTCTTTTACAGCCTGAAGCCTCCGTACAATATGTGGAAGTGTCTGACAACAGCCCTTCAGCCACAACACACGGACTGCTCCCCATCACAGCCCCCACAACATCATCGCCCCAGCACTGCTTCACACACCAGCCACAGCCTCATCTCAAAATCCTCTGCAGGAGAAAACAGCTTTGCATCCACCCTGTGACCCTCTGAGTTTTTAGGAGGCCTGGAATAGCAGAGGAAGGGTTTGTAACTGATTCAGTGCTAATCCTACCCCTAAATACGAACTGCAATTGAATTAGTGCCGGTAATTTTGTCTCCTTTTTACAGTCTTTGTTCTCCAGGCAGCCTGGAATTTGATCTTCCAAATTCGATCAGAAATCAGCCACCAATTCATCCTTGCAAACATTACTAGGTTTCCCCCCCTTTTTTTTTTCTATTAATGCAACCTGAGAGCTATCTCATCTCACAGCAGCAAAATTTTACTGAAATTCGAGTTATAACAACCTATTTCCTCAGAACTGTACTGAAAATCTGATTATTTTCTCCCTTATCAGAATGGTTTGAGCAACAATATTCAGGGTGTCTCCAGGAAAATACCTAATCTGTCCCTTGATGCAAATTCAGTCATTGGTTTTCTACATCTACTCAAAAGCGACACACCAGCCCTAGAGCAGAACGTGGGTTCATGTGGCATCAAGAAAACTCTGTTCGGCCAAACATTAACATCTCACTTGACCACATCCCACCACTGATGCCTGAGGTTGCCACCTGAAAACAGAGACTAGACAGGAATAAGGGAATAAAGGCAGGCATTTATTTGAAGGGCCTTCAAAGGTCCACCCTGGGCAGGCCAAAGGCAACACCCAAGGTGGACCCCGAGTCACGAGTTCTTCACACTTTTATAGGTTTGGTTCATTTGCATATCAGGGTTAATTCTCCAATTAGAGCTTCAGTTAATGATGTAATTTCCTCAAGCTTACCCCCCTTCTAAAGATGTTAGTTTACACATTTTGGGCCTAGGACAGTCTGGGTGTCCTTGGAGAGCAGGCTTGGAGACGCTTTGTTACGTCTAACTGGCATGAGAGAACAGAAGTTAGCAGGCTACAAGAAACTTCAGAGTTACACACTAGGCAGCACAGGATTTGAAAATACGCAAGTTAAAATCTAAGGCATTACCATAAACATGATTGCTTTAAAGTGATACCACAAGTAGTTCATAGTTATCATGTGAGTATGATAATACTCAAACCAAGATATAAAACACTCAGAAAACATACGTTTCTCAAACAGAAATGTCAGACTTGGGGATGAAACAACTGAAGGAATTGAAGGAATGAGACATGTCAAGGAGCCTAACCTCAAAAAACCTCAACTTTTAAAAAAGTCCTTCCTCCCTCTCAAAACACTGTTGTGCATAAACAGCAGTGACAGAAAATCATTACAGCCAAAGAAAATTGCCACAAGGGCGATGAAGCCTGATGTTACAAAATGTTAAAAAACGTGACTTCGATAATCCTTAAGTTCCGAGAAACAAGTTTTTTATGATACGACAAAATTGGTGGCAGTTATGCCTCCTCACACAACAGAAATAATTGAGAGGATGAAATGGTTCTACTCCAAGTGGCTGCTTTCAGTGCAGTGCTTGAAAACGAAACGAGATCCATCGAGACAAAGAAGCAAAATTATTATTACACGGCGATGGAAGTGCATCCAAGTGGTTGCTTGCTGTTAAAAACTTCAGTGCTAATGATGCAATAAAAACAGGAAATTCTGAGCGAGAGGCTTTCCACTCTCCATGACAGCATTCCCACTCTGAGGCCCTCATTCGCACTCCGAGGCCCTTTCCCCACTCGTGGGCTGAGGTGCTGCTGTTCTGTGTGTGGGGAGGTTGGGATGCACAACGGGTTTTCTGCAGGGGGGACAGCAGAAGGGCACTACAGCCTCCCAAACAGCTCTGCCAGGGCACTGTGGGGCACAACCACCCACCCCAGAGACCCCCACTCACCCCAGAGATCACCGCCCACCCCAGAGATCACCCACCCACCCCACAGACCACCTGCCTTCCCAAAGGTCTTGGCACCACGTCCAGCGCGTCACAGCCCTCCCAAGAATTCCCTCCTGGCAAGCACATCCCAAAAGGAACAACCCAGAGGGATGATTGCTCCAGCCACAGAGTCACCCAGGCCCCACAGCCACGAGTGACAAGGGCAGTGAGGAGGGGGTTTATTTTGAGCACACAGAGGCCAGCTCAGGTGACTGATTCTTCTCCCCCACTTGCACACGGGTGCATTCACGCTCCAGTTAGTGTGAAAAACAACCTCATGCTGCCACTGGAGGGGAACAGCTCTCTTATGAAGCCTCCCGTGGCCTGCCCAGGCTCTCAGAGACTGGAGAGTGTAGAAAACTAAGGGGTCTGGGGGAATGGAGGCACCCACATTTCCTTTCCCAAGTGGTGCCTGGCTGAGAGCAGAGCAGGGTGGAAGGGGTCAGAAAACTCCCATGCTGGGGCAGGATGGCAAACAGAGAGAGAAACAGGTCAACAGACTGTGCTGGGGTAGCTTGTGAGCTCCTTAATAGGGCTGATCTTCCTGCATCCTGCCCAAGCTGCAGGGAATGAAACGGTGCCGTGCCCATTCCACCCTGCTCCAGCAAGCTGCACCTTAGCAGAAACTTAATTTAATAGATTTCTCTTTCTGCACCTGCCTTTCCCTCTTTGTTCTCACTGAGAAGTTATCAGAAGGGCAAGGGAGGGTTATCCACAGAATGATGTTCTCATGCAGCCCTGAGAACTGTTCCACCAGGAAACCCAAATCCTATGATTTCTAGTCCACTGTGCCATGTCACAGTTTGAGAGGGTGATAAAGAAGTGCAGATCTCAAGGAGCGAGATTTTATATTTAAGTAAGTGCATCTGAGGCTGGTTTATCCTTGCTTTTATTTTTCCTTTCCATTGACTCACTTTCCACCTCATCCAGCTGCTCTTGTGCTCGCCGTGCTTAGCTGCCAGCTCCACGGGGCAGGCACTCCCAGTCTGGGCAGTTTTCACACCAAATAACCACACATCAAGAACGAGAACACAGTTCCTGAGGCAGAGGCTGTTTTCTGTGTCAGGCAGCTCCTGCAGCTTCTCACCAGGGCACAGATTGGAAGTTCTCCATTGTCCCAGTCTCAATTACTATAAAAAAGTAGCAGAGAGAAGGCAAATTCTGATAACTGAGTCAGGAGAGCAGAAAAATTAGCTGGTCTGAGTGATTCATCATCTGAGACCACTGATGTAATCCTTCCCAAATTCAATTACAGCTAATTAAAAATAATTCTCTCATCTGAGTTGATCACTTGTGGTTCCAAGTTCCAGTTCAATCCTGCTGCAAGAGCGACCATAAAATCAAACACTCCGAGGGAAGCTGCAAGGTCTTCCCCTGATGCAGCCAGGGTTAAACCACAACACACTGAGCTGGCAGCCTGCTGGCACGTGGGTTGGAGTACAGAGAGACGGAATAGCAGTCCCGAGTATCCCAGTCCCTCTCCTTTTGCTCTCCCTGTCTCCCCAGCCAAGGTCAGATTGCCTGGGAGAAGCAGCACTGCGGAAACTGCTGCTGCACTTCACACACAACTTCACGTGGAGTTGCATTATCTCGTTTGTAAATGAGTGCTGCTCTGGCTCCTGACCACATTTCTTTGTTGTCCAGCACCAGCAAACAGATGAATATCTTATTATTTGTCCATAGTTAGTCTGAGGTCAAGTTCTGGTGACCAGCTCCAGTGTTTGGTCTGGATAAAAATGCCCTGTGCAGTCAGCAACCTTCCTCTGGCATTTGGGATGCAGAAAGTGATGATGATGATGATGATAATAATAATAGTAGTAGTAGAAGTAGTAACTTGGAGGCATAAGCTTAATTCTGGAAAGGATTTTAAAAGCCATCTCTCTTCCCTGCATTCAGTAGGATCAGATCGCACCCAGCTGTAGCAGTTAGACATCCACATTCTGCTGTCATTCACTGGGAAACACCTCAGGAAGCAGCTTCGAGTCGTAAAGCACCTTCCTCTGCTTCCTGCCCCACGGCCAGAAGTGCTTAACTCCTGCGAGTCTCTATTAGCAATTCTTTGATTGTGTTATGTGGGTAATAAACCAACTACTCACACGGCTTTTACTGACAAGAGCAACTACAGGACTCGCAGTAGCAAAACAAAGCTGCTGTTTGCTTTCAAGCTGCCAAGATCAACACAAGCCAGAAAGGCAGTGACAGGAAATATATCATGGAAGGACACGGTTCAGGAGGGAAAACAATATTCTGGTGTTTTCACCCTCAACCCAAGCAAGACTCGCTAATGACTGACCTTATTAAAATATTGGAAAATGGATGTTTCATCCCACGGGCTTCAGGACAGAGGCCAGTGATTGTTTTCTGGGTGTATCAGGGCACAGAAATGCTTCTCAAATACGTGATTTTTCCCTGGGAGAGTCATTGCTCCCTGACACATCCCTTCTTGAAGGGATCAGAATATGCTGCTAAGAAAAAAAACCAGAGTGGATCTCCAATCCAAGGAAATAACACTGCACAGGGGAAATTTCCTCTGGCTCTCGCAGAGAACAATTAAGCCATGTTGCACATGATGTAATTATCCACATTTTTACCACCTTTTGTGTCTTAATCACTATTACAGTATGCTTGGCAAGGCGTCTCTCGGCAGCTCACAATTGCAGCCTGTGAGTGCATTATTTCATCCATTGAACCACAAAAGCAGCCAAAGAAAGCTGCAAACACAGGCTCTGGTTTCTGGCCAGCCACAGCCCTGCAAGCACACGGAGCTGACTGGAGGGGCAGGACTATTTACTCGTTTTAAATGAATTGCCCTCAATTAGGCTGCACAGCATCTTTTTGGCACGTTTCTACAACAGCTGAGAAAATGCAAGTATCAGTCCCTGGGTAGATGCTGCTTTCTTCATTTTTATGGGGGGGTTTTTTTGGTGTTTTGAGATGGGAAGAGAAAGTTTCTGCACGCTCCCAACATGCTGTGTTGACTTCATCCCAAAGGAGAAACAGAAGTAGTTTGCAAGGTTATAAAAAAAAGAAAATAAAAATATTCATTGTGATTTTTACATCTTCCGTCCGTGTTGTCCTGCTGCAAGAAATCTCAGCTTTGAGCCTCTCTCAGCTCTGGCAGAACTCTGCTGTCAGGACATCTGTGGGGTTCCTCTCCCACACAGGATCTCCTGAGGCTGGAAATGGAGTTGGTCTTCTGCACCCGCACTGGGGACAGCACTTCTCACAGATTTTCACAGAACTTGTAGGAATGCTAAAGATTTCAGGTCTCTTTCCTGCATCATGTTCCAAATCATGCCATCCTAATAAAGATATTAAGGATTAATGGATAAGAATCTGAAAAAAAAAAACCCCCAAAAAATTAACAAGACAGACGGAAAGGGAATTTTAACAAGGGCAAGGGAAAATGGCTTCAAACTGAGAGAGGGCAGGTTTAAATTTTAGCAAGAAATTTTTCCCTGTGAGGGTGGGGAGGCCCTGGCACAGGTCGCCCAGAGAAGCTGTGGCTGCCCCTGGATCCCTGGAAGTGTCCAAGGCCAGGCTGGATGGGGCTTGGCGCAACCTGGGATAGTGGAAGGTGTCCCTGCCCATGGCAAGGGGTGGGACCGGGTGAGCTTTCAGGTCTTTTCCAACCCAAACCATTCTGTGATTAAGAAAACATTACCTTTACTAAATTACACTAAAAATACAGTTGCATAAATTACAGAATAGAATAGAATTAGAATAGAATAGGATAGAATAGAACAATGTCAGTTGGAGGTGATTTACAACAATCATCTAATCCAACTGCCTGACCAACCCAGGGCGGACCAAAAGTCATGTTCAGGTCATTGTCCAAATGCTTCTTAAACCCTCACAGTCTTGAAGCACCAACCACCCCCCTAGGAAGCCTGTTCCAGTGTTTGCCAACCCTCTCAGTAAAGAAATGCTTCCTCCTGTTCCATCTAAGCCTCCTCTGGCACTGCTTTGAAGAAGAAATTGTTACTTTTTCACTAAAAGAATCATAATTCTCTCAAACACTTGACAGTCCCTGGCACATAAGGCCAGATCAGCTTTTCTCCTGGAATCAGACTCATTCCTCCATCTTCACTTTGCTGTCAATTTATTGCGGTGATGAAAAAAAGGCAGTGGAAAGAGATTCAGCCAATGCCAGTGCGATACAGAAAGCACCCAAAAAATAAGTCTGAGCCAGAAATATTTTAGTTCTGGAGCACAAGGAAAGAGAAGGTCGCACCTGGCTGAATCTTGCCTACAAAGAAGACACAATAATCGTACCAGGAGCCCTGGCAGTGGTGAGGTGAGAGGAGGTAGGACCAGAATTTTGTCATATATAAAGACTTTATGACTAAACCTTTCACCAGGCTGGTGATATTACAAATGTCAAAAATATCGAAATTACACCTTTTCATGTTTTAGGGAGCAACCTCAGCTGACACCTGATTTGTGATCAAGGAAACAGGAATTCAAAAAGAGCCCACACCTTCTGTAATAGCTTTTTATACTTCTCCACCGTTTCGGTCGTTCAGTAGTTTCACCTTTCCCCCTTTTTGCATATTCAACCAGGTTAAGTGCAGGTCCTGTCATTTTATATTGCACCCCAAAACCAGCTGCTTCCTCCACTCTCCACACCCTCAGATCTTCATGGAAAGCTTCCTCTGCTCCTCCCAGAAGATGTTTTCGTAGCAGAAAATCGAATCACAAAATTATTCCACTCTTGGTTCCAAAGTGTGTTTAAGTATGGTATAAATTCACTTCCCAGTAAACACAGAGGGCACCATCACTGATGTAAACTACAAATGTTTAGACTCAGATTGATTTCTCAGATTGATTGTCAAAACAGAGAGATGCTTGTAAATAAGGAAATTTAACAAATGCTTCTTAATAAATAGTTGGGGGGGAAAAAATTTGCAGTTACTGGTCTGTTAACACTCTACAAGTGATTGATTATGGACTTATGATAATGGTAGCTCATTTTAAGAGCTTCCACAGGGATGTAAGTCAGCTTTAATTAAAAGATGATATGGAAAATCACTTGTTGAAATATGAGTTTGTGAATAAAATTCAGTGATAAATTCCATGGTTGATTTAATTGGATAGAAAGCGCTCTGCCGCACTTAATTCAGCTCTATTTATTTTCACATAAATGTATGCACTGAAAGCATTTTAAGGGTAACTCTGGTATGATTTAAGGAAAGAGAAGTCTCAGTCTGTGGCTCAGTAGTGGCACTCAGAGAATATGGGGTGATTTACAGGACTTTAAGTGGTGCTGAGGAAGCACATCTAAAATACAGCCGTGTGTTCTGAAGGATTCTCATTTTAGCAATGGCACAGAATTTCTACAAGGCAACTCTTCTGTTTAAACATTTGGGGTTTAGGAAGTCTGAAAACATCAAAAGGTGGTTTTGGTTGGTTTTTATTGCGTTTTTTTCCCTCTAATTCTAATCCTACTTCTATACTAAACGCAGGCACACCAGAGAGCAATCTCAGGCTCTCAGAGAAGCTCCTGGTGAATGGGCAGCTGAAAACTCTCTCAGTAAAGAAATGCTTCCTCCTGTTCCATCTAAGCCTCCCCAGGCACAGATTTCAATAAGAAATTGTTACTTTTTCACTAAAAGAATCATAATTCTCTCAAACACTCGACAGTCCCTGGCACATATGGCCAGATCAGCTTTTCTCCTGGAATCATTTTGAGATGTAAATTGGAGGACACAGGATACAGAAGCCTGCCTGATCACAGAAATCCTGGAATGAACCAAACCCAGGCCTCACTCCCGAAGCAGCTGATTTTTTGCCTCTTTTAGAGGGCCTGGGAATTAACCAGCATGGTCAATCACAGATCATGGAAAGCAGGGAGCCAAGTTGGTTAACAGACTTGTCCCTCATTAGTATGGCAGACTCTGGAGTGATTTTTTTTCCCCAAAAAAGTAAATAAGACCATCAGGGATTGAGCGGCCTGTTGCAACAGGAAGGATTCTTGTTTTTTGAAATAAGTAAAATACCTATTTTCTGCAAGTCAATCCTCCTGGGACAACTGGGCATCTAGGACCTGTCATTTTGTCATCCATATATTTCATAGTAAACACAAGTTTTCAGTTCGTTCTGTTCTGAGTCGGATACCCCAAAAATATTCCTGAGAAAGTATGCAGGCCAGTGATGTGGGTAAATAAATCCTTACATGTTCGGGCAGGACTGTTTTCGTGCTTGATTGCTATTGCCATAGCAATTTGCAGTGGGATGGTTGGTACTGAAAAAACACTGGCTCAGGAGAGGAGCCACCACAGTAAACAGCAATAAAAGGGCTGCAATGTCAGTATCTAAAAGTAAAAACATAGCAGCACCTTGTATCAAAGTGGTCACAGCCTGGCAGAGTCCAAGGAATGTTGGGGAAATGCTCTCAGGCACAGGGTGGGAATGTCGGGGTGTCTGTGCAGGGCCAGGAGTTGGGCTCGATGATCCTGATGGACTCCTTCCAACTCAGCTTATTCTGTGATTCTTACTTCTGCAACAAGCTTAGGGTCTTCCTTTAGACTGCCCAGAGAAGCTGTGGCTGCCCCTGGATCCCTGGAAGTGTCCAAGGCCAGGTTGGACGGGGCTCTGAGCAACCTGGGATAGTGGAAGGTGTCCCTGCCCATGGCAGGGGGTGGAACGAGACGGTCCTTCATCTCTCTTCCAACCCAAAACATTCTAGGATTCTATGATTCTATGATTTATTTACTTTCCATGGAAATACTTGAATCTAGGCCTTTATGCTCAAAAATCAGAAAAAGCGGTTGGAGTTCAACTGTTGGAGGTAAATCCACGATTTGGAGTACCAAGAGGATAAAATCTTGATGTTTTTCAGACTAGATCTACCCAGGTGTGATTTAGGGAAAGGTGTCCCTGCCCATGGCAGGGGAATTGGAAGGACATGCTCTTCATGGTCCCTTCCAACCCAAACCTTTCTGTGATTCCTTTAACTTCCAACGGAATATCCTGTTTGTTTAATCATTTGGTCTGGCCAAAGATAGCTAAGAAAGCCAAAATGTGAGCCAAGAAGCAGCAATTTCATTGATTTTCACTCCTCTTAAGGTGGACAGTAAGCTCCAGCTGCTCAGTTGGCACAGTGTGTCCGGCCACTGGATCCCAACTATTCTTCCAGGCTTCTATTTCCAGGAAATGGGGAGACCGGCACCTCCAGGAGGTGACTTATCCCACCTTTTTGAGACACAATTCTTGAACAGACGGCACAAATCACTCACCAAACTCCACCGTCCTCCTGCACTGGCAAAGCCACCCAGCTCAGCCACCCAGAATTTCAGCACCTTGTTCCAAGACAGAGGATTCCTGTTGCAGGAAGAAATCCATCCAGCTCCCTAAGTCACCTGATGAATTGTGATGTCCTCAGTCCACTGGATTCACTTTGCAGGGAAAATGCAGCACTTGCACAGTTTTTAGAAGCTCTTGCCTTCAGGGTAGAAGCTCTTGGAATAAAAGCCCTCTTGGTTTGAAGGCAGGCTGGTTTGGGTGCAGACCTCGTGGACAGGCAGAAAAGCCCATTATTAATTCTTCCAGCATGCCCACGAAAAAGGGAGTCTGAAGTGATCAAACACAATAAAATTGTAACTCTGCTAAACCCACCTGGCTCCAGGATCCCTTTTATGTGTCGGAAGCAGTACTAAAGACAGTAAGAAACTTAGCTGGGGGCTGCTTTCATTGCAAGGGGAACAAAATGCCACATGTAGGGAGTAACTGGGACCCCTCACTTGCACATCAGTGTGGACACTGAAAAGCTTTAGCAGAGGGATTTTTCAGCTTTCTGCTGCCTTCGGTGAGAACTTTATGTTTCTCACAGAAACTATGCAAAATACTGTTAAGGGTTTTAGTAAACTATTTCTCTATCTTTGCACCTGCTGTTTTCCAAAGGATTGTTAAGATATCCTGAAAGAAATATTTTGAAATGGGTGTTGAGTGGACTGACCAATCACCCTGATGGGTGGTTGGTCAGAGGTCCAATAATCTTCTGCCACGCTGGCAACTCAACTTATAAAAACCGATTTATAATTAATTAAATAAGCCATTTTCTCCAGACTTTGGTCAAGTCTTTTCTCATTGTCCCGAGCTCAACAGCGACACATCATGAAGGGAAAGAGAAGCCAGAACCCTGCTGTTTGATTTACAAGAGCCACTCTGACATTTTACAGTTGTGAGGAGAGTCAGTAAAACGCTTGAGCAGAGTGTAACAATGGCAAGAGATAAATTTCCTATAATTTTGTATTTTACTATTTTGTTTTCCAGTATAGGCACTTACTCTAGAGTATCCCACTGTTCTGAGAGCCCAAAAATGCTGCCAGTCAAAATGAAAGAGGACAGAGTGAATCAAATTCCACCCAGGGTCGATACTGCTGGAACAAGCAGTTGTTTTGAATGACAAGAAGTGGAGAGAAAAATAGACAAAAACCAAGAAGTCAGTTGGAAATTGAGCTCAGCTTGCTGATGAAGGGTTCTTCAAGGTCTTTAAATCATTATTGTGGATCTCATTACTCCCACTTGTCCTTCACTTCCTCTCCAAGCATCTCCAGCTCCCTGTGCTGCTTCTGGCTAGGCCAGAGTCTAAACTGGTTCTTCCCCAGTGACCAGCTGAACTTCAGGGACTGTATTTTTCAGGCGCTATTCAAACACTTCCAGCAAGACTTTCCTTTTCAAGACCCGATTTAAATCAAGAAATCTTTGTTTTTGGTAGTGCTGCATCATAAAATTAGGCAATTACTCTTGTAAATCTGTCAGGGCTCTAAGTAATTACCTAATTTAGAACAGTTAAAATAAAAAAGGCAGGAAAATTCCGCTCTCTGGGGTGCGTTGCTTAGAGGAATTAACCCGGGGGTTAGGGATGTGCTGATGAAATCTATTCCATGGGGTGAGTTGGGTCAGCGGGCAGAAATGCCCGTGAATAAATGGCCAACCTAAAATGAGTGCTCCTTTGGCTGCAGTCACTCCCCTTTCCTGTCCCAGTTGCATCAAATTAGAAAGGTTATTGCAAGGAATCAAATTCCTGCCTTCAGCTGTCCAGACAAAGGTTATGGGGAAGACAAAACCAGACTGAAAGGACAAGAGGCAATGGACACAAACTGCACCAAAGGGAATCTGGGGAGGACATAAGCAACAGCTTTTTTCAATGTGAGACTGGTGCAGCACCGGGACAGGCGCCTGGAATGTCTGTGGAATCCCTGTCCTTGGCGGTTTTCAGCACTCAGCTACTAAAATCCTCAGGCCACACGATCTGACTTGGAAGTGTATCCTGCTTGAAACCAAGGTTGGACCAAGAATTCCAGAGATCCCTTTCAACATAAATGGCTTTGTAATTCTAACAAGCAGAGACGCAACTTTGTAATTCTGTAATTCTGTACTTCTTTTAACCTCGTGAAGTAGAGGCAAGGGCGATCCAAGCAAGACCCTTCACCTTGTCAAGCTGAAACCACAGGAACAGGTCTCTCCTGCTGGGACTGTGGAAATCCTTCAGCATCTGAGATGAAGTTAACATTGAACCAGAATTTATCAAAACCATGGGTACAGCAGGTCTTCAGTGACATTTTCTGAGACTCATAGAATGGTTTGGGTTGGAAAAGACCTGAAAGATCATCTTGTTCCACCTCCTTCCATGGGCAGGGACAACTTCCACTATCCCAGGCTGCTCCAACCTGGCCTTGGCCCCTTCCAGGGATCCAGGGGCAGCCACAGCTTCTCTGGGCACCCTGTGCCAGGGCCTCACCATCCTCACAGGGAAGAATTTCTTCCCAATATCTCTTCCTAATATTTCTTCCTAATATCTTCCTAATATCTCTTCATAATATCCTCAACTAACGCTGCACTCCTTCAGCTCCAGGCCATTCCCCCTCGTCCTGTCCCTACATGCCTCTGTGAAATTTTAGGCCTAAAGGTATCGCGCTTTCAAATACCTGGAAAATAAGGGAAAATAGCTACAAACATTTTAGAGCAACTTGCACACACAAACCCCCTTCTCCTCGTTCCCCCCGCTCTGTGGGGTGTTCTGCCACCCTGAGACAACAACTCCTGGGCTCGAATCTTGCTGCAAAAACAGCATCTGACATCACTGAGAGCTTGTCTTTGACAGCAAAGCCTGCTGCTGCTGCAGAAAGCTGCCTTCTCCCCCCATCCATCACGGCAGCACCAGCCCTACAGCTCCACCCTGGCAGCCACACGTATTCCAAAGTGTCCCTATTTTTCACAAAGCAGATGCACAGTTTCCCAGCCAGTTCTACTTGAGAGAGTCCGTATCCCTCCCTCCATCTGCTCCCCGGGCCTACACAGGCAACAAACTGTGCAACCTTGTAATGAGGAGCTTGGCTTGGTGCCTCCACCGAAAAAAAAAACCAAAAAGAAAAAAAGAAAAAAGAAAAAAAAAACCTCCTCCACTTCAGCTAGTTTTAGTATCTATAATTAGCTCCCCTCAAAAAACATGAACATAAGACCGCAGATATTTTCGATAAAGCTTGAGTGACGATCCTAAAGAGAGCACAGAAATATCTTAGAGCCACAAATGTTTCAAAGCTTCCTTCTGGACGTTTGTAATTTATAACAAGCTTCTAATATGGAAGGCATGCCTTCACTAGGAAGGGAAACAGGATGAGAAATGCTTGCTAGGGCTGCTGGAAAGGCAGGACACAATTTCCATTGGAATTTTACCTTTCCATTCCCCCCAGTGAAAAATTATAATGTTTCTCCAGAAGAGCAAATTCCAATACCTTTGATGGCTGGGCAGACCTCAAGGTCTTCATTCAAATGAGATGAACATGTGAAGTAGGAACAGCCCCCAGGCACAAGACATTTTAAATCCAAATTTCAAATACCTCTGAATTTTGAAAGAGATTCAAGGTTCAGGGACAGTCTGTTACAGGAGGGAAGAACAAAACTGACATTAGAGACAACACAAGTTTGATTTCATAGAAGATCCGTGTTCTAACCAGCCAAACATTTTAATAGCAGGTTAACTGTAAATCAGAGACTGTCTGAAGGGAAGAGATTTGGCCTTACTTCTCCAGAATCTCAATTAAAAATAATTTTTACTCTCCCCCATAATTTCTCTGTACCTAATTTCAACTGTATGTTCCTGTTGCAATCAATCCTCGCTCCATTCCCCAATCCAACGCCACTCCCGTGAATGTTTTCACTGAACAAGCCTGTACCAAAAACAAAACCTCCCCACACATCTGGCAGGGCGAAGCAGAGGCTCTAACAATTAGACATTATCACTAAACAACATCACGCTGATGAGAGCAGTTGTTCAAAAAAGGTGGAGCATTGTTAGAGGGGAATAAACACCCCGGGAAACAGAGCAATCAAAAGAAGTGACACTCATGTTAGCAACAACTGTGACCTTACAGTCGTGCTGGAGTAAATAGATATTTGCTCATGCATAAACATTAGAAGGGAAACGTGCCTCAATAAATAAAGGATTAAACTTTGAGAACACCCACAGACAACAGGAGAAAACAAAGAGGCCCCGGACACCTCTTTGGAAGCACGTGAGCAGGGTTGTTCTCCGACCTCCTGCGCTCACAGCCCGCTCCTGAGAAGCCTCTGTCACTGGAAGCTTCAGCTCCATGAGGATTTCTTCCACTTAAAACATGGGGAAAGTGACTGGTGAAAGGGTAACATCCAAACCAGGCACCTCTTCTTGAGGCTCACCTGTGCAGCAGAACCTGCATGACCCAGGCTGGTGCAGGAGAGATGGGGACGAGCTGTAAATTCTACTCCAGCTCCAATCATGTGCCCTTCATGGGTCTCATTAAACCCATTCCTTACGCAGTTTCACTGAACCTTTGTTTGTAAGGCATGGATGGAGGTCCTCACCACCAGAACTGTTGTTAAGAAGAGAGAATCCAATGCAAATGAGGTCTGCTGGGTGCCATTAAAATTTTAGAATAGAAGCAAAGCTTAGCCAGACCTGTGCACTGCAGATTTTCTTGCATTTTCTTTTGAAATATCCAGCATCATAGAAACAGAGAATCACAGAATGGTTTGGGCTAGAAGGGACATCAAAAATTATCTAGTTCCAATTCCACTGTCAAGGGCAGTGACACCTTTCACTAGACCAGACCTGGTTAGGTCTAGCCTAAAAAACAGCAGAATTTTATCCTCTTGGTACTCCAAAACATGGATTTACCTCCAAAAAGTTGAGCTCTAAACCTTGCAGTAAGGTCTGGGTCAGTTAATCTAATTCTGAGTCAAGCATATTATAAAAGACCATGTGGGAACTTGCCATTACCCAGGGGCTGGGGTGCAAATACAGAATAAAATTGCCTTGTTTTTGATGGCAGCAATGCTGAGGGCTGAAAAAACGGCCAGGACAGCAACCACAATATGGTTTTTCTTGATATATCTACATACACACGACCACATACACAAGGCTTGCACACTTATGTCTGACCTCAGTCTTATTTCTCAATCCAAACATTAAGTATTTCCAATTATTGTGTAGGTCTGGAGCTCTCAATAAACTGAATTTGTCACATGGCCTGGGTACCAAACCCAAACAAGTTTGTAAGCTGCTGGACTGGAACTTATTCAAATTACTGTGTAACAAAAGGCTGGGATTCCTGCAGGAGCCTGGGACAGATAGACTTTAGCTTGGCTTTCAGCAAATATCCAAGCATTCCTTTTTTTAGCAGAAGTACTCATAAGAAATTAGTTTGGAGATCTCAGGGGTGCATATTTGAGGCTCCAGAGAGGATCTGTGCACACACAAGAATGTGATTCATGCCAGAGCTGCTCATCCAATCAAGGAACGGAAATGCTGCTACTGCTTGCGGTTCATTTACCCAAACGCTCCCAAATACCACAAAGGAAATTTAGAATAGTTGGGACCACTGCGACAGGGAAGATATTCCAAAAATGCATGATCAAAATTCTAATATTGCACTAAAACTCCCGTGTTGCTCTCAGAGTGGAATGAAAGGAAAAAGTTGTTTTAAGTGGGTTCCCAACACCTGGAACTGTTATTAGAAAGAAAAAATAATAATATTTTGGATAAGCAGCAGATGAGTATCTGTAAAATCAGCATTTTGTTAATTCATTATTGAGAAAATTATTTAATTCTTGTATTAAATTACCTTTCAAATATAACTAGCCACAAATTTGCTATGATATGGAGTAAAAGGCAGTATTCTGTTGAAAGTTTCTCTTTTATTTACAGTTAGGAGAACATCAGGAGGCTTAGGTCTCCAAACAAGCCTCTGGAAAAATGAAACCATGAATCAGGAGCTCTCCCTAGTGTTTCAATATCAGACTGCAGTGACAAGCTAAAAAATCATTCATGTTTCACTTGGCATTTTCATAAATCCTTTTAGCTGTCCACCTTGTCCATATTAAAGCCAAAAAAATTCCTTGCCTAGGCTCTGATTTCTTTCTGCTAGTATTTAAAAAATGCTTCCTCATCTGGCTCTCCCATTTTACAACAAAATGAACAGTGTTTTGATGCACATTTGGATGTCAATTAATTAATATCAAATCAGTGAATTACTGTTTGTTTTGCAGGCTCCAAGGACAGCAGCATTTATCATGGACAATCCTTAGCAAATTTTTAGTGAGGTTTTTACTCTAAGTCACAAGACAGAATAAAGGAGAGGGGGAAAAGCAACAGCTAAAAATCTGAAGCATTTCATGTGGGATTTAGAGGAAATTCTCAATTCATTCACGACCTAGTTTTTGGAAATGAGTCCATTTACATAAATACAGCCTGCATGCAGCTGTCTTTCTAATTTTTCTTCCTCTTCTTGCCTTTTAAATTTTAATTCCCAATAAAATAACACATCTTAGGCAGACAGGTCAATGCCAGGGCATGTAGGGGGAAAGGGGGGAATGGCTTTAACCTGACATAGGGCAGGTTTAGATTAGATATTAGGAAGAAATTCTTCCCTGTGAGGGTGGGGAGGCCCTGGCACAGGTTGCTCAGAGAAGCTGTGGCTGCCCCTGGATCCCTGGAAGTGTCCAAGGTGAGGTTGGACAGGGCTTGGAGCAACCTGGGACTGTGAAAGTTGTCCCTGCCCATGGCAGGCGGGTGGGATGAGATGATCTTTAAAGTTTCTCCCAAACCAACCCATCCCAAACCAACCCATCCCAAACCAACCCATCCTAGCCCAACCCAACCCAACCAAACCCAATCCAACCCAACCAAACCAAATCCAACCCAACCCAACCCAACCAAACCAAATCCAACCCAACCCAACCCAACCCAACCCAACCCACTCTCCCATTCTGGGATTCCATGATCACGCACTCCAGCCTAGAAGAGAAATAAAACCCTGACCCATGGTTTTTACACAGCCTGTCCCCTGTGAATTGGCAAAGTGACCCTCTTCAGGAAGAGGACAGAAAGTACCAGGAGGAGCGGGACAGCAAACACTTCAATTCCAACAGAAGCGTGCAGTGGGCTGCAAACTGTGGGAGAAAAGGAAAAGAAGGAAAGGTCAAGCCTTTGAAAACTACAAGAAGAGCCTTTGAAAACCACAGTTGGAAAAGCTTTTTAAGGACAGATGTAAAACCTTCTGCAGTTTGCTCATTGCTGAGAGAAAAAAATAAAAAAAAGGCATTGGGCATGTTGTCCACAGCAGGTGAATTCCTTAATATTCAGAAAGTGGTTGGACATTTCAGGGGAAGAAAAGAGTGTCTTGCAGCACGCAGAGCACTGAACAGCCACCTTGCAGAGATGGTGGGGGGAACACTGGCCTTTACCTGAGACAAAATTGCTCCAAAGATGTGGATAATTTGTACTTTCCCTTAGGAAAGGGACAAAAGGATGGCACCAGGAAGAAAAGCGCGCAGTGTGCCAACGCCTCGGTGTAACTGTGTGTAAACCAAACAGAACAGCAACAATTTGGCATGAGGTGATGATAATTCATACCTGAATTCAAAACCCACAGGAGGAGGAAAAGCTTGAGATGGACTCAGAAATTTGAGGGCAAAACTTCAGGAAGTAGAGGCCTTTGGTTCATTCTTAACACCTTAACAGGTGTCTGAAAGGACACTAAGGCAGGGCCTTCTGGTTGCTCCATCTGAAGTCCATCTTAAAATCCCCTCACAAAGGAAAAATAAAAAGGAAAGAGATCTCAAACTCAAATCAAAATCTCTTATTTCTGTCTCAGTCAGAACAACTGGATACTCTAAGAAGTGATGCTCAAGGATAAAGGATTACAGAGGAGATGTAAGAGCAAGACTAGTCCAGACCGAGAGCCTGACAGATTCCATCAAAGACAGCAAAAGCATGATGGGGACAAGGAAACATCTTATTCTGCTGACAATGATATGCACAGAAAAAGAAAACATCTCCTGTATTCTTCTGATTCACATTCTTGTATTAAACATACATTGTACCTTGAGGGAAAAAAATCTTAAAAGAGAAAAAAGGATGTTTGAAATACGACTTGACAGCCAGAGCTTGTGTTTGGTCCCTCTAATTTATTCTGCATTTTGTTTATTTCTCAGTCTATGTGCCAAAAGACGTTATTGTTCACCACTGGATTTGAGTTAATTATTTTCCTGACAACCGCGCCAGTTCCTATTTAAATACCAAAATACAATCTTGATTTTCCATGCAGCCACGTTGGTTGGTACTGGAAATCATTGAGGAGCAGTGAAATCTTCCCACAGAGTTTCTGTGGATCTTTGAGGGGCAGAGTGTTGTAGAAAAAGAAAATTCTGTGAGCCACTGAACTCACAGCGCTTTTGTTGAGATCTGTAAGGAGATGCTGGGGCACCGGGATGAGGTTCAGCCAGCTGAACAGACCATGAAAAACTGCTGGACACAACACTGGAAACTGCTGGATATAAACAACAGTGGAAAGGTGGAGAAATAGCACTGTGAGGGATGGTTGGATTCTGTAAGAGCCTCAGCAGACACCAGGACAGTTGCCTATAAGACAGGATGGAATAAAAACGGGGAGAATCCAAGAAAAACAGGCTATCAGCTACCACGGAAGAGTTGCACAAAGAAAGAGCAGCAAATCCTGCTGTCACCAGATGCTGGGGGAAGGCTCCAAGCACAGCCCCGCTGTGCAGCTGCACTGATTCCATATTTCCAACAGGATAATGGCCACCACTTGTTCATAACTATTTTCCAAGCATTAAGGTGAGACAATGGTCTCTGCCTCCTGCTCCCTAACACCTTGCATTAGCAAACAGTCCCAGAGATTGTGACTAAATTAGCTTTTAACTGTTTAAAATGCAACGTTCACGGGGATATGACAACCTGATATGAGGTAACTAGTAACAGCATTGTGCCCAAACGACACACATGTCATTGCACACAGGCTATGGTTAACAGCGATTCAGGGTTCCAGCAGTACCTTAACAACAGGGCTCAGGAAGAACAAGGCATCCATCATATTCCTACATGAAATACTACAACAATATTATAAATTACACAGCTGCTTCCTCTCAAGGCCTTGGATGCAATTATAAAACTCAGTGGTGGGCAAGTACATATTGTTGGCTTTCATTTCTTCTAAGAAATTTAATTCTTACCTGTGTTTCATAACTTTTCTGTAACAGGAAGCTGAGGTTCCCATTAAACCAGTCCTCCTTCACCAGAGGAGAGAGACAAAAAGATGGATGAAGCTCCAGATTGAAACAATGCCACAGCTCAGAGTTTATGAGTTATACAAAGGATTGTGATGCTGTATTTCAAACTGTGTCTGGCAGTTCTGTGATTACTTGCTCACTGTTTGCAACTCTGAAATACTCAGAACTGCACAGAGAAGCAGCCAAGGCTACCTGGCAGGGTAAAAATGAAGGGTTTTTGAAGGCTTGTCCTTTGTTCCCAATTCTCCTTAAATTGATGAGGAGTGAAGAATGCTGGGAAGAAAAAGCCTGGTGCCATGCCTTTTCTTTTTTCACAACATGAAACAGCTTTTTAATCCAGCATCAAAACAGTTCTTAAGCAAATATTATCTAAACCACACTGGAGGAATCCAAACCAACATGACAGTTATCAAAACAGGTCTTTTGATTTGTTTTAATAAAAAGGTCTAAAATAACAGTGGCTATAATAATATTAAGGGCTTTAAACTACAGTTGCTGGGAGAGGGGAACCTCAATCCATCCCATTCCTCACATCCAACAGAAGATGCTCAGTGTCTGGAGAGGGATTACAGTAAGCAGAAGAGCAGCTGAAGAGCAGGATAAAGGAATTCCAGCCACTCCAGACAGTAAGGTTTCACCAGGGGTCCTGATTAGCTGTAGCTGCCCCATCCCTGGAAGTGTCCAAGGCCAGGCTGGACGGGACTTGGAGCACCCTGGCACAGTGGAAGGTGTCCCTGCCCATGGCAGGGGTGGAACTGGATGAGCTTTAAGGTGCTTTAAGGTGTCCCAACCCAAACCATTCTGTGGTTCTATGATTCAACACTGATTAAACAACACACAACAAGATAAACTGAACCCACTCGTAGCCCAGGAAGATTCTGCTGGTTTCAGTCAGCACAGCAGCAGAAAGTTACCTTGATACTGAAGTGTTCAGAGGGTGGGTGATATTTTAGTATTTTTTTCCCTAAGAGTGCATTCTTCAGGTATCAACTTGACAGGTTAATTTTTGCAGCACTGATTTACAGCAGCATTCCTGAGCAGGAAAAAAGTGTAACAGCTTTCAAGCATCAGCTTAACATCTCATCCTTGAAAAGCTTTCTGAAATTTCTTGCCATTATTGTTTTACTCCTCCAGTCATTTCTGCCTTTGACTTCCAACACTTAAATGAAGGTAGGCCTGATAAACACAGGCAACAAGATGATACTTGGAAAATCTCCTCTTTAAATGACAGATTCTCTGGAGGGAGATGCCAGAGCAGGCTCTCGGGGCTGGGACTGCAGCAACCTCAAACAGGCAAATTGTGCTCTGGTTGAATTACTAGAGAATTATACATGTTTGTAGTGTAATAGCACAAAGATGTTATAGGAAAAGAGAAGCGTGGAAGAACCCTTGAGGCCAGGGATCCCATAATCTAATTCCAGTTTAGCACTGGAACTGGATTCCCACCTGGGCAATGACAGTGGCCAGGAAATGCTGAGCACAGAAAGAACAAATTTTGGACAGAGCAGTTAAGTTACCTATACACAAAACGGGTTTGCAGTTCTTCAGGATGAGGTGCAAACCCAAAACTTCTCGAAGAACCTACACAGGAACCCACAGGAAAGATGCTGCTTTGGATTTAGACTGAAGTGGTGCTTGGAAAACAGTTCGAGTGGAACCACTGGAAAAGCTGTTTTTTAGTGGTGCCCGCAACAAAACTGGGTTGCTGTAGAAAAGAGATGGTGAGTGAAAAAAGCACTAGATAAAAAAATGTGAAGAAATGGAACAATGAAGAAACAATGCTATTAGACAAGAAAATGACGAAAAGAATAGCCCCAAAAGCAGGGACTACCACATCTACAAACAATCCAAGGACTACACAGAATACTGGGTTAAAAGGCCAGATAAAACATGGACCAAACGGAAAAAAAGAAGAAAGACAATCCAATTGATTTTTGCTTGGTTTGCTCCTAAACAGGCAGTTTAGGAGTCTGAAGGAAAAGGTTGGAATTTAAAGAAGTGGAAAGCCCACACGCAGAGAGCAGAAAAGCATAAAACATGGCAGGTCAAAGCTAAACAAGAAATTAAGAGGGTGAGAATTAATTTGAACAGCACCTTACAGTGGACACTCAACTCCATGGTAAGAAGTTCTTGAAAAGCATTAAAGCAAGAGGCCAGCTAAGAAATCACCAGGAATGCTGGATGGAGGAAATGCAGCAAAAACATTCAGTAAATTTCTTTACTGGGCTCTTCTGACACAGACCTTGGGGAGATTCCCACATCTCTGACATCTTTTGTAGTGAATCAAGAAATATCGGACCAAACCAATGTTGTCAATAAACCTCTCACTCTCTGCAATGTGAACCTGCAAAGCTGCTGGCAAGGTTAGGTCACCCACCCCAAAAACACCTTTCCTCTTTTAAAACTTTTTTTTCAGTGTGTCACCAGAAATATCCCGTATTCCTGTTCACAGTCAACATAAACTACCGTACATTTTAAAATAAAATGTACAATCGCAGAACTGAAATGGAATTATTTCTAATCACTACCCGCACAAATGAGCCAAGTTCAAGCTAAATGCATCATTTTGCTCAAACCCAAATTCCATAAATTGAAGGGGGTGTCACAGCCTTCAAGAGCTTAAGCACCACTTTAAAAGAATCTGTCAATTATTTAATAGAGATTCTTCCCTAATGCAATGTTGCCAATCTATGTCTCACATCCCAGGTTAATTTAAGCCTTAAAATGGAGCATTTCAAATACTGTTGCATTAAATAATTTATCTTGGAAAAAAAAAAGTAAAGAACAAGGAGAAAATTATTCATGTGAATAAAGAACATGAATCACAGAGGAGAGAAAATTATATCTATATAATGCAGACATGCAAAGATCAATCCTTTATCTGAGGTGACACAAAGGAGGGAGATTTAAATTGTAGGGTGAAACTATAGCTACATACAGTAATTTTATTTCATTTTTTAAGCAGAAAAGAATCTGGTTCACCACAGATTCTGGCCCAATCAGTCCAGGTGCTAACAAGCCATCCAGAAAACCTCTGTAAATCCGCTCAGACCATCAAAGTCCAGCTCCCAATCCTTCCAAAGATCTCAAATGATCCAGAACACACACAAAGAACACACACAAGCACACAAACACTTCATGTTCCACAAGGGAACCCACCTCTGTGACATTTAGACAAAAGAAAGTCAGTCCCAAGGCAGTTCCAGGGATAAGCATCATAGAATCGTGGAATGGTTTTGGTTGCAAGGGACCTTTAAAGCTTATTTAGTCCAACCCCCCGTCATGATCAGGGACATCTGCAACCAGATCATGTTGATCTCATCGAACCTGACCTTGAATGTTTCCAGGGATGGGGCATCCAGTGCTCTCTGGGCACCCTGTGCAAGCTTCTCTCATGAGGCCTCAAAGGGCAGTTTCATTCCTTTTCCAAAGACACTTCAGAAGGTGGCCAAGAATCAAACCACTTATCTGCCCACATTAGTGGTGACCAGGACTCCAAATCATTTCAGAGCTCCTACCTTGGGGTCTGGCACCCGAACATGGAGAGCCTCAGAGCCAGATGACAAAGAACCACCTCCCTGTCCACAGAGATTTGCTGCTTCCCCTGGGCTTGGATCAGGGATGCTGAGGAGAAGCTGCCAGGCTCATCCAGCCCTTGGGCACTTGCTGCTCCTTCACATGGGTCAAGGGAGACCATGAAAACATCAACAGAAGAGTCCTGAACAACTGGAGCTCTGTAACAGATTGCAGAGTGCAGTGAAGGAATTGAGGAACGCTGCCAAGGCATGAGGAGATGGTGTCAGAAAAGCCAGAGCTCACCCACGGTTCATGTTCGTAGAAGATTTCAAGAGCTAAAAGAAGTGCTGCTTCTGTCACACGTATAGCAAGGCTGCTGTCCAGCATCTTTGAACAGTTGTGGGCATCCAGGGAGGTCCTCAGCCACTGATGAAAGAGAAATGTTGCACCTGCTTCAAAAAGAGGCCAAAAGTTCTACCCAAGGACCCATAAACTGCCCAGCTTCCCTTCAGTTTGTGGGGAAATTATGAAATGAGTCCTCCCAGAGCAGCTTTCTGAGCGCATGAAGGAGATGGTGGTTATTAGGAATAGTCTGTGGAAAAGGATTTGGAGGTCTTAGTAGCCAGCAAGTGATGTGTCCTGGCAGCAAAGGAGCTGACAGCATCTAAAAGGAGCATGGCCTGTTAACTGAGGAAAAATGCCTGAGGGGAATTATTCACCCCCTTGGCTCTGGGGGTTTAGATCACACTGGATCACATCCCAGTGACCTGTGCATGGGAAACGTCACACACATTTTGGTACCCTGGCACAAGGAGGACACTGATCAACCGGACTGAGTTCAGTAGAGGGTCATCAGATGGGCAGGGGGTGGAGCACGTCCCAGAGGGGACGGGGCTGCTCCAGCCCGGAGAGGAGAAAGCTGCAGGAAGGAAGAGATCTGCTGTGTGAGGAAAGGTCCAGCTCAGCATATTCTGTGATTCTGTGACCCTGTGGAACCACAGAGAAAGTATTAAATGGGAGAACCTGAAAAACACACTGCTCTGACTATCCTGGGCTATCACAGGAGTCATCAGCTTGAAGGAGCACAGATGAGTAACAGACAACAGAGAAGGGAACCCCAATAACTCCCCCAGAGAAAAAGAGCCCCAGCAGCACCTCCTCCGAGGCTTATCACAGAAGAACCATGAGTGAGACCATGAAAAGGCTCTCCTGCACATCTTTTGGGCTGAAGAGGAGGTTTATGCGATGCAGGGAAGAGCTTTACAGCATTTTTCAGAACTTATTGGGAACTTTAGGGAAGGGACCAAAGGCAGGAGAAGGTAGGGGTCAAGGGGATTTGGGAAAGATGAGATCCAGGAAAACAGAAAGGTGAGGAGTTAGAAGGGGCTGGCTGTGTGCAGCCAGGGCTGGCCAGAGCGTCTGTCTTTGTGCCCGTGGTCAGTGCAGTCCGTCCCGTGTCCTCATTAAACTTTATTTCCAGCTACTGTCTCTGGTAAATTACTCTCTATTCTGCGGCTTTGCGTGTATTCAGAGATCCCACTCATCTGTTTCTTTCTTGTGGTTTTAATTCATTTCCCCCCCCAACTCCTCTGAATGAGCTAAGAGCTGAAAAAAAGAGACAGGCAACAGAAAAAGAAACAACTGTGGACCAAAAAAAAATGCTTTGGCAACAGGGAGATCAACCAACTTTCTTGTTCCTCACCACAAATACCAGCCAACTCCGTTCCTGTACAAATCAGCCCCTCTCCAACCCCCCCTATTTACAAAAATGCCTTTTGTTCACAAAAAGTTGCTGGATTTTGCAGTTAAATTTCTTTTAACACATTTCACTTTCTGCTGTTACATACAGTGAAATGTTCTGCCTTTTCTACAAAAAAGCACAGGAGCATTAACTAGACACATAAAGATCACCTTAAACAGAGTATAAACATCAAGCTCAAGTGCAATTATGTTCTCCAAAGCACAGAGCAGAGAAGAAAGGGAGTCAACAAACCGCACATGTAGCTGTGTGCAATTATACAAGCAACACATAATTACTTTTGTTCTAATTCCTTTGCATCAGACTTTATTGTATTCCAAATTCTCTAGGAAAAAGTTGTTAGCCAACTGCAGGTGCTTCTTAAAAGCCAGAGCTATTACAGTCATTGAGTGTTACCCACTCTGGAAAATAATGGTATTTACAGACACCACAGCGCTCAAAGAAAACTTCAAGCAGCCTTTCCAGACCTCCCATTTGCTGGATTGCTGGAACTGTCACATTACTGGAAGCATCTCCCTTAGCCCCTAGCCAGAAGAACGATTTTTAGACTGCATATGATCCATAGCTGGTGACGCTGAACCAGCCAAATTGTCCTACAGCCCCAGCTGCTGTGTGACAGAAGGTGAGCTCCTCGTGCTTGCCATGACTGCCACCCACTGGGGCCCTGGAGCTGCGACAGGGACACTTGTGAGCTCCACGACTGATTAAAACCAGAAGCCCATAAGGCAGCCCCAGTTCCTGTTGATTAACAGACCTGCACAGACAGGAGCGCCACGTCCCCGGAGTGCGGCTGCTCAGCAGCCCTTTGCTCAGACAGAGATTAGGGATATGTGGGACATGTGCCTCAGGAATCCCTCTGCAGCAGCTGTGAAGATGCTGGGAAATGGGAGCAGGTGGGATGCAGCTGATGGGTTAAGAAAAAAAGTGATTAAGTGCACAGGGGTGCAGGTCAGAGCTCAGAGAAACCATTGCAAGCTGGTGCCTTGTCTGTGGATCACAGAGCGTCCTGCTGCCAAACTGGACTGGCTGCACTGGAGGGGCTGTCACTGACATGAAGAATAATCAAATTTATGGGACCATAGTGATGAGGTGGGCAGGCACCCCTGTGCCTCAAAGCACCACACCTCGGCAGACACTGCCACTCAATGCAACCAAAAACTATTCTGAAGGCCTTGGAGAAAGGGAATCTCAGAGAACAGGAATCTCATCTCCAAAAAGTCGTGCAGTTGGTTAACACAAAGCCTGTGGTCCACCACAGTCCACCATCTGAACACCTCAGAGCCAGCTTAACTCGGCAAAGGACTCAGCCTGTTCCAATGACAATCTCCACAACCTGGCCTCCAGAAGGTCTTTCCCAAGGGGAGGGATGAAGCTTGCACGGCTGGAGGCTGTGAGAAGCACTGGGCCACAGCTTCTCTGGGGGAGGACATCACTAACTCATGCAAAATCACTGCCAGGCTGCCCTGAAATAAATGAAACAACACTGGGAACACCTACAGTACTCCAAAACTTAAGTCAGAGAAGTAACTGAGCTTAACAAAACACCTGGAATTGTCCAGGGAACTCTGAAGGGGAAAGGACACAGCCAGCCAGGCCGGGTACACTACAGTGAGAGCTCCAGCCTGTACCTGACATGATGCTGGAGCAGGAACCACTAGAATACCTCAAGCTCTGACTGCCTGTCTATTCATCGGAGGGATCTGGATGGAGACCATGCACCATTTGGTGAAAATAAGGGAACACAAGACTTGGAAAGGCTTTATATGCTGTACACAACTATTGAATGTGGGTTAAGTAAAAGACAGAGCCATGCTCACCTCGGAGGGCTCAGTTAAAGGGGTGAGACAGAACAGCCAGGAGCTGAAGCAAGGGAAATTTGAAACAGATAAGGAAAATTACCCATACAAGAGTGGCCAAATTATGGAAGAGTTTGGTCAGGCTGTGGAATCTCAATGCCAGGGGCACAGGGTATTTTCATCAGATCCCCAAGCTGAAAAGTGTCACTGTAGTCTCAGCCCTGACCACGCAGGTGTAACCTGAAAGGAAAGGCTCAGCTGATGAATCTCCCACCCCAGACACTGCCAGTGTAAGAGATTCAGCTCATTTGAGCAGCTGCATTTTTTTTTTTCATTTTTGCATGTTTTTTTAAATTGTTTTAGATAGTTTTACGCAGAGAGTGCCGTTTTACTAAAGGCACGCCCACGGTTAAAAGTTGCATTAGCACAGACGTATTTGACTGCAGATAACTACGCACAGTTCTCTAAAAATAAAAGAAATAACCATAAATCCGTTCCCTCTTTCAGAACTGAACATTCCTTTCTTATATATTTTTATTATTATTATTATTATTTTACTTTTTAAGTTTTAAATTTAATTTTTTTTTTTTTTTTTTTTAATTTAAAACAACCACCCAGCCGCTCGCTACGAACTCCCCCCATCCCAAATCCCTGCCCGGCTTCCTTCCTTCCTCCTTCCCTCCCTCCCTCCCTCCCTTCCCAGGGGGAGGAGTTGTCCCAGCTTCCGATGACATGGTACCCACAGCAACATCCCTGCGGGCTCCGTCGCGGTGCGGCCACCCCGGGCAGCGGCGATGCCGCCGGGCTGCCATGGACTGAGCAGCATCCCCGCACCCCCAGCAGCGCTTTTTGGGGCTAAAACATGGACAACGCCTTCGTGGAAGAAGTGGCCGCATCACTGGTGAGAGAGTTTCTCAGTAGAAAGGTAAACTTGTCTCGATTTTGTCCCAGCTGAGCCCCGGTGGGGATGGCACCGGGGAAAACGGGGGGGACCGGAAAAATTGAGGGATGCTGGGGGGCTCATTCCAGCCTGGAATCCGCTGGATGTGAAGGGTGGGAGGCTGTGGGGTGAGCAGCGGGACTACATCTCCCACAGTGCCCTTTCATGCCCGGCGATGGAGCGCTTCCTCCTGCCCGGGGAAGCCTCATCCTTACCCGCACACGGCTGCGAGACTGGAAATTAAACCGAGCGACGCACTTTCACTTTGGTTTTTCTTGCTGTTTGCAGTTTCAATTTGGTTTTTTGATTTTCTAAAATTTTTTTCTTTCATGAATTGCCTGTTTTGATGTTGTCCTTTTGTTTGCAAGAGGCATACAAAGCCTAATTTTTATATTTTTTCTAAAGGCAAAAGGTAACATTTTTAGAGAAACTGCTAACCTGTATTTTTCCCCCACCAGTTTTCAGTAATAACTCAGCAGAAAACCCATTTCGGAGGGGGGGGTAAGGGAATTGAGATAAGGGGAGGAAAGAGGCTCTTGTACCTGTCACAAACTTAATACTATAAAGGGAATTTTGGACCACACAGGGATGTGGGGAGTGTGGGATTGAGCAGACTGAAAACCACCTTCACATTTCCATGTAGCAGTGCCTATGACCTTGTGTTTCTGTTAAATCCTAAGGAAATACTGCTGATGTCAGACCCCCAGTGTCAGGAATGAGTTGTTTCATATCAGAAATTAAGCTGCCACTGTCTTTTTAAGTGCTGCACAAATCTCAGTCTCAAGTTCTGCATCCCGTCTCCAAATTCACATTTTCGAAACAAGGGGCACTGATAATCCTTTGTGCTTCTGCTTCCCCCAGATCTTTCATACACATCAGAACATACAGGGATAATGAGCCTTTATTTATCACAACTTGCCCTTAATTTCATAAATCTGAGCCAGACACTCTGTCAGCAGAAAAATAAATCCTTTGTTGTGACAATAACTCTTCAAAAGGAAGGAATCAGGGCTTTCTCTCTCAAAATAGTAGTCTTGTGTTGTACCACTTAAATAAGTTTGGGATCCAACTCACAATAAATCAGTGTCTCCCTCCAGAAAGTGAGATGCCCATGGATTTTGTCTCTGAGGTGCCCATGGGTGCTGACCACAGACTGAAAGTCGAAGTTCAAAGACCCCAAACCAGCTGATGCCATGGAGATCTGACTGATTTCCAGCCTGAGGCTGGCTGGAATAACTTCAGCTCAGGGCCTTTCATACAGAGCATCAGTCTTAGGAGGCTGTTTAGCAGCTGAAGTCACCTGCATAGAGGATTTTGTTTTTCTGTGTTCGGCAATTCCCGTCTCACGTAGCCGCCTTAATTATTTTCACATCCGTGGGCTGTGATAATTCAAGATTGTACCATTTCAGCACAGGTTCTGAGGGTTACCTCGTTACAAATTGCTGCCATCCACAAGTTCTGTGTCACACCCAACAAAACTGAGAGTAAAAGATTTGGTAACTGACGCTTTTCCTTCTCAGGGTTTGAAGAAAACCATCACCACCATGGACCGGGAGCTTCCCCGCTCTGCACTCAGCATCAATAACAGGAATGAGCTGCGGAATGTGCTGCACCTGCACTCCTTGTACAAACAGAACAAGGTGAGGGAATCCATGGTGCTTCCCAACTGGTGGGAGTATCCTTGCATGCCCATTCCTATTTGCAGCTTTACATATGGCACAGCAGATGAAAACTACACTTCTAGCATTTATTATCCTTTAAAATGCGATATAAACTCTTCAGTCATGACTTGAGGCACCGCGATGCTTTTGGTATCTTCGTGTAAGTCTATAAATGTCCCTCCAAAAAACCCTCTCCCAGTGTAGAAAAGGTGCATTCGAGCACAGTTACCACACTTTGGAATATTTAGCTAAAATGAGAGCCAGAAATCACCGTGGCAGGTTGCTTTTTTGTGTCGTGCTTCCTTCGTTTGAAACAGCAGCACCTTCGAGCTCTTGACATTCTCTAGCTGCCCTCTTCCAGTTCCCTGCATTTTTTGTACAGTCACACCTGGGGTACACCCACAGTTAACTCTAGGAAACACTTAAAATGTTCAGTTGGTGTTCAGTGTAAAAATAATGCCCTGCAGCCAGACTAACACAGTGTTTCAATGGTCACCAAGAGCTTTATTTCTCTTTTTGGCTAGGCAAAGGAGAACCCACTGAAAACACTGCTTGAAATTATTACTAATTACTTCCTGGAGCACCGTGGGACTTCCAGGAGCACGGCTTCCAGCTCTGCTCTGTCAACTCCTCAGAGCAAGAGCTCAGCATCCCACCCACCCGACCTCCCAGATGAGGACCATGGCAATGCCAATGCACTGGATGAAAGCAAAACTCAGGCCTCCAGGTACAGGCTGATTTATTTCTCTTTGCCCTGTGTATTCACTTAGTTTTTCTTAATTAAGGGAAATAGTGTTAAGTGTTTTATCATTTCTTCAGCTGTACTACATTTTCATTAGTTATCCTCGTAAAACAAAGCTTAACTTTCCAGATTATTAAAATCTCCTGTGCAAGCCACACTTCAAAAATGATATTTTATGTTACCTGCCAATTATGAAGACTGATAACCTCAGTTGCATGTTTCAGTCACTGAAGCATATAGAAATACGAGATTTTTGTCCCTTTTAAATTGGAATTACTCAAATTGAAGCAGGTTTGGAGGTGAAACAAACCACCTGTGCTCAAACTGCAGGTATATTCATGCCTTACATAGGCAAAAGCAAGGTTTACTGTCCAAAATTAAATGTTGTTACAAATAGCGTAGGTTCAGACCTTGCAGAATATCTGAAAATAGCGTGTAATCAAGTTTTTAATTTATTGGTGCCTCAAAGAGGATTAATAGCCCTGTGCTTCCATGGAAAGCTTTTAAAATGGGCAGAGAAGTGTAATTCACCTTCCCAGCCTCCACCCTCAGGAAATTAATTGGGTTTTATTCTTCATCTTAAATGCAGCATGCTCAAAGCAGCCAAGTCTGAGCATCAGTGCATGAAAAAAACCCATGAAGTAATTTCTTACAGGGGAGGAAAGCCAAGATGTTTTAAGCTGAGCTCAGAAGCAACACTTGAAAAGGAGGCAGCGCAAAGGCCTTTTTCCTCTTTTCTTTTTTCTTCCTCCTTTATTTTTTTCCCTTTTTCTTTCCCTTGTATGGATCTCTCCCACAGAGGACTCCCTGACACTGCTCTGTGAGGGCACAGCAGTGCCCAGTGGTGTTAACATAGGAAGGGTCCTTAAAGATGATCTCATTCCACCCCCTTCCTCTATCCCAGGTTGCTCCAAGCCCTGTCCAACCTGGCCTTGGACACTTCCAGGGATCCAGGGGCAGCCACAGCTTCTCTGGGCACCCTGTGCCAGGGCCTCCCCACCCTCACAGGGAAGAATTCCTTCCCCAGTATCCCATCTAACCCTGCCCTCTGCCCTGAGGGTCATCCTCACCATTGCCGTCCCCTCTGGGCAAGGGAAAATCAGGGATTGCCAAGGTCAACCAGCCAGTGCCTGAGATTAGTTTTAATTTCACCTACCTGGGTAATTTTTAACGATGCTTTCGATGAGACGGGACTCTGCACAGTTCCTTATTAACGAGTCTGCGTTCCTTTTAACTTTGCTCTTGGAGGTTTGTGTGAGTGTCCGTAAGTGTTAAAACAGTCTCTAAGTCAGCACCCCTTGGCAATGAGGGGTTACGTGGAGCTGGGCCAGGAGTAGCAGTCCTTGCTTTTCCTGGTGATTCCAGAGGCGGATCATGCTCCCAGAGACGGATCAGGCTCCCTTCAGTTCCCATGCACAGCGTGTCCTCACAACACGGGACACGCTCCCGGAAAAATGGGTTAAATAAAAGGCACATTTTTGTGGTGCAAGATGTTTCAACTTCTGGAGTTGCTTTACAATGAATTAGGATGGAGGAAAACATCCCAGAGTGAAAAACACGTTCAAGGACTTGTTTCCTTTTGTTAAGGAAGGCGAGGGTTTTTGGGTTACACAGAACATTAATTTATAAACAGAAACAGAACTAGGAATGACTCAGTAAAATAATTTCCATCACAAAAATGCCTTTCTTTTTGGACTAAAATAAGTGTTCTAGATCTCAACAAAGAGTGAGAGGGGTCAGTAGAGTCAGTCTAAGTTACAGGAGAACAGAGGATGTGGAGAAAAGTGCTAACAAAGTTCCAAACAGATGGAGGAGGAACGGGAACTGCTGGTTGTAGCTTAGGACCCGTCTGGTATAACATATGAATTGTACTTTCTACTATGATGCACAGTCATACAGTCACAGAGTGGTTCGGGCTGGAAGGGACCTAAAAGCTCATCCAGTCCCGCCCCCTGCCATGGGCAGGGACACCTTCCACTATCCCAGGTTGCTCCAAGTCCCGTCCAGCCTGGCCTTGGACACTTCCAGGGATCCAGGGGCAGCCACAGCTTCTCTGGGCACCCTGTGCCAGGGCCTCACCACCCTCACAGGGAAGAATTTCTTCCTGTATATTTAATATACAATGTAATTTACATTAATTACATTAATTACATTACATTAATTACATATTTTACATTTTACAATGTTAAGTACATTCATATTTAATGTAAATTTCCCCTCTTTCAGTTTGAACCCATTTTACATCACAATAAGTAAGCATGGGATTGTGTTACCCATATTATAACCAATTGTGACACATAATAATGATACTGAAATAATGTCCTGAAGTCCTACATCCAGGCGTTTAAGTGAAAAGTGACTGCATTTGATTACCACTTGTAGATAAAATGTTACTTAATTTGACAGCAGTGCTTTAATTAGCTGGTTTTATTAATTTACTTGTGCACTACTTTGCTGTTTCAAGCTTTTCCTCTTTCTTCCCTCTAGGTATGATGTTGAGAATCCGCTGGATAAAACCCCTCCACCCAGAAAACATCAGCACAGAAGTGAAAAGTGCCACACAGGGACAACCAACAGCAGTAACCTGCCCTGTGCTTGGGACAAGAAGTTAAAAGACAGTCGAGAGGATTTAAAAGCAGCTCCAGTTTCTGAGGAGCTGAAATCCACAGGGAAGGAGAAGTCAAGGCCCAGGGCTGGTCTCATTGCCAGGGGAATGATGGCTGGACCAGTAGCGAGTCCACCAGAGGTGATTCCCAACACTTAATGAAATATTTGGCTTGCCCATGGATTTTATATCCAGCCTGCTGGGATCAAAACCATTTGCAAATAGTATTCGAATGACTTCTGCGTGTTAATCCATTAAATCTGCAGGCTGAAAAGATGTGGTAGGTTAGGGAAATTGTTCTGCTTAATTCAGAATTTCTGATACAACCTCTGCAGGCAACTGCCCCCTGCATGTCTCTGATCTCAGATCACTGACTTCCTTTATAAATCTTTCCCATTCTTGAAACCTCGTGACAGATTTGGTTTTCCATTTTCCTATGAAAGGAGCTTTTTTTTAACCTTCACACTATCTGTTTTACTGTGGTTTTTCCAAGACCCCACATTTAATCAGTGGCAGTTTGGAACTGAAAATTGCTTTCAGTTCGAAATACATTTCAGAATTGATCAAATCAGACCATGTTCCATCAAGAAGTGCTCTCAAAACACATTTAAAAAATTCTTGCCTGTTTTGTTTTCCTTTGTGCTGCTTTTATATGAACAGGGACTTTTCCAATGTAAAATTAAGCTTGTAATAATGAGAAATTGAAATATTTTAACTCTGACATTTAGATAATAGTGAAGAGCATATGGAAGTTAAATGAATTAGTTGGATATTTATAAATATCTCTGGGTTAGAAATAAAGAGCAGTGATATAAGATATATCTTATATATCTTGATTTCCTGAGTTGGGTACAACTCCAAGATAAGCTTTTAGGAAGTATTTTGTTGATTTTCTTGGGTCAAGGAAAACACATTTTAATGGAATTTAGCATCTTTAATACTGGCCAAATTTTAAGTGAAAGTATTTGTCTTATTTATTACTGTTTTTTTAAAAAATCTGGTCTACTCCATAAGCTGATTCCTAATAATGAACCAATTGTTTAGCCCAGAAATCACTGCTAGAGCTTTCCTTTGCTTCGCATGTGTATTTAAAGATGGTAAAGTTTTAATCTGTGGCTGTCATGGCACTTTTTTCCAGGATCCCCAAAGAAGGAGGCTTTCCAAACGATGCACGAGCATCAGCAGCACAGCTCAGCTCAGAGGTGAAGGGCACGAGGAACAAGACCTGAGTGTCCCAAGCACTGATTTTCAGGAAAGCAAAGCATCTCCAACAAAATCAAACGTGGAATTTACGTCAAGGACTGTGCCAAGCTCACACACCAGTTCTGCCTCTGAAAAACCAAGGAACAGCCCCAAAGATCCAGATGACTTTTTTTCCAAGCTGCTGTCTGAGAGAGAGAGGGCCAAGACAGAAGAAAGAAAATCACTTCCAAGCTCTGGTGCAGACAGCAGTGAAAAAAGCCTTAAAGTGAGTGCCCCTCACAGACATTCGGGGGCTGGGAGAGAAAAGAAGGAGAGATCCCTCAAGAAAACTGAGAGTCGGTTGTCAGGCCACAGGTGAGAGTATTTCTGGGAGTATTATGCTAAACCAGATTTTTTATTATTGTTCTGCACTGTTTCATAATGATATGAAAGTTTTAGAAGTGTCTCCTTCTGTGAGCTCCAAATACATGTTTTTGGCTTTTCTATCTCTTACATTCTTGATTGATTTTTTTAAAGTTTTTTTTTCTGGGTAAAATTTAAGAGTGGGAGGCGTGGCATTTTGTGTATTTATACACTAAAACTGTGGCCAGATTTCTTAAAATTATTATTGCTATTTTGTTTCCCAGTTTAATTTCTTACAAGCCTGAGATACCACGTGTGGAGGCCCTGTTGAGAAGGAAGCAGTTATGTCTGAGGTCTCTCCACATTTATGTTAGGGACTGTGGGAATTATCAAACTGGGGATCTACTGGAGCTGCAGGTAGGCCAGGAGTGGCACTTGCTTCCTATCTGGAACCAAAAATCAACTGAAAAAGAGCTGCAAGCATTACACAGTGCACTGCCTCTTTTAATTTGTAAAAGATTACTGGGTAATAGGCCAAAGTACTACAGTCTAAAGTCTTAAATCTCTGGTTTCACACAGCTTGGCTGAGCCTCTAAGGTGGTGCTGCCCCATCACTTCATCCTGTCCACTCTCAGGATGGATTTTTACCTCACACTGAGCTTTAACTGAGGTAGAGAAGAGAGTTTCGGTGGCCTTTGGCAGTTCCCCAGCAAAGCTGAGAACATTGAGTGTATTCCTGGTGTCTGATCATCAGTGAATGTGTAGTTCAGTATGGATGATGTGAGTGTATTCCTGGTGTTTGATAATCAATGAATGTATAGTTCATTATGGACGAGCCTCAGAGGCACGGTGGACTGGCTGGAATTCTTTGGGAAAACTGTTTCGAAAAAACAGTGAAAAAGTCGTGTAGAAACTTCAGTTGTTAACGGCTGGGTCCTGCACTGGGGCCACAACAATCCCAGCCAGCACTGCAGGCTTGGGAAGAGTGGCTGGAAAGCTGCCCAGTGGGAAAGGACCTGGGGATGGGGATGGCAGTGGCTGGACATGAGCCAGGAGTGACCGGGTGGGCAAGAAGGGCGATGGCACCTGGCCTGGGGCAGCAGGAGCAGGGCAGTGATTATCCCCTGTACTCAGCACTGGTGGGGCCACACCTCAAATCCTGGGGTTGCTTTTGGGCCCCTCATGACAAGGAGGACATTGAGGGGCTGGAGCGTGTCCAGGGAAGGGTCTGGAGCACCAGCAGCAGCTGAGGGAGCTGGGAAAGGGGCTCAGAGTGGAGAAAAGGAGGCTCAGGGGGGACCTTGTGGCTCTGCACAACTTCCTGACAAGAGGGGGCAGCTGGGGGGGTCGGGCTCTGCTCCCAGGGAACAGGGACAGGAGGAGAGGGAACGGCCTCAGGCTGGGCCAGGGGAGGTTTAGTTTGGATATTAAGGAAAATTTCTCCACTGAAGGCACTGGAACAGGCTGCCCAGGGCAGTGGTGGAGTCACCACCCCTAGAAGTGTTCAAAAGGTGTGTGGATGCGGCACTTGGGGACAGGGTTTAGTGGTGAACATGGCGGTGCTGGGTTACTGGTTGGACTCGATGATTTCAGAGATCTTTCCCAACCTAAACAAGTCTATAATTCTATGATTCACTCAGGTGTATTTGGACTCCCAACCTTGGGCAGCAAGAGGTGAAAAGGAGAAGCTGTGCTGGAAGGGGGGTGACCCACAGCACAACACGCAATGTGCTGCCATCCTGTGCTCCATCCCTGCAGAGAGGGATTGAAACAATTCCCTCAGAGCTGGTGTGGTCTCAGCAAGAGCAGGAGAGGGAGCCCTCTCCTAAGCAGAGCCTGTTTGCAGAGGAGCACGGGTTCACTCCTGCCAGGCAGCGTGAGCTGGAGCCAGCAGAGCCTTGGAATTCGTGCTGAGCTCCGAGCTCCTGGAAGCGCCCACAGAATCCAGCAGGGCTGCTGAGACTGCCGGGGTTGAGTGGAAGGAGCAGAGACTCCAAATAAACACCCGCAGTATAAGGGCTGGCTCTTGCAAGACTTTTATTTCCCTTCAGCCAAATCCTGCAGTGTTTGGGAGCCCTTCGGGTTTTAGCCGAAGTGATTGAGCATTTTAAAGAATGAAAAATTACACTGTGGGAGCAGATATTTGTCTGGATCCTCTTCCATTCCCTGTTACCTGACATAAACGTTAATCTAAGTATTTAAATGACTCGTTGAAAACCTCTGTAATATTAACCACAGCTGGTTCATTCACCACATCTGCAATTCTGGTTTTGTTTCCCATAGAAAACTAAAGATAAATCTTATTTTTCCTTCCGTTTGCTTTACTTTTTCTTTCTCTTTTCTGCCATGCCAAAAGTGCTGTTGCAGCATGCAAGCTGCAGGCATCCTGTGCACACATGGGAGAAAAAATTGGAAGTAAAACCTCTGCCATGCTTTAAAAGAATACGTGGCCATCAAAATATCCTAGGGAAATGCAGATGCACGGCATTTTGACTCACACCTTTTAATGAAAGAAATTATAGTGGTCAATGATGGTTCTTTATGTCATGATTGTATTTTTTGCCAAGTCATGAAGCGTTATTTCATAAAAGAATATAACATGGTGTAGAGTTTGCATACCTACCCAGGTTCTACAGGTGGTTTTCTTTTTAGAATTTTTGTTTTCAACTAATCCAGGAGAAAAGCCATATATAGGTGGCAGCAAATCTCCGTTTATCCCCAGCTGTAAGCAGACAGCAGCCAGTTTAATTTCTCAATTCACAGAATCACACAACACCAGGTGGGAAGGGACCTCAAGGATCACCTGGTCCAACTTTCCTTGGCAAAAGCAAAGTCTAGACAAGGTGACCCAGCACCCTGACCAGCCAAATCCTAAAGGTGAGCAGGGTCTGGGAATTCAACACTTTTCTCTGGGGGATGGTTCCAATGGCTGATTGTTCTTGTGAAAATGTTTCCTCTTGTGTACAGTTGGAATATCCCCAGGAGTAATTTACACCCATGGCCCCTTGTCTTTTCTGTGTGATTCCTGGGAAAAAGGGAGTCTCCATCTTATTTGTAGCCGGCCTTTAAATGCTGGGGCATGGTGATGTTGTACAAGCAGTGCACACACATTTATACAGAATTATGTCAGTGATTCCTCCATGCTGCTTCACAGCAATCTCATTTGACTTAACAAATTAAAAATGACATTTATGTCTCAGTGCCACCTCAGTGGAGAATTTGAAACCCCTTTCAGGTCATTTTGATGCTGTTGTTTATGGGTAATTTTCAAAGAAGTATTCCTCTTTTTTCGTTGAGCTCCTGTTCCTCTCAGCTGTGTGCAAGGCCAAGTAAAATGTGAATCACTCACTGCTTTTTTTTTGCTTTTTTGTTAGAGATTTTTAAGGGAATAAAAGCCTAAATTTAAAAGTACTCGGTCCAAGTGACTGATCCATGATTCCAGCTAAAAATTGCTGTATCTGTAGTTTCTTAAGATCTTTAGGAACTTGGGAGAGATGATGTTGAGGGAACGTACTCAGGTCATGGGTGGCAAATTATTAAAGACTTTCCTGAGTCTTTTATCCTGGGCAGAGCCTTGAATGGCAGCAAGGAAAAGTTCTCTGCTTCCTTTGATATCTTGAGGTGGGGTTGGGCCAGGTGACCTCTAAATCATTCTGTGATTCTCCTTGGTGCTGAATCCCCTCCTGGAGGGGAATATTTATCATTAACCTGAGCACACAGACTAAAGAATGAGTGGAATGGAATTCATGATCTTTAGAAATTGTTAAAAAATAAATGGGTGTTGAAGGTGACGCCTCTCCTTGCATTAAAGACTTTCTGTTGCTTTTCCAGAAAAAACCAATATGAATAATGACTTTTTTGGGAAGGTTACATGGGGTTAGAAGGTCGAGATTTCCCCGTTTCACAGCTTGAGCAAACAAAATTGGGGAAAGGCAAGAAAAACCCACTTCAGAACAGTTGAGAAACAGTTCTTTTGTCTTGTCTACAGAGACGTGTTGCAGTTGTTGCTCCTGCAGCCCCTGAAGCTGAAGTGGTTTCCTAATTTTCCATATTCCCCTAAGTCTATCAGTGCAAAGTGTGGTGGTGCTGTGGGAACCCTCCAGCTGTCAGCTGAATAAATAATTTCTAGATGAGTAAATCCGAGCTGGCGGTTCTGCAGTGGGGTGGAATCACCTTTTGCTGAGTTACATGGGCAGATTTGGTCTGTACAGCTCCATATCTCTTCTGGTAGTTAAGAAGAAGATGTGGTGCTTGAAATTCTGGTTTTCACGTATAAAGCCAACCAACTTCCCTCCCCCGGTTCCAAGAAAAACAGCAGAAAATTAGAGTCAGAGCACTGAAATCAGAAAGAAGGGGTAAAACTGGACCAAGGGAACAAAAGGACTTTGCAATCAGGACCTGAAGTTAAGGATATTTCCTAGGAACTCAAAGGGAATGGCTCAGGATCAGAAAGGCACAAAGAATTGCGAGTATCGTGACGTCAGAACAAAAATTTCCTGCTGCCATTAGCGAGCAGAGGGATGCATCAGTGAATCCCATTGTGCAGAGGCAGACATCTGTGCAGTTCCAGGGGCAGGGAGGATAATTGATTCTGCACTCATCCTTCTATTGTGAACAATCACCTGAATTACCCCTGACTGCGCCTGCCTTGCTCCCTGTGCCTGGCCACCAGGGCTGGCTGCATTCTGGCTGGGAGCTGCTGCTTTCCTGCCAGCATTCTGCCAGTGCACGGGGATATTCCAGGCACCAGGGGCTGGTTTATGGCTCTGGAACTTTGCTTCAGGTGCCTTTTCCAACCCAAAGCTGTCTCTCCAATGTGCCTCGGCTCCACCACCAGGAAAGTGCCAGTGAGCTCAGAGCCGGGGTTTCTTTTCCTGCCAGAGTCTCTCAGCTGTGTTCACCTCAGCTGGGCACTGTTTAGTGCTTCCCATTCCCAAAATATCCCTCGTTACTTGGTAAGAAGCCTTTTCCTAGCAGTGCCCTACATTCTGACATGGATAGGGCTGGGTTAGGGAATTGCCATAGACACCAAGCAGAACATTACTCGTATTTCATAGAATCTTAGAGATTACGGATGGAAAAGAACTTTTAAGGTCATTTCTTTCTATGGCAGATGAATCACTGCTATATATATATTTGCTGTAATACTTTTTCCAGGTTTTGTCTGGTCCAGTCTTAAACGACTCAAGTGACACCTCTCCCCTGATAATACATTCCAGTTTCTAACAGTCCTTATTATAAGGAACTTTTTTTGTTGTATTCACCTTCCATTTGCTATTTTTTGCCCTGTTTCCCATAGCTGAAGTTGATTTTTGACTGGTGTTTCTGTTCCTTGCTACATGTTCACCTCTGTTAAAATACTCTAAATATTTTTCATGTTCCTTTAGGCATTTTTTGTCTAAAGCTTGTACTGTCTGCTAAATATTTTTATCTTGCCTGCTCTGAACTTTTGCTGATGTTTTTCTGTTAGATTTTACTGATTTGCTTTATATTTCCTCCATGTATTTAAGGGTTTCTCTAACACTGTCACGCTGTGATTCTCACAGATAACAGGACAAGGACTGTCACTCTCTGCTCCTGGCCTGGTCCTCAGCATTATAAAATCACAGTACAGGTGAACCCATTGTGTTACTGAAAATTCTGCTTTTTCTCTTTCATATGTTCCAGAAAAAAAAGGCTCTGAGAAACTTCTTTATAGAAATAGGAAATCCTTAGAGGGAAAAAATACAGATCTTCAAAAAAATCCCTTAAATCCTTTACAAATATATTCAGGCTTGTTTAGTTGTTTTGGTTTTTTATTCTGATAGATATCTGACGCTTTCAAAATATTGTTGTATAAATATTATAAGGACAATAATGCTTCCAAAATAATATTTTGAAAGTGTTATGGTCCTTAAAGGATTGATATTCATGCTCTCTGTTATTAACAGGAATAAAAAAGCTTATTTTCCATGTGAGGACCGAGCCAATACCTGTCAATTACAGATGGTTGAGTGCCTAAAACTGCGAAGATCCTCTCCTATCTTTTTATCCTGCATCATCCCCAGCCACAGTCTGTGCTGATCTGCATTAGGAGATTGGCAGAGAACATTGGCCATGAGTGTCTGAGCAAGTCCCGGGCAGGATTTGATGTTCCCGCAGTCAGTGCAAGCAGCAAAGCAGAGCACAAGCAACCCAGGAGGTTTCTGGACTGCACTGATGGCAATTTCTTGGCACACTGAAACAGGAAAATTCAATGCCTGGTGAAGGTTGATATGTGAATGTCTCATTTCACAAGGAATACTAATCAACATTCCAGTTTTAATGCTATTTTTTTAAAATAAAATTGAATTTCCAACTGAAAGGAAAAATAGTTCAGCAAAGTTATGTAATGTACATTATTTACCCAGCAGTTTTGGTTGGCTCCAGTCTTTCCTACTGTGCATTTTGGTGTAAAAGTAGGTTTTCTAGGAATATTCTGTGTTGTTTGCCTGGTGGGCTGCAATATTTCAGTGTTACGTACAAAATCGGTGTGTAGGGTGGGATGGCTTTGTCTAAAATAACACCTGGCAGTTTGGCGAGTAATAAAGCTTTGATCCTGGGAGGTGCTGAGCAGTTCCAAAAAGTCCTCACCACCTGGATAGCCTGTTCTGTGGGATGAGGCCTGAGCTCTCATGGCCGTGTCGTTTTGGACTTGATCTTGTTTAAAACCAGGCAGAAACCCCCGGATTATTCCATGATTCTCACTGTGTGTGTGTGAGCAATGCCTGAGGAATCAATTCAGTTTTTCCCACTGTGAGAGGAAGAGGATGCACTGGGCCGGGGTGGCATTCCTGGGAAGTGGGAGTTTAGTCAGAGTGCGGCGTTCCAGACGAAAGAGCGGAAAGGAACGCGGGGCTGGAGCAGCCCAGGAGTAAATTACGTTGGCACATTTCCTTCCACCTTTGTCTGGGATCTCTGCGTTGTCCTTCAGCCACGCTTTGCATCATCTCCAGCTTCCCCCAGTGCTTTGGAGTGGGTTTGGAGGCAGGAAACACGAGAATAATGCAGCCACACCTTCCTGGAGAGAGCAACCAAACCCTCCTGGACGGATTCTGATCCCTTGCTCCTGGGAGTAAGTCTGGATTTGACTCTTAGAACCGGCAGCAGAGGAATGTCCGTCAAATAGAACGGGCTCATCCGTGGGGAATATGGATTTAACTCACCCACGGATGAACAGAAAGGTTGTGGTTGCCAAATCAGGAGTGAAAACCTTCAAGTGCCTGGAGTTGCGTAACACCTTTCATAACATCATGCTTGGACCGGAAAAAAGGGCCAGAAATAAAAGTTATAAACTATTGTGACTTTCGTGTGGTGCCAATGGATTTATGGCACCAGAGCCCGTGGCGTAACATCTGTGGGGCTGCCATTTGTCCTTTTAGTATTTTTCCAGCACTCCATAGGAAGAGGCACTTTGCAATTACTGGAAATGACAAATGGCTTCTGTATCATTTCTTTATTTTTGGAAGGGACGTAAATCTGGAGAGGTCCAGCCCGTTGCCTGAAATGCAGTCAGTCAGTTGAGAATTTGCTTTAGAGGATCACTGAGGTGTCTTCCAATCCACACTATTCCATGACTCTGTGGAATTACATGCTCCCTAAAAAAAAATCAGTTGTGTGCAGGTAGCATGAGGAATTTTTTTTACCCCTATTTATCCCTCAGATTACTTTACCAGGAGGTAAAATCTCTGTGGGCTCACCAGTAACCTGTTTTTTGAACTCAAGTTTTCTTATAATGAGATAAGAGAATACCCCATCCTCAGTGTAAGCTTTTATTTCCCAATTTCACAGTTGATATTAGCTTTCAGGAAGATCATTTATATTGCTAATGCCTGTCAGGTTACAGTGGTTTGAACAGTCAAAAATCTGAGGTTTCTGCCAGGAAATGGTAGACCACAAATATTTCACATCCTTAAAAGTTAAATGGCCTAAGAGTTGAAGGCCCAAACCAGACAGAGTGGGTACCTCATGGATGGGAAATGGAGCAGAGGGTTGGATTTACCTCCACTGATGTGAATTGATTGAGTGCCAAAACCTGGGAACCCTTTTCTGTGCTTTATGTAGTGTCTCGTAGGTGCTGTGCATTTTTATTTAATGGAATTTTATCTCCCTTTTTTTTAATTTTACTGACTCTTGTTTATTTTGCTGGCAGCAGTTTCGAGTTGCTGAACGTAGTGGTGAGCTCACACAGGTGGTACTGAGCTCCTTGGAAATCCCAGTGTGAGGGTGTCACACTCCAAAATCTCTGGTGGAGAGCAGTAGGAACAAAGCAGCTCCACTTTTATTATAATTCTGATTTTGTGGCTGGAGATAAATATTAATTCATAGCCTATGAGTGAGCTTTGTGTTCAGGTGAGCCCAGCTCATCAGGCACTTCAAACCGTCTTGTAGCTCAACCTGTGATGATAATAATCCTTTTTTTTAGATGCAAACCTTCTCAACAAAGATTTCGAATTGTCGGTAGTTAGTAAAATTCAGGACAAATGCACATTCATGTGTGAGGGAGTTTATTTCTATGAGAAGTGACCACTTCTGTTAGAAATGACCCTTTCAATGACAAGTTTCTCACTTACCTATTTTATATCTGTCAGTGTTCACAAATCTATCTGTCATCCGTTCACCGGTTAATTTTTCATATTGCAAATGTGCAGATCAGATCAGATGCAGGTCTTCCCTAAAAAGGAAATTTGGAGAAATTAGGTGTATGAGCTCCGTTACCTTTGTCAACCAGACTTGCCAACATGATGGAATTTATATTAAATCTTCGTGACAAGACCTTTTCCCCGTTGAAAAATATTGCCTGGCATGGACTGTGATCCTCTCCTCTGCATCTTTACAATTGCTTTTCATAATTCTGGTTTTGTAATTGTGCCCCAAAACAGTGACAAGCTGCACCACAAAAAAAGGCCTTTTTTTACCCTTTTGCAAACAGCAATAGAGGTTATTTTTTGATTACCTGCTCTGCACGTTTTACTCTCTATTCCAAGAATATTGGCTGTGTCTGCCTGTTCTACATCCAGTAGAAAAGCTGTTGTAATCTGGTAATGAAGATAAGTGTTACCACCACAGTCACCTTAAAGCCACTGATGTTTAATTTTTAAGCCCCTTTGTTTATTTGACCTCTCGTGAGTGTTGGTGTAAATAGGAAATGGTGGAATGCACATCCATTATTGTGCCAAGGAGCTCCCTCTCTGCGAGTTCAGCTCTCCTCTGTAAATCCATTTTTCTGCAGTGCTCGGAGGCCAGAGAGGAATGTTCAAATATTTAGAGAAAGTACTGTATAGTATGTTTAGAATGAAACATATTTTCTTCCTGTCCCATTTTCCTGCCATGATGGATGACTTCCCCCTTCCCTAAGTGTCTCAGTGGAATGGTTTCACACCTACAATAAATTTTCCTGGAACAGCAGCCCTCTGCTGAAATGGAAATTGCAGTGAACATCCTGGCTGTTTTGAGAAACACGAGTTCCCCTCAAGGAGGGGAACCTCCACCTGCAAAAATACCCCACTTCAGTAGAAAACACCCAACATTAATCTTGGATGTCAGCGCTTTCCTCAGCTTGATGAGAATTCTCAGCCTTGAGAATTCAGAGCACTTTGCATCCCGGGCTTGGTTCTTCCTGGAATGGGTGTAGAACCAACATCTTTTAGACTTTCCTGACAGAGTTAACACTGCAAAAACTGGTGCCAGGTGAGCCAAATGTGAATTGTACCATGGGTGGCTGTATTTTCGCTTATAAATGGAAACTGCAGTGCTGCATTCAGTGTCAGAATCACAGAATCACAGAATGGTTTTGTTGGAAAGGACCTTAAAGATCATCCTGCCACGGGCAGGGACACCTCCCACTAGACCAGCTTGCTCCAAGCCCTGTCCAACCCAGCCTTGGAAGGTGTTAAAAACTCTTGCAGAATTAGATAGAAATGGGTTGACTGGGAAGAGACTCTAGGAAAGAAGAGAGAATAGTGTGCAATCTCAGACAAAACAAAAATGTGGCTCTTGGTTATGCCTGAGCGACATGACTTGGCTGAAAAACATTTTATTGGTGAGCTTATTACCATTAAGACACTTTCCTTGACCAGGAGAGAAGAAAATAGTAGCAAGTAGCTATGGGAAGGGAATCTCAGCTGAAATTCATGTTAGGAAACACCAAGGGGAGACCTGACTGTGTTGTAAAATACACCACAATCAACTCTATTAAGTTCTGTAGCACACAAAAATACTGCAATATTCAGTGGGAGCTCAGTGCTGCTTATGCCACTATACAAATTTGCTCTCAGTCTTCTTATTTTTATTGACCTGCTGGGCCTCCCATTTATTTTTACCTGAAGTTCCTAGAACGTGGGTGATTCATTTCCATTCTGTCCGTCCCGAATTGGGGCCACCCACGTTTCCTTGCCTCAGCCCTTTAACTTATTTATAGTTAAAAAGAGAAGTGTTTCTGTTCTTATGGTATCAAATACTATCAGTGAGAAAGCTGCCAAAATGCCTTTAAACTGGGCAAATCCCGAGTGTGAAATGGCTGTGTTCTGGTTTTATTATTTCATGCTCTGAAAAGGAAATGAAGCTCATGGAAAGTATGTGACATGACAGCAGTTGTTGCTGTAATATCGTGCATACAAAGAATGTTGCTGAGGAAATTATTCCATACTATTTTTGAAAGGATTGTCGGTGCAATACCTTTTTTCCAAAGCAAAAGCCAACGATACAGTATTGCTTTTTCGGGCGGAAAAAAGAAAAAAAAAATCAATTTTTAGCATTTTTAGAAATAGTTATTCAAAACTTTTCCTTGATTCTGAATTCGTTTTGGTGCGAATTCAACAGGAAGAATAAAACCCATCTCTTCTCCAAAAATCTAACGTTTTATTTCAGCTCTGACTTCACAGCCAAGTTTAAATGCTTAGTCCTTTTAGTAGTTATTCATATGAATTTTAAGCTGTTAATTGTGCAATATACAATTAAATCACAAGAGGAGTTGAACAACTGATCCATATTAGTGGATTAAAAAATACCCTGGTAAAGGAGTATTTTTCAATCTAAGACCTATTCCCACTTTCATTATTTGGTTATTTCAAGTAGTTTAATGACTAATTTGAATCTTACCCTGATCCCTGTCAGGGATGTAAATTTTATTTTATGACCTGGTCTGTCATATCACACAAATGAAATGGAATTGATGCTGAAACAGGACTGAAATCCCAAATCAAACACAGGGTATTGCTCTGTGCTGGCTGCTTTTCCTGATGAACTCCTGGAGTGCAGCTTTCTTCCACTGAGAAAGATTTTGGTCTAAGACCATTTATTTCTTAGACTATATATATATTTTTTTAATATATATACACACACACACACAGAGGTAAAAGTTATATCCTGGTGTGGGAATGCTCCCTATTTCTTACTGTTTATTCAAACACCTTTTCTCATTTAAAACGGACGTTTTGTCATTCATTTCTTGATTGATTTTCATGTAGGAAGTCTCCCACATCCACTGGCTATAGAGAAGACCAGATGAAAGAAGTCCTAGAGTTGGGTAAGTTCTGTCAAGTCTCAGTTTGGCTTTTGCCATCTCTTGTATTGTTCAGAGCAGCTGTGGCCAAATAAATACGTGGGAGTGGCTTCTTTTGTAGCTCTTAGTTGGTTTAGAGCAATTGCATTTGCTATTAACTTCTAGGTAAGACAAAGAAATCATTAAGAGATAATAAACAAAAGCTGGCTCGTGTGTTTTTATCTGCCCTTTCTGGCTAAAACTGTATTTTCCTTTTTATAAAGACAGTAAGTGTTATTTTTCCTGTTGATGACCCCCTGGCACTGAGTGTGCTGGAGGAAGAAATCCTTTCCATCCAACACATTTCTGTGATTTTCTTTTCTTTCAGTTGATGCTGAGGATGAAGAGACAACTGGAGAAATTAATAAGACCCCAGATCTTTCAACACTCTGTATGCTTCAAATAGTGTCAAAGGCAATTGATATTTCTCTTGCAAAAGTAAGACTCATTATGGTAAATACAAATAGATGTGTGGGGTTGTTATTTGAGTTTCCTTAGCCAAAGCTGCAGTGGGTTGCTCTGTGTTGTGCTTTCGAACATGTGCTGTATTCCTGAGTACATTCCTTTTCCAGGTGACAAAGTAATTTAGGGGTGCCTAAATTCAGAAAAATACCCTCATGCATCAGCCCACTTGAAGCCCAGATAATAGCTTTAATTAATGAAGCTTGTATTAGTTTCTTAATTCCTCCAGTCAGTTATTCATGTGCTTATTCTCCAGTCCTTTCCACTGACAGTGGTTTATTGTTCCCCTGTCACTGCTTCTCCCTTGCTTATCTCCCTTATTTTGAGCAGAGGTGAAATTATTAAATACTTTTCCTTCCCGTTCAGACAGAGGAGAAAAAACCCCAGACCAAATAACGAGGGTGTCTTCCAATTTAATTTGTAGCTCAAAGAGGTTGGAGTAACTCTACCAGCCCTGAGCAGTCTTTTTTTATTCACTGAGCTCTGCTTTAGCATGAATGCAATTCATTCAGTGTGGCCATCACTGAATTATTGTGGTCTGCAGTTGTTCAGGGCTGAGGTCTGGATCTGTGCCACCTGAAATGCAGAAATCAAACATTTAATTAACGTTTATCTCATACAGAGCCCTTTTCTCCCTCGTGTCACCATTGGTAGGCATTGCTCTCCCAGCTGTTAAACCTCAGGCAATGTTCTGGGATGCTTTCATGGGAAACTGTGCCCCAGACATTAGACATAAATATTTTCCAGTGCTGAGCAGCTCCCAGCATTATGAGTGGAAGGAATATGGCAGGAAAAGGAAAATATTGCTCCTTTTCATTGGGGTGTTGCTATTTACAGTATGGATAAAACAGAAGAGGGTGGTTATACAAAGTTAGTCATTACCCTTCCACACTCCTCCTTTCTGTGCTGCAAATTGCTGTGTTTTGGATTTGTTTTTAAAATGACAATTTTTTTCTTTCTTTCTTTTGTAGGAATTAAAAAATCTGCTGTTTGGCTCTAGTCTTTGTTGCTTCAGTGAAGAATGGAAAATCCAGAGTTTTACATTTAACAATATCCCACAGCTAAAATACGGCATTGTGCAGAAAAAGGTGCTGTAAATTCCCTCCTAACGGTGATCTCTGCTTTTTGCACTGACTTTACAAAGGCTGTGTGTTTCAGCAGTGAAAAAAAAAAAGTTTTCTAAAGACTCTCCTCTTTCTTTAAGTTCTCTGGTTACCAGTGGATGATGTCACCTTGTCAAGTCGTGATGGGAGACTTGAGGTGGATGGAGGAGAACTTGAAGGAGCTGTAGAAAGTGTGCAAATGTGTGTGTGTGTGTGTGATGGGGAATTATTCACGGGGAGGAAGAGGAGCCACTGCAGCTGAAAGCTAGTGGTGGTAAAAGAATAAAAGAACAAAAATCAAGGGTGGGGCTTAAGAGAAAGATGATGTGTGGGGCCAAACAAATTTAAGATGCAGCTTCATCTGTCCCAAAATGAGATGTAGCAAGACTTGCCTGGAAAATCACGTGGAGATTTTTACTTCCTAAAGATATTGGGGTCAGGTGATGAGGCTCATTCCTAAACTAAAAGGAACAAACACCCTTGCAGGATCCCTGGGACCCTGGCACTGCTGGTGGGCTCATCTCTCTTGCAGCCACCTTTCTGTAATTCTGGCCTGCAGCCACAAGGTTCCAGCTCCTCCCTCCAGCGAGGTTTTCAGCAATTCCCTGGCAACATCTACCAGGTGGACAGATCTGGAATGGCTGGCAGGTCCCTGTGGTGGCCACAGCTGGTAAAAGCACCATGGGTGCTTGGGCCAGCCTGGACAGCACGTGCCCAATCCATGGAAGTTTTTGGTGCTAATGAAGATCTCTGATCCAGCGTATTCAGTCACTTTTCTGGCCTCCTCCTTTTAATCCTGTCTGGGTCACAGACAGGGCTACAGTGCTTCACCCCTCTCTGCTCTGTGTTGCTCACCTTGGTTTCACAGGCTCAGACCAGGGACCACCCTCGTGCCACAAGTTCATGGAGCTGCCCCCAAAATCCAACAGATGCCTTGTGAGAATGGATCCTCCCCAGCTGCTTGGTGCTTTCGTGCCAGCCCTGTGGCTGTGCGTGTGCTCCTGGGGTATCCACAGCAGGCTCTCCCCTCAGGAGCAGGGATGTGAGGAATTCAGGGAATACCTGTAGGCTCCTCTTTACTAAACACTCGTCAAGCCTCTGTGCTGGTGCAGAAAATCTTTATCTGGCCTGAGAGAAGTAGGCCATTGTACAGAAATGAGAGGAAGAGAGGCTTTGAGGCAAGGACAATAGCTAATAAACATGTCATTAAGATGTTTGATTAACTTATCCCGTCTAGTTAAATATTTCATTAGGCTGGTGATCTCAGAAGAAAGCTGCTTATCTTACAAAGCCTAGCGGAAAAAGAAGATACTAAATGTTGACTTAAACTCCAAAAGGAACCGTGGCATTGGTGTTCACTGGCCCACAGTAAATGTTACTTTGGTGTTTCCAGCCCCTGCTGCTGGAGAAAGGATATCTCATCACTGCCAGCCACTCACTGGCCATTAAATTCCCCACCATAAATTCCAGTGCAGGAATGGTGTTTTGCTTAGACTGTGCCTGTGTCAGCTCACTGACATATTTCCTCCTCACCAAAATTCATTTCAGCTGAACAACTGTTTGGTTCTTTCTTATGTTAAGTTTTTTGTGGTGCTATTAAAAACATTTAGAATAGAACTTATAATTTCATTTTGACTGGGAGGCTTTCCCTGATGGACTGAAACAAACCTTGCTTTTTTCCTTGATATATTTCAGACTATACGCTTCTCAGTTATTTAAATAAATCTAAAGAGGCAGCGTGTGTATAATACAAATGAGAAATGGGAAGGTGTCAGTATCTAAGCTGTTTCCTGATTCCAGGACCTTTATTTTCTAGGTTCCATTCAGCATTTACCTGCAGGTCCTGTTCCCTTGGTGCTGTGCTTAGGACAACCAGGGAATTGAACTGATCCCTTTAATCACATTGCTGTGTGAAAGCAGCAGTGCTGGCTGCCCTTCCCCTTCTTCTCCAGGGTTTTGAGAGGAGTTTGATGGGTGGCATTGTGGTGTCTGTGATGTCAGCCCTGTGTCCTGCATCTAGCCCAAACCAGCTATGAATCTACTTCTCAGAAAATTTAAAGTTAATATGGCATTTCTTGGTATTATGATTTTTTTTTTTACTCTGAGATTAATAATTTGAAAGATTTGAACTTTCTTGGTTTTCTTTCTCTTCCCCAGTGAGAGGGAGAGAGGGAGGATCTGCCTGGTGCAGAGGGCTGTACTGAAACCTGAAATCTTTGTTTAGTGGTGAAGGTGGGAGCTCGAGGTGCTGAGAGGAGGTACAAGAGCAAAGCTTGTTGTCAGTCCTTGGGAAACACTCAGATTGGATTTCTCTTTCAAAATTAGACTGCAGCCCAGTAGGGATCAGGAGATTTTTAGTTTGTATATCCCAGGTTTATAAAAACCCACATTTCTTTTGACATTATAGATGTCTAGGTCTTCTCAGGCAAAATAGGCAGGAACCACAAAAACACTTCAAACCACTGATTTTCATTGGCTTGCACAAAACCCCAGCGAGTGCTGTAAAGTCATGGCTGGAACGAGAGAGGTGAAAGGATGGCTTTGGGCCGAGTGGGAGCTCACAGAGGTTTTCCCCAGATTTTTGCTCATGGAGTGTCCTGTTTTTCCCCCAGGGTGGCCCATGTGGGGTTCTGGCTGCAGTCCAAGCCTGTGTCCTGCAGCAGCTGATCTTTGCAGACAGCAACAGGAACAGAGACCCCCGGTAAGTCAGTGAATTTTCAGGAATTTCCCCTACAGAATTAAAAAAAAAATTATTTCTCTGCTGCAGCCACGCAGGAGCCTTTTGAGTTTGAATTTACTGAACTTCTTTTTGTCTCAGAGAGGAAGAAAGCAGCATCTGATTTACTTGTGTTTACTTCCCACTGAACTGTAGGAATGTAGAAGTTGGTGTCTTATTTGTGTAATTGCTTGTGATTAACCCAAGCACCCCTGCGAAAACCCCCCAGCTTGAATCGAGGCCAATGAAAATTATTTAGCCTTGAGGTCCTCATGGAAATTGGATTTCAAACAAAAAAGTAATCAAGGTTTGAAAGACCATGAAGTTCATCCAGTGTTTGACACTAAGAATCTCAACAGGGTTGAAAAATTAAAGTTATAAGGATTTTTTTTCTTGTAACTGTGTTTGATCATCCACGTTTAAACTCCTTAATGGAATTTGAATTTATATTCTGTTATTTTCTACTTGCTTTAAAGGAATTTTGTTAAGTGTTGCTACTGACAAGGAAATTACTTTGACTGCTATAATAATAACAACGTACCTGTCACATTGCTAAAGGAACAGGGGTTATTGAATTAAATACTGGAAAATAATGCCTCAAAAATTACTTTATTACCAGTTTTCATGTATTTGCGTGTGGTTTTCAGTAAGAAATGAAGTTCATTACAAAAGAAGAATTCCACAAAGCTTCCCTGTGCCTCAAAGGAACAGAATGTTAAACAGGAAAAATTATTTTACTGGGTTGTGCTGCCACCACCTTGTTTTATTTGTGACCTCCATTAATCTGACCTCAATTTAGTCCGAAGAGAAGCTTTCATGCTGAGATCCTTCTTGAACTTCATTACCTTCTTACAACATAAAAATGTTCCTCTTGTGTTAAATTTTGGCCTTAAATACCCGTTTTTCTGCTTGGAACTGTGTAGGAAAATGCTGTGGTCTCTGTTGATATTCCTTAGTGTTGTCTGGCTTACACTTAACATAAATTCATTGTTTGGGCTGTTTTTCACCAATACTGGAAAGAAATAGGTACATGTAGAGCATCCTTATTTGTCTTTCCGGTCACCCAGGGTGGGAAGTGACAGAAATTATCCTGCAAAACTTTAGGATTCTAATTCAGATTATAATGAGGGCAGACTTTTCAAGGTTCTTGCCTGCATAAAAGGAAAACCTCAGAAACTTCCTTGCAAGGAGCTCAGTACATACTTAGGTTTTATGACCAGGGATCTCCACGGAAGAATTATTTCTGGTTGTGAAAACCAAGAATTTCTTTCAGCTTTGAGGACAGCCTTTGATCATCTGCTCCTTGGTCCCTTTGTGTCTCAGGTCATCCTTAGTGAAAATAGAGATGTTAATTTTCCTCTTGCAGCATGGTTCAGAGATCAGAAATGAAATAAAATTATGTGGCACCCAAATAAGTGGACGGAGGCCAGGTTGTTTAAACTCTGTGTCCCAACTCGTGCCAGCTCCAGCCTATCCTGTTTACTTGGCAGAATTTGCCTCTCCTGTTTTTCCCCTCTTATTATCCACATGGTTTTAAAAGACTTTTGTTTTTTTATTCATGAGAGAAGCATAATTTTCTTAAGCTGTGTTTGCCATGGGCAGAACCTTTTGGTCAGGGAGAAAGAAAGGGAAGTCTCAAAGCTTGAAATAAGAGGACAAATATTCCTTTCTAATTCTAACCTGGATTTTCAAATTATCAACCACTTTACATGAAGTGTTTGATTCAAGGCTTCTTCGACATTCAAGAAATAATTGTCATGTCTCCTTCTTCCTCTGCTGCCTCTCTCAGACACATGAATTAGTTGTGATTCCCATAAATTTCTGGGTGTCTCTATTAGAACACAGGCAGAGATAAGAGAAAGTTGTGATTATATTTTTCTTCTCTTGAAAACTCTCACCAATTATTTCCCATATCTCACATCCTTCAGAGAGGGAAACATTCTCTAAGTGAACATTATATTCAAGGCAGACATTGAACTTGAAAGTCTGTTTAATTTTTTTGATGTTTGGGTGTTTCTTGTTTAGCCTTTTGAATTATTAGATCTTTTACTCAAACACTGGGAACAGGTTTTGTCCTCATCTCCCATGCTGGTAACACTCTAAAACTGATAAAAATCTGAATTTCAAAGACTGCCATTCTTGAAGCCACTAGAGAAAACTCCAGTTGGGCTCTTCCCAGGGACATGGGATCTTTTGGCCACGTCTTCAGTCTCATGGGTATTTGGTTTATTCTCAAATCTGCCAGTTTTCCCGTTTTGTGACTTTCAGCTTCCTGGTCCTGTAACGTTTTAGGTCCTGACTTTGGGGCACACTTTATTTAAGGAAATGCAAGCCCAGTGTTTATCGCAGATGGTACTTTGGAGAAGGTTTAGTAGTGGGTAAAAACATTACGGTGTAGATTTGTTTAAAAGGGTTACGAAGTAAAAACTTCAGAAAGAAATTAAGTGTGAACACCTTTAGAAACTAAAAATCATATTTAAAACATAAAACAATCCTGCTAGAGAATATTGAAGGTTTTATTACAGATTTAAAGATGAAGTAGCTTCTCTTGTCCATTATTTCTCAATATAATATTGTTCCCTGAAGCATTTACCTGATTTTTTGTCCAAGCAATTAAAAATATGTTCTGTGAAAGAGCAGCTCTTTCTTTGAGAAGATCAGGGTGTGATAACAGATCTGTGCATAACCAGTTCCTGTTGTTGATCATGTCTTACTTAATCTTCTCTTGATTTTCATCCTTTGCTTTTAATGATAATTCTATTTTAATCATTCCTTATAAATCAGACACCAGCTTAAGTAATGATCTCCTACAAGTAAAGACTGTGAATTTCATCACTTAAAATCGCCTGTGTGACAGGAGCAGTGTCACAGAACACAGAGACGTAGCAAGTTCACAATTGCTTATAACCTTCATTAGGAGCAACAAAACCTCATCCAGGTCCCCCAAAAAGCAGCACAGGGCTGTTAACACTTGACCTTGATGAATTAACTTCCTTCCAATGCCTGTTTTCTGTCTGACTTCAGAGGAGACCCACCGAGTGTGCCCAGTTTGTTCTGCAGCAGCCTAAAGAGAGAGTTGTTGTCTTTACAGCTGCGTTCACTGGGTCTGATTATCTTCAGGGCCCAAGGTACCTTCTGAAATGCCTAAAATGAGGTTTCTCCTCAAAGAATGGTTCAAAAACCCCAGTGGTGACTTCAGTTGCATCTCCCTCTCGAGAGCTCTGTAGGTGCTGAGAAGTCTCAGTGCAGGGTGCACAGGGAGTGCTCTTGTGGTCTCTCGTTCTGCCGCTTGATTCCCAGAGAAAGGGGGGATTCAGCTGTACCTTCACACCTGGAATGTCTCCCCAGTGACAATACCAGCTCCCTCTTCAACTCACAGGATTTTTGGCCGTCCCAAGTTGTCTCTTTCTCAGCTGTGGAAGAACTGAGGTACCTAAATGATGATTTTCTGAGGCAGCTCACTGGAGCCTTGTTATTAATCATTACAAAATTGTCTCTAAAGATGCTTTTGTTCTTTTAGGGACAAACCTGCCGTGAATCTGTTTGCCCTCACATTTTGGTGCTTGTCTCTCTCCTTTATTTCCTGGACTGCAGTTGCCTCCAGCCCTCAGAAGCTCACAGGACCAAGTGCCTCTCCTTGGCTCTCGCTGACATTCTGTGGCGTGCGGGGGGCCACGAGAAAGCCCTCGTGGCACTGTGAGTAGGACAAGCCCTTTTAGTCACTATTCACTGCTCTTACCCCTCTGTCTCTCCCAAATCTACGTAATTCACAATATGAAAGCCTTGTAAGCTGCATTTATGCCACCTAAAACATCCGAAGTGGAAATGCAAAATGTAGTTTCTGCTGCCCCGGTAGCTGGGCCGGAATAGACAGAACACTTTGCAGTTGCTGTGAAAGATCCTGTGGATTTAACTGAATGTAGGAATCCTCCAGAATCTTTTTACCAAGAGTTATTTTTCCAGATGCAGCATTCTTCTCCTATATTGCAGGATATTCTGTTATGGCTGGAAATAAGTTCCTTTTGCTTAGTTTGCCTGCTTAGTTTATGCAGTGCAGTCAGGCTGCTTGTACACAAAACATCCAGCTTTTAGATCCCTAGCTTCAGCTGTGCTGGAACTTAAAGGATACTTTTAAGTGAGTCAGGTTTTGTGAGCATAATTAATTTCTTTTAAATAACTAATATAGCTGAAAAATAACAGAGAGGCTTTGGGACACAGAAATCCTTAAACCTGAAATAGAAGCAGCAAATTCAAAGACATTTCAGATGATATCTCACATATTTTACATCCCAGAACTGCTTCCTCTGTGATATTTTACATATGTTCTTCTGCTTGCTTGAATGTCATTGCTCTAAAAATATTTTTCAATAAAAACGGTCATTAACATCTCAAACTTACATTTATCCTCTTTCTGTATGGAGGAACTTGTAATCCATGTTACACTGAGGGAGCACAGCACAGATCAAGTGTTTGTTCCACTGATAGAGGTTTGATTTGCAGTATGGACTTACTTACAGGAAATCTTTTTTTAAAAAAGTCATTAAAAATGATAACAATGCAAATCTTTGGCTCATCATCCAGTTCATATAACACGTTGATTCCTCTTTAATGCCATTTTCTTCCTTTTAACATAAGTTTTGTCTGAATATCTCCCTCAGGCCGTCAGGAAGACAGCAGTTCACTCCCGCAGGAAAATACAAGGCAGATGGAATCCTAGAAACTGTAAGGCTCTGTGTGATCCCATTCTCCAGATCCTCTTTCTTGCTTTCCCTATATTAGTTCAATGACTCGGATTTCCACTGCTCTCCTAACATTTTAAAATCTGTTATGTTAAATTAGTTGTGATCCAAAACCCAATAGGAAATAAAATCCCACAGCCTGCCTGGCTCTGAGTTGTCTCAGTGGCTGTGGGAAGTTGGGCTCTCTGAAATCCCTTTTTTTTTTTCCCATTTAGCCTTCCAAACCTAAAAACTCTGCCTCCTTTTAATGGTACACAGTAAAAATGAACGTGGGGCCTTCCAAGTGACCATGAGCATGAAAAGGCACTATTTTCTTCTTGTTTTACACAGAATTTTTGCCTTTTTTTCCCCCTCCAGAAGCTCCAAATGGCAGAACACTTTCCAGTTATGCCTTGTTTCCATCTGAGGCTCTCAGATGGCTTTGCAAGCTGTGGTGCCATCAGCCAGGCTTCAGTGGTTGGAGGAAATGTTGGCCTCCTAAAAAGGGAATGGATATCTCCAAATCTGAAGATGGAAAAACAGGCAAAGAATATTGAAGTGAGGGCCTGGATCTGTGAGATCTCCTGGATTTCATGTTAAATAGGAATTCTCAATTCTCTGGGTAGGATAAATGCCTCATCATATAGGTACAAACCCCTGAGCTTCTTGCCCATCCTGTGTCTTGTACAGCTGCGGCATTCCTGTGTTCTAGGAATTGTTTTTCCCTGCAGAAACAATGCTTAAAATTGAATCAAAAGGTCTGTTCAAGAAACTTAAAAACATCAAGAAGCAGCATTGAAAAATTCAGAGTATACGAGGTGCTGAGATAGAATTCAATGCCAAATGACAACAGCAAGAGGTAGATTGCATTAGATATTTATTTCCTTTTGTTAGGTCAGATCTTCCCAGGCAGTTTGAAAGTTTTGGCTACTTCATTTCAGCTTTCAGGCTATAGAAATGAGTTGCTGTTTTTTAAGTCCCCTTTTTTCCTTCTTGCATTTCTTCCCAGCTAATACTTCACAGCGCCACGAGATACGAGGATCTGATTGTATTTCTACAGCAGAATATTCACCAGGTACTGTGCTTAATTATATATTAATTGAACAAATTACAGTTCAGCTGCCAGGCTTTCTGTGTCTGTTAATCTCACACAGTGTCTTCTGAACGTGTATGGACATGTCTTGCATTTTAACCAACACAGCAACAAATTCAGTCTTAGCATAAATCACAGCAATTCCTTCTGCCTTCAGTTCCGTTTGCGTTTCTCGAGGATTGGGCAAAAAATACATGCACAACAAAGAAAATAACAGCAAAATCCTGGACAAACAAACAGACAAAGAAAATAACACCAAAATAACACCTTTTCTTTTTCAGTTTGAAATTGGTCCCTATGGGTGCATCCTCTTGACTGTGTCTGTCATCTTATCGAGATCCATCAACCTGTGAGTGCCTCTCTAGCCTTGTTTCATAGACTGCAGAGCAAAGTGAGTTGTGAAAAGCGAGGAAAGATCCATGGTGTGCTTAAATCTCTGGCCTTTTTAGTCTGTCGTGGTGGTTGCTCTGATAAATATCAGAATGATGTTCTGCTGAATGATGCGGATTTACTCACCTGATCCTGGCTTTTCTTGTTACATACACACACTTGTGTGTGTTAATATAAAAATATCTATATATATCTGTTTCAGTGATCAGTCCACCATATCCGATATCAAATACTCCATCTAAACATTAGATATCATGTCTCTGGTGCTCTTCTGTGCTCTCTACCTTGACAGTTTAAGCAAGACTTATTTAGAGGGTTATTAATTTCATATTCGAGGCATCTTAGTTAGGGGGGGAATAACTTCCCTGTGATGCCCCAGTCTCTCTGTCAGTGATAATGATAAGGATAAGCTAGAATAAAATGGATTAGCCAGCTCATTTTTAGGTAGTTGTAAGTAATGTATGATGAATGTGGTCTCAAGTTTATTGCTGTAATGAATATTCTGAGCTCTAACTCATGGAAAGTCATCATAACCTCTTCGAAAACTCACTGAGGCTCGCCCAGGCACGGTGGCATTTAACTGTGCTTTTCTACAGACTGAAGGTGTTTCTGTGATGCTGTGAGTGTCAGTGGGTCAGGATATAAAGGCTTCCCTCGTTTAGTCAAACTCCACTTTTGTGAAAATCCCCAGGAGCAGGGGAAAGCTGCTCCCTGGCAGTTGGCAATAACAAGTGACACGGGGAGAGCAGCTGCACTTGAAAGCAGCTCGAGTCTGGTTTATGGAGGCTTTTATTTCTTACAGCTCTGCATTGTCTTGACAAGAAACAGCAACTTAGTCCAAATTTGAGATCCACAGTCAGCTGCTCACCTGCTGGGATCGCAGCAAGTGTTTGCAGATCGAGTTTCTTGGTTTTATTGTAATTTCTTCCTTTCTTTTGCTTGTAGTAACACTTCAGCCCTTGGCTGGGCTCCACTTTTGTACTCTGACACAAATGGTGTGATAATTTCAGATCATATGCCATTTATTCTCATTTTTCTGAGCTGGTTACAACAGAGGGGTTCAGATTAGTAAAGGTATTTGTGCAGGTAATGATCCGTTTGGCATTTGGTAGGTTCATAATTGCTGCTGTCTGCCCCGCTTTGCTTGCTATAAAATGATAAATATTCTTTAATAATAAAAGCAAGGATATATTCTCCCTCATCACCTCCCAGTTCCTAACAGATGGATTATGACAAGGCCCATCAATCATCTGTGTTTTTATTTGGGGGAGCTGTGTCTGAAGTGAACATGACAATTCCTTATGGTGCCTGTTTGCATTTTCAACTATCTAAATATTGTTACTGATCTCATCCAGAATGTCAGAACAGTTTATGGAGTGCAGTTCCATTTTGAGGAATTGTCATGATTTTCTCCCAAAACTTCTTTTTAAAGTACTGTTACTCCTCTAGCTTGTACTGTGTGAGACACTGCACTGGTACCTGTCTTTTGTTTACGAGAAACAGGATTTTTTCTGTCTTTAAACACAATGGAAAGTGGTTTTAGACCTTTGCATAAGTTTTTTTCTTGAGAAGTGCAAACTGAATTTTGTTTATGTAATCCTCAGCAATCGATTTAGCTGCCTGTGTCACCGTGCTTCTCTTAGGATATTAAAAATATCAAGACAAATAACTCAGTGCTGATATCCTCAATAAATCTGTACCATTCAGAGAGTGTTACCAGCATGGTAAGCAATTATTTACATAACTGGCATAGTTCTGGATGAACAGCTGAAGGCAAATAAGAGTTGGTTTCGATAATGGAATTTTCAGCCAGTAAGAGATCTCCCTGGGATTGTTCTGTCCCAGTTTTTTTAACAGAAAATCATCAGGTTTTTACAAAAGAAAACTTCATGGAAGTTTCAGTTGTTTGTATTTTTGTGTGAGAAAAAAGAGATTTTTTAAATTTTAATTGAGAAGTTGGCAGCACTTAGATTTTTCCTATTTTGAATGTAATTATCTGTATTAATGATCTTTATTGCCCGGAGAGACTGTGGACTCCCCATCCCTGGAAGTGTCCAAGGCCAGGCTGGAGGGTGCTTGGAACACCCTGGGATAGTGGAAGGTGTCCCTGCCCATGGCAGAGGGTGGAATGAGATGATCTTTAAGGTCTTTTCCAGCCCAAGCCATTCCAGGATTCTGTGATTTATTTACTTTCTATGGAAATATTTGCATCTAGGCCTCTATACTCAAAAAACCCAGAAAAAAACCATGATTAATTTGACTTATTTTGGGTGTCTATCTTAGAACGAGATAAATATCTCCAGAAGTGCTTGGTTATCTCCCCTATAAAGTGAGAAAATCTAAATAACCTACTCATAAAGAAATTTTACACTATAAATATCAAGTCGTGAAATGAAATCTGTCTTATAGTGACAGGTCAGTGAAAAATGGGAGATTAAATGTCAGTAATGCAGAGCTTTGTACGTGATGAGAGAAGTCTCAACTATACTCACCTAGTGATGGGCTTTAAATAGGCTGTTATGAAAAAAGGAGAGAAATTCTGGCACCACCACTAGAAATTCAATTATCTGAACACATCTGTTCAATTTTCTGTGAGAGACAGAAGATAAATCATGTGTTGGGAGTTGAGAACAGAATAAAAACACATTAATGGCTTTATATAAATGATCTTGCATATTTTATCTTGCATGTAGTCCTGTCTCCCCACTAAAGTTGCATCTTCCACTGGAACAGAGTGGAAGACAAAAACAAAGTTTCCCTTTAATTTGCACAGATAAAAAAAAAAATCACTTTTCTTCACCAATGAAGAGGAATAACGTGGAAGTAATAAAAATTCAGGCACCCGTGATAAGGCTGAATACATTTTTCCTCGGAGTCCAAAAACTTGGGTGCTCTCAGGGAAACACTGAGGCTTTGATGTTAAAACAAGCCACAATTCTGTTGTTTTTTTTTTTTCCACAACGTAAGTCACTTTCAGTACTGGGAGATGAGGAGGCCAAAAGTATCAAGAGGTTCAAGTAAATGTGGAGCAATTCCTGGAAGGTGCAAGCTCCAGTATCCCTAAGCCCCCTGGCCTCGATGTTATCTCCATGTCCCCCATTTTTGTGTCCTGCCTTGATGTTTGCTGCTGCTGCTGCTTTTTTGGTCCGGCTCCATCATTTTTACATTGTTACAGATTTTCCCTCGCAAATGGAAATTCCAGCTTTCAGCCAGGCCTGTTGGGCACTTGTTCCAAAATCACAGGCAATCTCAAGTATTTTTATTTCACGGGGACGCATGCCAGGAAATGCAGGAGTTTGCGCTGCTTTGTAGATTTTGGGTAATGAGTTTTTCATGCTCCGAGCGCTAATGATCATCACTGCCTGAACTGATAACAAATGGCCAGAGAGGAGTGAGAATTCCTGAGGAAGTTGCTGAGAACGCGTTGTTGCTTCTGGTACAGGAAGGAATGCTGGGCCCTAACAATTGTAACCTCTTTTTTTGATTTTTTTGTTTTGTTTTGTTTTAAACAACCAGTGAAAAATTAGAAAAATAGTGATATTATAGCAGCTCAGGGGGCTAATCTTTCTGAGTGTGCGAGATGTGTACTGGAACCTTCATGCTGATGAGAGCTACAGGATATTTTCCGTGCATGTGGGAGAGAGAGTGAGCTCAAAGTTGGGCTGCAAGCCCCCACTGAGCCTCACCACTGAGTGTAGGAACGTTGTGAATATTCAGGAGTGATTTTAGTGACAGCTTGAGTGATCCCCACAGTCTGACTGAATTTCCAACCTGCAGTGGAACTGCAGCACAGCTTTTCCTGCTGGATGCTGCCTCATCCTCTCCCAACCCCTGGCACCTTCCTCGCCGTGCTTACTCACGCAAAGCCGTTCCTGGAGTGGGCTGTGGCTCCTTTGGACCCGCTCTCTGGGTCCTCAGCTTTCTTTAAATTCCAGCTCCTCACCAACCCTCTGTTTCCACATTTTTCCTAATCACTGCAAAAATCTTATTGCATAAAAGCAATTACTAGAACCCACTGGAACAAAGAACACGTAGAACAACAAGATTCCTTGGGTCGAATCCCTTTGTGGAAAAACGGTGTGTTGCCATTTTCAGGCTACCTGGAGCCCATGCACAGAGCCTGATCTGAAACACAGGCTCATTGTGTTGCTCACCAGTCAAAATGCCACTGCTTGCATAACTTTTGTCGACTTGGGGAGACTTTATCAGTTACTGATATCAGGTCACGTGTCACTCTGCACTCAGGTTGGTCCCTGAGTGTCTTTTCCATTTTTTCTCTGAAGTGTTTCTGTGAGAATAAGTAAAACAATGGCCTTAGCTGTGGGAAAAATAAAAAAGAACACTGATTTTACAAGTCAAGATGAGGCTGTGTACTTCATTAAGGTTGGCTGCTCATAAAACCTTGGAAAATACACGTCAACATCTTCTTTCTTGTTGTGTTCCCACAGCTCTATTAACTACACCTCTGTAGTCCTTCCTGCTCCAGAAAAGGGTGTTAAGACCTGTTTCAAAATTATCTGTGCTGTTCCCGTTTTGGTGTTGGGGAATTTTGGTTGTTTGGAGTTGGTTGTTTAGTGTGTTTATTTAATTTATTTATTTCAAAAGCCAGTTGTTATTAAATTGAATAAATCCCATTATGACTCTTTATCAGTCCAGGGTTTCTCACACCCGATAACTCTGTCCTTGGTTATTACCAATTCACCTCATTCTCTGAAATCTAGTCATGAACAGTTTTTCAGTTGAGGGAATCAAATGATTAAAATGATGATGTTCTATGCACCTGAGCACTTACTCTTCATTCCTGTGGTACTATTTTACCTAACTGGGAAAGTTAAATCTCCTTAATCTGCCGTTCTAATCCATCCTTGCCATAAACACATAGAAGCACCAAATCATGTGAAATGCTGCCCATTATTGTGCCCTTTACATGGTTAAATATATCTGTTTATCATCTTGGGTTTACTTCTGTAATCATTTGTCTGGTTGCAAACAGTATTCAAAGAATCTTCCTCTTCTGGTCCACTGGCAAACTATTTTTACTTTTTTTGAATATAACAGTTCTGTCTACCTTTACTCAGCAAGAGAAGTTTTTATTGAGGTGTGTAGCAGGCAGTGATCGTCACTGCAGTAATCTGTATCAAACCATTTTCTTCCTGTAGTATTTCCTACGTCCTTTCTGTATCATTTACTGTAAAATGACCCCAATTCTGACACGTTACCTGACCTTAAATCTCTTTTAGTCATGCAGGACATTGAAAAGGAAAGTGATGCTCTGCTGGCTCGTGGGCTGTGGGTTGAACAAAGGGTCCCCCACCCTCGATCCACTTTCCTTTGCTGACACCTTTTCCTGTCCCAGAGCCAGTCTCTAATTTGGAGTTCCCCTGAAATGCACCTTCTCTCCTCACGCTGTTTGGCTGCTGAAGAAAGGCTTTCTGTGAAATATCCATTTGGCTGGGCCAGGGGTAAAATTCCAATTCCGGCTTCGCGTGAAAGATCCAATCATGTGGGGCACTCTCAGCTCTTGATGGAAGTACATTTTTCTGTGAACCAGTTTTCTGGGAAAACCTTTTCAGAGGTGGTATCCCCTCCACTTGAGAGTGCCTGGGAGACCAACAGCGGGGGGAAGTTGTGTCTGTGAGCAGTTTTCACTCAGGGCTCGCAGTTATGTAATAGAAATAGATGTCATCGTGTTTTTTACAGCTTTTGGTGTTTGAAAAAGACAGGGAAGCTGCTGTTTATGAGGGGAAACAGCTGACAGTTATGTTACAGTGCTAAAAAACAAGGAGCTGGACACAACTGAAAAAAAAAATATTTGAGGATCTCAGAGCTCTCCAAGAGCCATTTGTGATTTTGCAACGTGAGGGAAGCAGGTGAGATTTCAGGGACAGTGAGAGGAGCAAATATGAGAGGTTTTGTGGGATCCAGACCTTGGTAGGGAAGAATTGAGTCTTTTTCTGTTGGGGTGAGTGAACTTCTGTGCCTCCTGCTCGATGGGTTGCATACAATTCCTGATTTTCAGGGTCTTCTCTGCCTTTGAGGTTCTGTTGTGGGAATTGGACAGAGGCCCCTGTAGCCAAATGTTCACTGGGCAAGAGTTGCTTGGAACATTAATGAATTATTAAACGCAGAACCTTAATGAAGCACAGCTTGCAGCTGCTAAAAGGTAATAAAGAAGGGAGTCTGCTTGAATTTAATGTTTTTCGTTCAAAGAAAAGCAAGAATACAGGGGCAATCAGTGACATGGCCCTAGCAATATTTGTGGGAGGATGTGAGACCCAAGATTTGAAGCTCTGAGATTTATGGGCTTTCCGAATTGGCTAGGCAGTGGAACACTGATGTGTGGAACTGATGTGTGAAATGTCACCTTCTAATGCTTGAGAGAGAGGGGACCCAGGGACAAAAGGTGGTGGGAAAAGGGGGTTTTGAAGACAAGATGCGGGAAAGGAGAGTAGGGTCTCACTCAAGAGAAATGTGTAGGATTTGCCAAATAAAATGTGAATTTAAGGAAGCTATTGAACGTTGTAGATAAGGAGTGTGACCCAGGTGGAAACGTGACCACAAAGGCGAAAAAGAGAAAAGATTGAATTAGGTTCGAGGATGTTTGCTGCACTGGAGGACAAGGAACAAAGGTTAGTGGTGGAGAAAGGTGAAAAAATGAGACTCAACTCAGAAGAAAAGGGGAGAATCAAGAAGACAAAGAGGTTGTTACGCTGGTTCTGTTTGTTATCCTGATAGGTAAGGGATTGGGGAACTTCCGGGGAAGCAATGCCAAAAATAATAAATGGGGGAAAAGGTGGTGTTTGCACAGGTAATTGAGACACGTGACTCTTGTCTCCCTGGTAAGGAAACTGAGGAAGCTGTCACCAGCCGGGTTCACAGAAGTGGACTAGAGACTGAGTGACAGCAAATTTGGTGTGGATGTGCAGCAGAAAGGTCACCGGTGGGAATAAATCCAGATTGCTCCCCTGGCACATCCAGCTCCTTGTGGAACAGATCAGGATAAGTCATAAAGCTGAGGAACAATACTGAAGAAAGGGAAGATTATTAGCTCATACTCTGGGGAGTTTTCTGACTTCTTAAAATAGTGCAAAGGAATGAAAATGTGGAGAGCAACAACCTTCTCTGTCATTAGTGGTGTTGGAAAATGGAGAAAAAATGTGGTTCAGGCGAGGTCAGACCTGAGGAAATGAAACAACAAGTGATTTCCTTATCATATTAATACAAAGATATCAGGAAAAGATGTGAGGTGTCTGTGTAGGGTGGAGGTGGCTGATATCAGGAGTAATGTAAAGAATGCTCCAAGTCTAAATTAATGTTCTGCCTTTCAGTAAGGAGAACAACACGGTGCAAAGTCAGCATGGCTCACTGGAATTCATGCATCATAACTGAATTAAATTTGCGGGAGCTAGAATTTAACCTAAAAAAGTGATGGCTACACAACAAGAAGAGAAAAATAAGATAGGTAATTTGTACCTACACCTCATTCCTGAATTTATTCAGCACTTTCAAGCTCTCTCTTGCTTTGCCAGACTTTATGAATGGACCTGATCCTAAAAGCTTACCTTTGTCATGCCTTATTTAAATATAGAGTAACTCGAACTTGCCATTATAGGACCAAATGGAGAATCGTTAGTTAAACTAAAAAAAAAATAGAATAAAATTAGTTAACGGAGACCTAATAAGAGATTTTTATTTGATATGTCAAATGAAAAAATCATTTGCTGATGTGAAATCTTTTAAGAACTGTAAAGGTGATGGAAGAAAGAGGCTCGGAAAGCTGTTGTTAGCACGGGGGAGGTGACTGATGGAGTTTGTCAATGATCAGTCTGGGATTAAAAACATTTTATTCCCTACAATGATGCTGGAGAAAGGGAGTGGTGTGCTAATGAAGTGACCTGATGCCTGAAAAGCTGCAAGGCCCTGTCAATACAGAGGACAAATCGTGCTGTAAAAAAGAGTTGGCTCAGCCTCGTGATGAGGGCAATAAAAAAGGAGTTTATTTTCACTACAGAAACTGTAAGGTCTTGTAAACAGAGGCTGCTCACTACTGTGCTGAGGGGTTCATCAGCTGTAAATGGCAGGATGAGGAGCTGAAGAGCAGCAGAGCACACAGTGACTCTGAGCCAGCTTTAAAAAATAGCCTTGGATCTGCTCTCAGGGTGTATCAGCATAAATAGTTTTAGGAGGTGAAGAAATGTTAATGGATTGTGCAAGGCACTGATGTGTCCTCAGAGAAACACCATGTCAGGCTGGGCTCACTCATTAAAGCCAGGAGAAGTGTAGGAAAAGCACAGAGCAGGGGAAGGAGAAATCTGTTTTCTCACAGAAGAATCCTAAAAGAACAAAACTTTTTCTATTTTCTAGCCTTAAAAAAAGCAAATTTTGAGGTGGGGCATAGCTATTTTCTAAAAATTGGGATGGTAGTGGTTGTAAATAAACAAGAAACAGGGAAAAGTTATGTGATTTAAAGATGAGTGTTAATACAGAGTGAAAGTGCATCAGTAGCCAGCCTGTTGAGTCAATAAACCTCATCAAAGCGTGACCAGATTTCAGGTGCCTGAGCTTCCGCTGAGAAAAGTATGGAAAGCTGAGAAAGCAACTAAGAAATGTGGATTTCTGTGAAAGACAGTAGCTGGGATGGCTGGGTTTTACCTGCCAGATGCAGAGAACACCATCTTCCCCTCTCCCTCCCCACAATTCTGCCCTATCCCAGTGTGGGATACGGCTGCATCCACACCAGGGCTGATACAAACACAGAATATTGTTCTGGGGAGAACCTGAGATCTGGGGCTTCCACTGCCCCTTGGTTCCGTAAGACTGCCCCTACAGGATCAAGGAAAGGTTTTTCAAGCCTCTTGACCTGTTTGATAGGGGAAAGATAGAAAACTCTCTAAGAAATGCAGTGAAGAATCATTCTGCTGCAATATTCTCCACATTTCCAGCAGTAATTCCAGGACTTCCCAAGCTGGCAGTTGTATCCAGGTCACTGAGTTTATTAGGCCTTGATGAAACCTGTCCTCCAGGGATTTTTCTAAAACCTTTAATCCTTTTGGCCTCCATGACCCCCTGTGGCAGTGAGCTCCCCTCTGCAGTAATGTGTTTTGTGAGAGAGTTTTTCCTTTTTTTTTAATCCCTGAATTGCCCAGTAAGTCTAAGGACTGTTGTGGAATTCATGTTGTGAAAAGTAGTGAGGAAATGTTCCTTAATCTTCTCCTTACCATCTGAACATCTCTTGGAGTCCATCAGTTGTGTCCTGCTGTAGTGAAATGATCCTGGTCTCTGGAGCCTCTTCCGACAGGAAAGCTGCTCCATTTCTCAACTGTGGTTTCTTCTGACCATCAGAAATTCCTGTGATCCTGCAATATCTAAATGCTCAGATTCTGTTGAGCTAAAATGTGTATCAAATTAACTAAATGTAATTGAGTCTTCGTGCATTGCTTTTAATTGAGTTTGTCCAATCAAGGAGTCTTTTCCAAAGGGTGTTTTTATTTCTGTATCAGTCTTGTTTCTCACTTCTCAGCTTTTAATCCAAAAAACCCCCGAATAGACTCAGCCTGTCTGCAGTACCAGAATATTTATGATTTATCCCTCCAGTCCTTGGTATTTAGCAATTTGATGGCCATGGCCAGGTTGTGGCAGGCTCCTTCTACTGCGTGTTCATCAGATGGAGAAAAGGAATTTTCCTGTAGTTTCTTCCTCTGCTCTACGAATTACCTGAGCAAGGACACCTAAATTGCCTTCAGGATGTACCAGTTTCTCTTCATGTACACATATTTAAAGAATTCCAGACTGATTGCCTGTTCATGTGTCCATCTTTAGATATAAAAATTAGTGGTACCAATCCTGCCCTGAAGTGATTGATCATCTTTCCAGTCTTGTTTTTACCCTGTCCTTTGGCGAGTCAGAGCATTTCAGAAATTAATTCTTTTTATTTTAGGGGAATAAAGTAGAGTGATTAAAAATCTGCAAAGGTGTGGAAGAATAAGTGTGATTCTACTACGAAATGTAGCAGTAACAAATAAATTGTCAGGTTTTGTCCAAATTCCAGCAGGTTACTCTCATACATTCAGATTATTCAGCTGTTTGCTGAAGGTGTGATAGATACAGGTTTACTATCTTTGCTTCATCTGTTGCACTCAGGAAGACATTGCATTCAGTAAGAAAGATCATTTCCTTGGAAAAGTAAAATAGTGAGTTGAATATGCCAATAGATTAGTCATTTTTTCCCATCAGATCTATCCCTGTGAAATAGAAATACTTCCCATAGTTTGTCAGCACCCTGGAGCAGCAGAGCTGCTGAATTAACCTGCGTGAGTACCTCAGTACATTTTAAGAACTTTGTGAAATTAGCAGGTATGTGGCAAAAGTGATAAATAAAGAATGAAGCCACTTCCTTGCTTTCACTGGTCTGAATCCCAACCTATAAATATATATATTTTTTTTAGAGAGGCTCTTCCCTTCTTCTTTGAACATTCATTTGAAACCTTTGCCATGTGCCAGTATTAAAAAAAAAGAAATATTCTGGAACATTTACACAATAAGGCAATCACCCATCCTGACATTTTCCACATCCCCATTGTAATTATTTGGAATCCTTCGGCTCGAAGACGAGTTTTTTCTCCCTCCCAGCCCCAAATCTATTTTGGGAGTAGACTTGTAATTGTGTGTTTGTTAATGTGACTGTCTGTTGCCATGAACAAAGTGAGGTCACCAATTTTCTGTGGCAGCTTTGCCTCACAGTTAAGGACTGTAAACCAGCCAGCACCTACTCAAATGCACTGTTTTTTCTTTTATATTATTTTATTTTGTTCTGTTATCAAGCCAAACAATACCTATGGCATCAACTAACACACTGTGATAGTCTGGGATTATTCCTGCTGTTACAGTTTGTGTGGGACTTTTGTATTCAATATTTAATTATTCTCCATTTAAGACCTGCCCAGAATTTTCCTGGAAGTAAACTGAGAATAAAAGTAGATGAAGCATTTTAAAAATGTCTAAATGTTTTTTAAACTTAGTTTTTACTAAGGAAAAGTTCATCTGATTGCAGATTATTCTATATTGGAGATTGCAGTGTTCAAAATATTTATATTTTGGATTTGTATTTATGCACCTCTAAAACTTTATGGAGTCCATACAGATCACTGAAGTTTATTTTATCAATGCACCATCAGTGCTAAGGTTTATGATGACTTTACAGTTTCTTCTATCTAATGGTGCTTTTGTCCATCTGTCTTCAACCCTTAGATTATTTTTTCTTTCTATATCCCAGAGAGGATTGATTTTTAGGCAGATTTCTAATAACTGGAAGTCAGCAAATGGTGTCAGTATGGCTGTGACAATTCAAAGCAGTCAAAGGTTTGGCTCAGAACATCTGTCCACCTTCAGTACTTAACATCCTTTACAAACACGTTATTTATGACTTGAAACAAACAGTTACAAGCAGGCTGAAGATAGATTCACCAACAGGAGCATGGAGAGAAAATGAATTTATAATATGTAAAGATAATATATAAAGATATTTTTTGGAAGGACTTTCAGGCATCTGTACCCTAAACCCAGCAGCCTTTAAAAACATGAAAATACAGGTATAATTCATACCGGCTGTATTCTGGTGATTTCTGTCACGAGGAGATTTCTCCAGTTGCTATAAATTAATTCTTTTCTCTGAAGCCACCTTACACATCTTTTGGGTTCACCACATAATGGTGTTCATTTTGTGTGATAATAATGTGAGAAAAAAATGTCTGCTTGCATGAGGAATGAAAGGACAGTTAAGCCCCAGGATAAAAGCTCACAATTACTCTTTTTTTGGGGAAAAAAGGATTTTAATAGAAATATTGTTTTGAAAAACAGTAGCAAGTGGATAAACCATGTGGAGCTGAGTTTTGCCATGTTATTTAAGTTCTGTGAGCATATTAAAACATTCCCATTTTGCAAATATAATAGAATCCAAACTCTCTCTTCCTGGGTTTCATGCAGGCATCAACCACATCACACACATTAAAACTAAAACTAAAAATCAAGCTGAGAGGTCTTAAAAGTGACCTGAAATTTAGCAAAGTCTTGTTGTCAACTTTTTGATTTGTATCAGCACAGGGAATGGTTTCTGCTGAAAACTGCACGTGGAGCACATGCTTGATTTAAAATCTTTATTCAGGAGATTTTAAAAATCAATATCTTGCTTTCTGCCTGAATAATTTTTCTCAAGCAGACTTTATAGTATTACCAGGAGAGGCAGATCCCACTGTTCTGCTCTAGAAGCCAACATTGTCCTACCCCACTCTCCAGCTGGGATTATGAGCTGGAAAATAGTGATAATACAGCACAAGAAAGGAATATTTACCATAACACTGTTGCTTTTTAATGTCTCTTTAATGACCTGTGATTCTTCACCGCAGCACATGGAGTGTTGGGTTGTAAATTAAAAAGAAGGGATTTGTGGAATCAAGCCTTAAATCATCGTCTGATGATCACTGGGATACTCAAAAGACTCCTGGCTTAAAATTAGTGGGTTTTTTTCTGTTCTAAAGTGATTTAAAAATTACAAATGGAAAATTCCGTGCTGGGGCAGTCATATTAGTGATAATGATTTATTGATTATGTCAGCGTTGACATCTGGTAGCCAGGACAGCAGAACGAACAAACACTTCAGATTTGCCTATCACTGATAAATTTCTCCACACCCTACCAGAAAATCAATCACACACCATCTGGTATTTTTGCAATGCGTGAAGTGCGCTTGCACCTAAAACACAACAAAAACACCTGCAGAGAAGCTGGGGAGCCTCTGGCAGGCAGGAGTAAGAACCCCAAACGCGTTCGGCGGAGGTGTAAATCCCGCGGCCGTGCGCCTGGCGTCGGTTTCCTCATCAGCAGGGCTGATTGCAAAGGCAGATGTTGTCCTCCTTCTGGAGGAGCTGAGATCCACCTCCAGACTCCCATATTGTTTGTGCCTACAGATGGAATTAGAGCTTCCTGCCATTGTGTGTGGCGTCTGTCCCCTCGTCCCCGACTGACGCATGTTGGACATTCTGCCCGCGGCGCTGGCGAGATGAAACCGTTGCTAAAACTGAAAAATGGCCGAAATCCAAAGATTTTTATCGTCCCATCCATGTCTTGCAGTGGTGCACGAGAGAGTTTTCCGTGTCACGGGCACACTTTCCCCGACCTTTCCTTTGATTTCACACCGGCAAGAGACGTCAGTGGCACTTTGTTATGTCTGACACTGACTTGTAAATTACCTTTAAAATAAGTATTTTAAAAAGGGGTAAAATATGTCTTTGCAAAAGGGATAAAATGCATTTTTCAGAATGGGAATCGTGATTCCACGACAATGACTTTTTCTGAATTATTTTAAATACTTTTAGAAATTTTAGATACTTTTAGATTAAATTACTTTTAGTATTTTAAATACTTTTAGAAAAACCTCGAAATTATGCGTTAATTCTGATTTTGTCATTCAAAGAAATCCTAAGAAAATAATTATCTAAAGTCTGGGAATTGTGATTCCATGACTATGGCCTTATTTGAATAATTTTAACTTATTTTTAGGTCTATAAACCTCAAAATTATATGTTACATGCTGATTTTGGCATTCAAAGAAATCTTGAGAAAATAATTATCTAAAAAGTCTGGAAATTGTGATTCCATGACTATGGCCTTATTTGAATGATTTTAATTTATCTTTAGGGCTGTAAACCTTGAAATTATATGTTACATTCTGATTTTGGCATTCAAAGAAATCCTATGAGAAAATAATTATCTAAAGTTTGAGATGAAGACAGGAAACATCCTGGCTTTTTACTTAATAAATAAATTTTTAATGGAGCATGTGTGGCAATGTTAAGGGGAAATTTCCAGCTAGCCTTACCCTGACCACATCAATTCAACTCCTGCTTTGTCACAAACAAAATATTGTCTTTTTAAAATGAAAGTAATTGTGCCAATTGTCAAGAAACATGGATATTTGTATGCATAGATTTGCCAAGTCAAATGAGAATGAGGAGCCTGGATGGGTGTAAAATAACTTGAGTTTTAACTGATGATCATTCAAGCATTCTTTCTACCTCAGTAGCAATACCAGAATAAGGATGGATGATCTCAAAACAATTGAGATCAGCATATTTTATACGGAAGGAAAATAGCTTTTTTATGACCCGCAGAACTAATCTGTGGATTTTATTGCCATAACTCTCCCAGAATACAGTACATTGCTTTTCCTCAAACCTAGATTAAACATTTATTCATGTATAAAATAATGTTTGCAATTCCATTATGTCTGCAGGATAAAAAAACGATCAGTTACAACCTTTATTGTTTAGGCCATCAACCAATCACTAATTCAATAATTCCAGGAGTTACGAGACAGTGAACTTAGTGTGGGGAGACATTACTCCATAGTTATGGGTACTGCAATTTCACAGACTTTGCTCTTTGGTGTCACAACATATAATTGGGGGCCACACAGCACCATTATAAACGTGTACACCTAGAGGGGTTTCTTTTTTATTTTCTTCTTCTTTTCATGGACAATGTAGTGCATAGATTGTATGGCTATCTTACAAGTATTTATGATAGGAATAGCAAATAGAAAATCTTATCTGAGTACTGGAATATGTCGCCCAGGTGCGTTTTGGAGTCTGTCTCCTTAGAGATATTCAGAAACCATCCAGATGTGGGCCTGGGGAACTGGCTGCAGGTACCAGAGGTGGGGTGGACAGAGGGACTTCCAGAGCTGCCTTCAAACCTCGCTCATTCTGTGATTCTGTCACAAAAATAGAGCAGTAATTCTAATTTCTAAAGATCTAACTAATGGTAACAATGACTTCTTTTCTCCTCTACAGCTGTTTGGTTCAAGCCTAGCTCTACCAAACTTTTGCTTCCCACAGGTTTAGTCCATATATTCACTTTTTTTTTGCCATGCAAAAAATCACCTTGGAAAGACTCAAAAAATACAGAGCTGTATTTATGGTTGGGAAACAGTTTGGTTTTGTTTTTCTGTAGGATTTAGAGATGTTATGCCTAATGAAAAGCAGCAGTTGTATTTAAATTTAATTGTGTTTAAATTTTATTGCACTTTCCTCCTCAGGGTGCGGAATGACTTTGATGTGCTCACAAACCGCCTGATTGGCAGCCATGGCTACTGCACTCAGGTGAGTCAAAGGTACAGTTTTGGGGATGTCCTGTGCCTCTGCTGTGAACTGACCTCTGGGAAGAGATGGCATTTCTTATTTTAAGTCACAGAATCATGGAATCACAGAATGGTGTGGGTGGGAAGGGACTTTAAAGCTCATCTGGTTCCAACCCTTCCAACCTTCCACTATCCCAGCTTGCTCCAAGCCCCATCCAGGCTGTTCCTTAACATCTCCAGGGATGGGGAGTCCACGTGCTTTCAGGGCAACCTGTGCTGGGGCCTCACCACCCTCACAGAAAAGGATTTCTTCCTAATGTCATCTAAACCTACGCTCCTTCAGCTGAAGGCCATTCCCCCTGGTCCTGTCACTCCATGCCCTTGTGAAAAGTCCCTCTCCAGCTCTTTTGCAGCCCCTTTAAGTATAGGAAGGCTGCTATACAATCTCCACCAATTTCTTTTTGTTTTTTCTCTTATCCCCATAACGTCAAGCACCTTCATCCTTGGTTCTTTTTCCTCATGTTTTGGCACTTTGTTGTCTTTGCTTTCAGAGGTTCTGCTTTTCAGGCTGGTTTTCTGGCCTGCACGTGCCTGTACCTGTGTGTCCATGTCCTCACACTCATCTCATCTGCCTCTTTTGGACTCCTTGGTTGATTTCAGTGCTGAGACATCACTGTCTTCCCTCCCTGCCCTTTCAGAAAGGCCCCTGAGGTTCCATGCTTGATCCTACAGCTCCTCAGCGATTCTGTCTATTGCCCTTCTGGCTGCCAAAGGCAAGCTTCATGTTCTTCTCTTGTTGCTAGAGGACTGTTCTACTCTGACCACACAGTTGTTCCTCAAGAAGCTGGTGGAACATCAGTGCCGGTGAATGAGAAGTGCTGAAAACACCAGTAAAAACCTATAAGCTCTGGGGAATCCTTGAGGAGAAACACAGAGCTATAATTGTGTGCAGTATTTTTAAGACCAATTCCAAACTGGCCGTACCAGAGTTATTCATGTCTTCGGGCAGGGTAATTTGCAGTATTTTTTCTGGAAACTTTCTCTTTGCTATTTCCCCTCCTGTTTCTAAGCCATATGTTATTTATTAATAGAGAACTGTTCACTGCTGCAGCACAGCCTGCTCTTAGCTCTGGTTTCATGCTGTTGCACCCCAGCTGGCCCTGGTGGGATGTTAGCTCAGAAAAATATCCCATATCTCTGTTCTTGAACTTCAGGCACACTCACACGTGCACGTGCCGCCCTCTCACGTGTGTTTAGCCTCTGACACACCCCTGCTTCAACTGGAGAGGAAATAATCAACAGTCATCTCTGGGAAATATCAATATCTTAGTGATCTGGGTCCGTATGGGTAAATGTCTTACTGAATGAGACTTTAGTTCATCCAGAAATAATAATAATTTAACAAATCATGTCCAACATACAAAATACATCCTATACAGTAATATCATATAGTACTGTACAGGCTTAGAGTTTGTATCATTCATGCTGGACTTTTCACTGTAGAGAAGAAGGGAAACCAAAATGTTTTCATTAAAAAAAAAACCAAAAACAACACTTGTATGAGATGTTTGAGAGTTGAATGTGAGAGTAAATTGACTATCAGCAGTTTGCCTCCGGAAGGATGAAAATTGAAAACTCCTCTAATATTTGGACTTCAGCAAAGCTATCAGTACTGTCTCTCACAGCATCCTTTTGGACAAGAAGTCCAGCACACAGCTGGAAAAGGTTCTTTCCCCAGAGGGTGCTGGGCACTGCCCAGGCTCCCCAGGGAATGGGCACAGCCCCAAGGCTGCCAGAGCTCCAGGAGAGCTTGGACAATACTCTGAGGGACAGGGTGGGATTGTTGGGGTGTCCTTTGTAGGGCCAGGAGTGGGACTGGATGATCCTTGCGGGTCCCTTCCAACTCAGGATATTCCATGATTTTGTAATTTCCTCATTTTACTTTGGGAGACTTTGACCAAAATATCCGGCATCTTTTTATAAGCAATTTTAATCCTAACCATAAACCTAAAGCCACCACATGAATCAGGGGTGAGGTAGATGTGTAACTTTATCAATCCTGAATCAGTCTTGTGCTGATGTTTAACTACTGTTTGTTTTTTGTTTTGGTTTGGTTTGGTTTTTTTTTTTAACATGTCCCAAACAGGAATTGGTGAACTTGCTTTTGACTGGCAAAGCTGTGTCCAATGTTTTCAACAACGTGATAGAGCTGGACTCTGGGAATGGCAACATCACCATTCTGAAAGGCATCACAAGTCGCAGTGATATTGGTTTGCTGTCCCTCTTTGAGCACTATGATGTCTGTCAGGTATGCTTTCCATTCTCCTGCTTTAATTAAAAAGAAAACAATTACTTTTAAAATCAGCTTGGAGTGAGCAAAGCAGCAAAGAAGTTACTGGCTTGGTTCAGTTTATCTACTCTGTGCTGTAGTGGTGGTTCTATTAGCAGTAAAAAAATATCACAGACAATTCAAATAGCTGTTAATGCAATGGGATTGTTCCCTTTAATTGCTTTTGATAGTCATATTTCAATTGTAGTCATTATGAAAATGAAATGATAGATTAAAACTTTCAAAGGAGTGACAGGTACTAATTTACCTCAGGAAAATCTTGTGTGAGGATTTCACTAGTTGTCCACCCACAGGAGATGGAGGATGTCAGGATGGACATCTTTCCTAAAGACGTGTTCTGTTCTAAACAGCCAATTTTGCGTTTGATACAAGAATATTATTGGAAATTCTCTTGCTTTTGTTAGATACTTGTAGCAGTCCCACCTGCATTTGAAGCATCATCACCTCTGTTAAAATTTGAAAGTGATTACCAAAGGATTTGTTTGTACTGATCTGATCTAAATGTGTGACTCAAAACAAAGCTTGATTTTAACTCCTTCGCATAAGGCTGAAGTCAGCTGCATTCTTCTGCTACTGGCAAATTACAGTTTTAGTTATTTTTAATTAACACGATCATTTACATTATTCACAGGATTACAAAAGGCTTGAATTCAGTCAAGACAGCTTATCAGTGTACCCAAATCAGATTAATTCAGAGCAGAGTGGACTATAAATAAATAAGCTTCTGTGTCTAGTTCACGCTTCTTTTTCTTTTTTGTAAACAATGTAACATTTAAACCCTCAAAAAATGGTTATGCACCACTCCAGCATTTTTTCCATTCTCTAGTGAGGAAAATGACTCGGGAGTAGCAAAATGGTAAATGAGGTCAGGGCAGGTAAGAGCTATTTCTTACCCACCTGCCCTCTAAAAATAAAATAAGTTACCCAGAGATTCAGACACCATTTTCCACTTATTCTGCAAATTATATGGTAGAGGGGTTCTGTTTCTACTGCTGTGCTCTTGCATGGGAGCTGGACTCCTGAGCAGGGATCTGTTTTTCCAACCAGTGACTTAATCAGTTACAGAAACTCCAGCAGACGTAGTTTCCTTTTTTTTTTAAGAGTCTACACTAGTTGGGCATCTGCTGCGAATTGTCCTGGTTTTTATTAAGAACATCTGGGCGTTCTCTGCGTTTCAGTCCAGAGGCAATGTCTGCTCAGGACTGGGACAAAAGTCAGATTCTGGTGGGCTTTGGCCCCAACTCGGGGAGTCTCCACTGCGGCTTCAGCATGAGGGGCCAGATTCTGTTTCCTGTCACAAAACTTAGAGCAGTTTAGGAAGAAGAAATGTCAGTGGCAGTTTGCAGAAATGGAACTGAGAATAGAATTTGTCTTTCAAAGTGACTCTTTTATTCCCCTCAGCACCCAATTACAGTGTGGCTCTGAGGCTGGTAACTGAAACCAGCCATGGAAAAGGACTGTCATTTTTGGTTGGGTTTATTTTTTGTTTCCAGCAGTAAGAAAATCCTGAGCGTGCTATATGGTGAATCATAGACCCTGGAGTCAGAAAACTCCCTTTAGGTCATATCCAGCCAGTCTCTCGGGGGATAACTCAGGATATTTTTGTGTCCTGTTATATAGCAGGGTTTCTTTTAAAAATCTGTGTCCATGAAGTGCCTTTTTGCTCAGGTGGCCATTTTTTCATTGATTTTAGCATGTATAACTGTGATCTTACAGTTTTACTCACCCATCTCTACTCTAAAACATGGATAAATGCAAATAAAGATTAGCAGGTCCTTGTGAATTTGGAGATTTTAATATCTACTACACAGCCTGTGTTTGGAAATACTATTAATAAATCAGACTCTTCATTTACTTGGTTTCCTCTGATTATAATTTTACTCCTAATCCAGCCTGCCCCCTGAACAATTCATCCCCATCCGCTGGACATTTGCAGCTGATGTAACAGTTCCTCCCTTTTTCATCAGCACATCCTGTCCAAAGCTTGTTTTTATTGCCCTGCTCTAGACTTGTTCCAACTGACCAACGCATTTCGGACGGGCTGTTCAAGATTCCAGGCTGGATGCAGCAAATCCACGTGGAGGAAGACTCCTCTACCATTTTATCTCATTTTTCTAATACGTGGAGCATTTGTGTATAATCCACAGCTCCCTTGGCCTGGCTTCTGAGTTGCAGATATTGTGAGGGCACGTGAATTAATCCTCCTGTCAAAACTCCAGCAGCGGCAAATCAAAACAAAATGAGCCATCCCTTCTCCTCCAGCGACCGCCTGGAGAATCCCTCTGTTCCCCATCCATTCATCTCCTCCGGTGGATCCTGCGTTATCTTTGCTGATGAGAAAAACGTGTGCCCCAAGTAATTTGTCTGGAATTGTTAATGTTTAATCATCACTCTCAGTCCTGACATATCACCAAACTCCGTGGAGTTTTTGCCATGTAATTACTTGCTGCAAATTGTTTCACAGTCACAGATGGATCCATTCCATCTGTTTCACGTGCAAACGTTTAGCTTCACAGTGAGATTCCGTATTTTAATGGGAAAAAAGGCTAAAAGTCCAATTCTGCTGCTTTTCAGTAGCCAAGTTACACATCTTTGGGTTTCTTTTCTTTGTGCTAAGCCAATATTTAAGCAATATCAATCCCATGTGATCTTACACATTTAACTTAAAAGCCTCAGTCGAGATTTTTAGGTTTCCTGGGATTTATTTAGAGGACTTCAAGCAGTTTCTACATTTCCACATGAAATTGGTGGGGGTTTCCTCTGTCTGCTGAGCTGCAGGATGCAGCAGTTCAGTCTCGGGGAAGCTGAGTGGTTTCTCAGCAGGGACAAGACCTCAGAGAAGGGGATGAGGCACAGGAGTGGGCAGGACCAATTTTAGCACTCCTGGGTGAGAAAATCCCTGTGTTTGGGTTAGAGCCTTTGGCCTAAATGCCACATTAAAATTGCAGGTGAAAAGACTTAGAATGATGAAATTCTTTCTTTCAGAATGTTTTGTGGCGTTAAAAGTAGAAAGGGATGGAAACAGAGGCTCCTCATGTTTATGCCAGGTCATTTAATAACAGTGAAAAAGGGAAAAATGATCTGCATTCTCAGGTAATAAATTTAACAGATATTATTATTATCATTATTATCATTAATAACTTGCTAATTCTTTAATAATATTAATGACCAATTAATAAACACCACTGTGCTAATTAACATGAATAATGATAATAATGACATATATGTAACAATAATAACATGAATAATGATAGTAATAACAGTAATATATAGCATTTATATGCCATTTCCTATTAGCAGATCTGTGCTATGCAAGAGTGGCAAGTGTCATTTCCGCTTTACAGAGAGGGGTAACAGATGAATAAAAGTCAAAGTGCTTATGCCAGTAAGTCACCCCGTAAGCTCCTGGCTGAACTGGGATGAGTACGGGTCTGAATCCCTCATTCTAAAGGCAGTGTGGTGCTGGCTGGTGGATTTCACCATCCTTCAGAAATGTTTTTTGAAACCGCTTGAGGTGTGTGCTGTTGTATGTGAAATAATGGAAATATTCAAGGTTATTTGTCTCTTTTGAACCTTCTCTGTGATTTGTCTTTGTTTTCACCAATTCTCTCCTGCTTTAAGCTGTCCTGTCAGTTAAACCTCCTGCTGTCTGACCTCCCAAATTCACCCTACTCTGATTCCTGACAGCGTCCCAATCCCTGAGCTGCCAGCACTTCAAGGGACTGGTGCTTTTTAGTTTTTGCTTCTCTGAAAGCGGAGAGGGCATTGACAAAGGAGCTATGCACATTTTGCCTATTTCTTTTCAAAAAGAGAGGGTAAAGCAACAGAAATAAACAGAATTTATTCATTAAAATTCCACAGATGGGAAATATTATCTTTGGTCCTTTTGAAGAAACCACTCTGTGCTGTGACAAGGCCTGCTTGAATGATGAAATTCAGCACACATGCCCTGTCTCCTGGCGCCTCACCTGTTTTTTGTGCCCTGTGCAATGTCCCTCCTATAACCTTCTTCCCAGAGAAATGTGTCTCCTAAACAATCTCTTTTCCCCATCAGATGGGCTGGATTCAAGCCAGGCCATTGGTGGGGTTGTGGAGGGGAAAGTTGAGAAAGAGGGTTTTAAGCACCTCGTTTGAGAAACCAGCCACAAAAACACCCAAGTGCAAACTGGAAACTGATGGTTGGCTTCAATTTTCCATTTATTTTTCAGGAATATTTCAAAATATTTTGCCTTATAGATAGCAAAGGAAGCTGCTATTTATGTAAGACTTGTGAGCATCACTGTGGGCAAAAACATGGAGTACATTTAAATTTGACTGAAACAAGGCCGACAAAGCACTGGCCTTTGAGAAAGTCTGTTCTTCGTTCCTTGTTTTTACATCTCCTTTTCTAGCCTGGAACTGAAATTTTCTTTATTGAAGGCCTGCTGTCCTCTGAGTTAGGGCCGGTTATCTTCGCAGAGGCCGGTCACTGGTGCTGGGGTATTGGCATTGCTTCCCTGTCAACATCTTTCCAGATGAAAAAGAATGACAGAGTTTTTATTTAAGACAATAAGGATAACGAAGCCCACATGTTTAGAAGAGCTCCACTTGCTTTGCAAACGGATAAAGCAGAAAATGATAGTTCAGATACTGTCCGTGTGTCTCTCTGGATTATAAACACCTGCACTTGGATCTGGATTTATCCCATCCCGCTTTAGGTGCTTTTTGGGCTGAAAATGTTTCAGGTCAGAGTCCAGCCAACTCTCTGCATCACTGGTGAACGGGAGGGGTCTAAATTTCTTCCTTATTTGATTTTACAGCCAAAGCCTGCATTAAGAAGGCCTAGAAATAAATACAGAAGAGTTCACTGATCTGAATCCTGCCCTGTCCTTGTCATTGCAGTGCTGTAACTCTCTGAAGTGGGCTATAAACTTTGAGGAAATGGCAAAATGCTGAAATCTGAGTGAGGGTCTGAATCTCCCTCAAAATTTCTTCATTTTTTGGGACATTCCAGAAGAGCAGCAGAGTGGGACAGGGATAAAGAAAAGCTCTTGAGGCTGCCTGGCACCCTGAGGTCGGTTTTCCGTGCCACGTCTGCTGCCTTTTATACCATGGCAGCATAAGGGAACTTTAATCAGAAGCAAGTGCTTTCCAGGAGTCTCTTCTTTGCTTTGGGAGTCCTAAGATTTAACACACGTCTCTTTCTATTCTTCTTTGGTCATGTCCTTTTTTTCCCCCCAGTTCATTATCAGAAAGATTTCCTTTTCTACAAAAAAAAAAAAAGGGAACCAAAGCTACAGAGAAATTATTTAGGCCTCCCACGTAGCAGTAGTTATTTTAATTTATGTTATTTTATTTTATATTATTTTATTTTATACATATATGGCTAAAAACTCTTCAATTTCTGTCTCAGCTGGCATAATGCCTCCTCTGAATGTCAGATCTCGGAAGCATTAATTTTATTTTTCTCAATCTGATTGAAATCAAGTCCTCAGCAATAGCAATGACTTTACCCTCAGAGTGTCCCCTAATTATCTGCAAATACAGTAGTGATGTGGCTGACCTGGTGTGTCAGGGGTGCTGCTGGAATGGGTGACCTGGGTCAGTGGGGTTCCTGCTCCCCCAAGGGCTGTTGAAAAGGTGTCTTTTTACACCTCTGACACTTCACTCTTAACACCACTGGAATGTTGTTTAATATTCGTTCAGCAGAGGTCATTGCAGCTGTGGGGAATAAAACACTGACAGGACGAATGATAGGCTGCTGCCTGTAACTCTGACAGCTTTGTGTAATTATCGTTTTGTCTGTCAACCCTACTGGATTCGGTACTACCAGAAATTGCTCAGTTTGACAGAACCCAGCCCTTTGTGGAACCATTACACGCTGTGATTACTTCTCAAATAAACATCTCGAGCAGCCGTGTTCAGAGAAAGAAACATAAAGCAAGGAATGATTGGTTATAACTAGAAAATGAATAGTAAAAGTCCCACAAGCAAAGAGGTGAAATCATATCAAGTGGTAAAACTCCTGGAGAAAGAAAAATGCCATCAGATTGGCCATACCCAGTTGGTTTTGATACCACAGTCTCTTGTTTCTTTTGGAACGCACATGGCAAAAGATGGCCTTGTTCGAGGGACAAATTAAAGCTGAATGGTGAGGTACCATCCACTTACTCTGGCAGATCTATTGGAATAATTCTCCAGCAATAAATATTTGTCTGTAGGTTGAATTTCACCATTGTGTGCGTACACACCGAAGTCAGACGTCAGATGGGGAATGAGCCCTTTAAAGGGGCTTGCTTTTGAAAACTTGATGTTTCCCAAAGATCAGAACAGTGTTCTTGAAATTTATGAGCATTCTTGAGGGCTTTGTAAGGGAGAAGATCAAGGTTGAGGAAGTCTCCATAGGAACTGGAAACATGCAGCACAAAAGGACACCTCATTCATTCCCTCCTTACTTTCCTTTCGCCTGAAGGTGATTAATGAGCCTGCTTGAAAACCAGTGCTTGAATAGTGATAAAAATACAGCCATTGAGCCCTTATCAAAAATAATATTTCATAAAAAGGATGCAAGTCACATATCCCTGATTTGCTTTTGGAATTCAGCCTTAACAGTCGTAGGGAACACAGTGGAAAAAAGGGGTCTCTGTCAGCCCCGATCTCTGTCAGGCTCTTGTTGGACGACACAGACACTGCTGAGTTTGAGGAGTTTGCTGAGGAGTCAGAACCCTGGGTGTTCATGCCTGTTCTTCCCTGTCCTGCTTCCAGGTGTTATTCCAGGTTTTATTCTGGGGTCACTACCACCAGGTCAGGAAGCACTCAGGCTGGTCAGGAAGCACTCAGGCCTCACCAGCTGGACCAGTGAAATAGGGCATAATTCTGTGTATGGGGAGGGCTCTGGAGAGTCAGTCCTGTGAGGAGCTGCTGAGGGAGCTGGGGGTGTTTAGCCCAGAGAAAAGGAGGCTCAGGGATGACCTTCATGCTCTCTAGAGCTGCCTGACAGGAGGGTGTAGTGAGGTGAGGGTTGGCCTCTTCTCCCAGGCAACAAGCGACAGGACAAGAGGGAACGGCCTCAAGCTGCACCAGGGGAGGTTCGGGTTGGACATCAGCAGGAATTTCTTCACTGAAAGGGTGGTCAGGTGTTGAAGGGGGCTGCCCAGGGAGGTGGTGGAGTCCCCGTTCCTGGGAGTAATGAAGAAACCACTGGATGTGGCACTCAGTGCTCTGGTTGGGTTGTCAAGGTGGTGTTCGGTCAGAGGTTGGACTCGTTGGTCCTGGAGGTCTTTTCCAACCTAAATGACTCAGTGATTCTACTCCACTCAGCAGCTGATGCTTGGAGAAGCAGCCAAAGGAATCCTCACAGTGAGGATTGTCCTTACTTTGTCCGCAGCATGGTTCCATGTTACGTTTTGTACAAAATATGTTTTGCATCCTGATGTCAAAGGCAGCGGCTAATCCTCAGCTGGTTAAATTGATGTAACCAAAACAAAAGACTTCTCCCTTCTTAGGGAGAGGAGGACTTGAGCTACAGTATTTTTAGGCTCTCCTTGTTGTCTCAGAGTTCATGCCCTCGCTGCTTTCTGCAAAGATTGTAATTGAAAACTACGCATTTTTGGGGAATGTTCCTACAGCCCTCAATCATCTGAACAGTTTGTCCTGACTTCAAGGGGGTGGTTCATGTGAGTGAGAGCTGGAGTGGATGTGGCTTTGAAAGTTCTGTATCTCTCTAATCTTTGTCAAATGCTGTTTGATGAAGCTGGGAAGTTGCTTTTGCAGACAAACGTAGGAAGAACACATTTTTAGGAGGAGACTGGCTGTTCTTTTTGGCTTTGACTTATCTGCATATTGAAATATGCATGTTTGTGAGACTGAATCTTTTCATCTGTGTCCCTCTCATTTGCCATCTTTTGTTGAAACTGCGTATTTTCTTGTTTGATAACTCCTCTTACGAATATTATTGGAAGCTTGTAAAAAAAATTCTTTACTTCTAAGCCAAGAATTTACTTAAAAAGCAAAACTGTTGCATAAAAGGCTGTTTTAAATAGATATTAGCAAAGTAATGAGTCAGGGAACAGTTACTTAATTAGCTGGAGACTTGTTATCTAACATCAGAAGAAATTCTCATTGGAGAAGGCAGCTGAATTTACACTCGTAACACTTCAGGTATAAATTCTAAATATCAATCAAGATGAAAACACAAACTCCTTATCACTTAGGGTGCTGGTTAGAGTTTTGATTGCAGCAGAATTAATGTTGGCTTCTGCTTTTTGGCGTTTGCCATTTGCCCCTGTGCCCAAGGTGAAGAACTGGGGCTGCGCTGTAGGAGCTGCATGCACAAATCTATCACCACAGCTGCAGTATAAGAATTTTTCTGTTAAAAGTCTCTCAGTTTCCACTAGGCCTTTTTCAGTGAAAAAGTCCTGAGAGCAAAATGACTGAAAGCAAAATGATTCCGCTGAAAGCAAAATGTTTAATTGCAGATTTCAGTTTCTCTAAGCAATTTCTCTAAGGTGCAAAACCCAGCTGCAGTGCTGTTGGTATCCCCGTCCTCCATCCCTTATAGATTAAATCTCTTGAGTATTCTAGTTTAAATCATCTAGGAATGAGTATGAAAGTTGTTTTTATGCACTTTCTTACAGAATATTCAGGTTATTTATAAATATACTTTCAAAGGAAGGACAAAGGCTTAGAAAAGGCTTTTGTTAGAGATTTTTTTTCACCTGAGCATATTTCATTTTTAAGAAAAACGAAGCAGAAGAAATGCTTCTGTTACTGCATTCTTCTACAGCTGAAAATACATGTTTGCACTGTGAACTAGAAGATGATAAAGCAAAGGGAATGTGTTATATTTTTTATCCAAGAAGAGATTTTGGGCTCATTTGAGTTGCCCAGGCAGGGATGTCTCATGGCACCTGAGATCCTCACCTAAGTCTCTTACCTGGTTTCTAGTTATTGCTGCATGACAGCACAGCCTCCCGTTGATCCAGTGTCGTATTCCTGACCTAAACTCACTGTGGTTTTACAGCTACTGCAGAGGACAGGCTTCCTTTTGGTTCTGCTCATCTGAGATCTGATCTTTTAGCTGTAAGAGCACCACAGCTGCATTTCATTACCTGCCATAACTCAAGGCCTAATATTTGCTTCATATGCTCCATGATTTGCCAGAGCTGTCCTGGTCTGCTTCAACAGTCTCAAATGAGCCTTCATTAGTGTTTTTTGACTATAATAAATAAATGAGCTTACAAATGTTATGTTTTCCAGAATGAATTTTTCTCCCCCCAACCCTGGTGATGCTCTAATATTTTCTGTTTTTCTTCTAGGTTGGTTGTTACCTGAAGACCCCCAAGTACCCAATTTGGTTGGTCTGCAGTGAAAGCCACTTCAGTGTGCTGTTTTGTTTGGAAAAGGATTTGCTCAGTGACTGGAGAATGGGACGGAGGTTTGATCTCTATTACTACGATGGCTTGGCCAACCAGGATGAAGAGATACGGTTGACAGTGGGTATGTGCAGCCTCCTGACTCTGCATTTCACCTCTGGAGGGACAGAAAGAAGAATCCAATAATGCAAACAGTGATGGTTGCAGGCAGTGGATGTTAATTTGTGTGCTGTTCCCTGATTTCCATAATTAGTTGTGGTGATTAATTCTATTTCTCAAGGAAGTTTTGAGGGTAAGCTCTTCAGAGGGTTAAAAGTGAGCGTGTGTCACTTTATACACACTGGTAAATCTTTCAGTGGCACTGATTCCCAAGGAACGGGTTGTGGTCTCTTCTTTATTCATACTCCCAGGACTATAAAATATATTTTACTGCTCCCTTTCTCCTCCACATCACCTCACATCGTTTCTACAGGCAGAAAGTGCGGGTCTCCAGTTCCTCACCTTAAATGCCTGTGGGAAAATGAGCAGAGAAGGTGAGGGAACATGAAATCCTTGCCTCCAAGGCAAGAAGATGCCAGTAATGTGCTAAAAGAGTTTAGTCTCTTACCTGCCTGGAAGCATAAGCCTGCAAAAAATCTTCCAGCTTGTTACACTCCTTCTTTCAGGAAACCAGGCCAAATTACACAGCTGCTTTTACAGTAACTACATATTTCTCCAACTGGAAGGCATTTGGATGAGTATTCTGATCCTTAGAAAGCACCTACTTCAGTACATTCTCCACCAATAAATTCCTGTTTGCTAATAATATCCTACTTACCTTTTGCTTTCTTTCCTTTGGTATATTTATACAATCTTATCTGTGATTCTTTGATAACCAAATTCCTTCTCAGTCTTAAGGAGCCACTCTGTTTTAGTCTGCTCCTTAGAAATAAGTTGTCTCTATTCCTTACTTGCACCAACATCCAGGTTTTTAGACAGGATGGGTGTTGTGTGTTCTGCTTAGGTCTGTATGGCAAAGCTGTTCCTGTGCTGGGAGTGCTGGGGGTAGTGACTTCAATCATCCTTCTGCCTGTTACTTATCCTCTTATTTTAAAGAAAATCCCTGTCATTCTGCTGAAAGGGTCACGTGATGTATTATCTCAAAAAATGATCAATTTTCACAGGACCGTGGTTGCCAGCTGGTTCCCACATCCCAGATAAAAGTGACATGGATGATATAGCTCAGCACAGGACAGAGGCACGTTTTTTCTGTTGTGTTCTCTCACATAACATTTGGTCCAAAACAGGTATCCTAATCTGTCTTTCCATCACCAGGAATGCTTCCAAAATCGAGAGCTGCCAAGCCCTCTAAGATCCCTGGATGAGAAATTCCCCAGAGCGCGTATAAATTTTTCCCCTTGCTGTCCAACCTGCCATGGCATTTCTGTGTGTTTCTCCTCAAAGCCTAAACGTGCATGGAGTTGCAGATATCTCTTCGTTGTGGCCATAGCCCCTTCCAGGGGTGTGTCCCAGTAAATCCTTTGTTATCTGTGAAATTCTGCAAAAGGCAGTAAAAATGTGAATATTTTCATCATTCCACAAAAACGCTGTCCTGGTTCTGAGTGTGCAGTAATCCCTTCCTAGGTCTGGAGAAAACTGTAATTACTTTACATCCAGAAAGTAGCAACTGGCCAAACTTCTAAATCCAGCACACAGGGCCAGATGGAAATACCAGAATGCTAAATATTGCTGGTATTTCCCTTGTGGAAATCCCAGCTGGAGGTGATGTTTAGGCAGCGTTACCTGGAGATGCAGCACGAGGAGCTGGGTGCTGCCCCAGTCACATCTCCCTGCTGCTGGGTAGCAAAGTTGTTTGCTTTACCTCAGCAAGAAGGTGAATTCCTTGAAATGGGAATCCTGGTTATAATTAGGTAAAATTACCATCAAGGTCGCATTTCAGGAAATATTGAAGAAATTGTGCTGGGCAAGAAAGGCAAAAAAGACAGAAGAGTAGAATTCTATTTCAGGAGTAGCAGCAATTGCTGCTTTATATTGAGAATTTGCCCTGCTTCCCATACGTAACTGTTTGCCAAAATGTAGACAAGAAATATAAAGTTCCTTCATAAAAGCAGGTTGCTGACATCAACATGCCATCATAAAGAGAGGAAAATAATAATAAATCTTTCCCTTGGGGTAGAAATTTTGGATAGGCAGAGAAGAGCTGTAACAGTGCTGGCACTCAGTTTCTCACTAATTAAGGGTAGAATATACATATTCCTTGCCTGTTGCTCTAAGATACACCTTTATGATACTTTTTTTCCTATTTCTTTGTATGGAGACCCTCCATTCAAACCTTTTGTTGGAAGAGTTCAAGTCTAAAAATGGCAAAATTCATCAGCGTTGGCAATGACTGGGAAAGGCAGCCACAGTGTGTGCCTGCCCTGCTACCAGGACTGTGGTCAGGACAGTGGCTTAAGTTGCACCAGAGAGGTTTAGATTTGATATTAGGAGAAATTTCTCCACAGAAGGGGTTGTCAAGCCCTGGAACAGGCTGCCCAGGGAAGTGGTGGAGTCACCATTCCTAGAAGTGTTCAAAAAACGTGTAGGTGTAGCATTTGGGGTCATGGATTAGTGGTGAACGTGGTGGTGGTGCTGGGTTGATGCTTGGACTTGATGATCTCAGAGGTTCCAACTTTTATTATTCTAAAATTCTATGTTACAAACTCTTCAATATTACAATAAAAAAGGTTCTTTTAAATTTAAAAGATTCCTGTGTGCCTCTTAAGTTCCTGAGGATCTAGAGGAAAACCACCAGTACTTTATGTACTTTTAAATATTACCTGTTTCCCTCTGCTCCGGCCCTTGCAGTCATCCAGAGTTTTCTGCATGTATTTGTACCCATCAGATCAACACACAAGGGAAAGCCGGGTCCTTTCTGTGGCCTGAGAGAGCCAGATAGATCTGAGACTGGCAGCTGTGATAGATCTGAGACTGGCAGCTATGAATGTCAGAACAATCCTCTCCCATCCTGTCTTCATCAGCCTCGCTGAAGCAGACCCCAATCCTACACCCTGCCCTGGCATCGTGCGCTGCTCGCAGCCAATCCATTGGCTGGTTGACAGACAGAAAAGAAGAAAGAGAAAAAAAGCCTGGTCTGCTGCAGTTTAAATGTTTGACTCCAAAACAGGAAACAGCTGAGCAGACTGACATCCAAGCTGGTGGCAGGATGTTTTGTCCCGGGGAAGTTCAGTTCTACTTTCACTGTTGACAGATGCCGTGTCTGAGACAGTGACCTCTCTGTTTTCCCCGGAACACTGCGATTGCCTCTCCGTCCCAAAGGAATGCTCACAGCCTGGAGAGGCTCTCTGATATCCCACACAGCATCATCTTCTCCTGTCTGTGCACTGCTTGTTGAAGAGCCAAGGGACAATCTTCTTTTGCAGGGTGAAAGAGTCCTAACCCGGTTCAAACTGGGCTTGGGTTTTCCTATTCAAGTGTAGCACTACCACTGTCCTTAGCGTTTGGGTAACGAAAGTTACTCAGTAATTACAACATCAATTGCAAAATAAAAGCCTCGTGACAGCCCTGCAGCACATTATTTCGTTTTCTGATCTGTGGTTTTCCTTGAAACCATCTCTCTGTGAGTCATCTCACCTGGCTCAGGCATGGTTATCAGTGGTGGATGTGGCAGTTGGACTCAAGTGATCTGAGAGGTCTTTTCTGCAGGCTTCTGTATGAACAGAAATTTCCCCAGCCACTAACGATGTCTCTTGTGTCTCTGCAGATACGACTCAGGTGTGCCCTGAAAATAAAGAAAATGATCTTACTCCTCCACTTGAGCACTGTATTAGGACAAAGTAAGTGAAATTACAGTTTTTCATATGGATACCTTCAACTGTTGATGCAAGTAATGTATGTGAGGCTGGAGTGTCAAAAAAAGTATTTCAGCAAGTAAACTTGAAAAACTACTGCTTAAAAATCAGAAAGGATCTGAATGGGCCAGGCTGTGGTAAGTATTACACATTTAATTGTGTGTTACTGTAATTAAAATTGAACTATCGAAGGTGTTCATTCTTAGAGGAACCTTCACTACATCACCAAGAACCGACTGAGCCAAACTCAGTCCGAGAGCACAGCTTGGCTGCAACAGATCTAAATTTAGCTTCCCAAAAGTGCTTGATGCCTGTTGCAGAGCTATGATGAGAAAAGGAGAAAATTTATTCAATTTTCATCAGTCTTTTCCAGAGAACAAAAGGGGAGACCTGGGTGTTATTTTCAGTGCATGAATCCCCATTGAACAGTCTCAGTTTTCTCCAGCTGTCCGAGGACAGCACAGAGTTTGTCAGGACCACAAAACACCACATTTTGTGCGGTCATTCCTGACAGTCCTTAGCTCATATTCTCTCCTTAAATACAGGGCTAATTCCTGTCATGTTGGGATTTCCATGGCCATTTTGAGGCCTGTATAAGCAATTCATCCAAGTCATACTGAAGTTAATGGGAACATTTTCAGCGTAGTGAGACATGGAAGAAGCAAAATGGAGAAATTTAACTGGGTGGAAAATTCAGCTTTATATCAATTCCAGCACAGCTTTGGAAGTTACTATCTGGATATCTCTGGAGCGAGAAGTGAAAGCTTCATTGTCAGACCATAACGTTTGTTGTATCAGCGAGCCACGCAGCTTCAGGTTTCTCTTGCAGTTTCCCTCCTGTCCTTGCTACGATTTGTTCTGTAAAAAAACCCAGCAGAAAACAAATAAATGACAGTGGCTGCCCATGATCAGAAAATCACTGGGAGTTAGAAGAGGCATCCTGCAAGGTGACAGCAGTGACATCAGTCCAGCCTTCAATAAAATACAGATTTTATTGATTCTTCAATTCCAGTGACACATAAGCATGACTGCAAACTCACATAAATAATGTATAACCTCAGAAAGCCCCACGGGGAGAATAATGCGTGCAACTACTTAAAGTCTTAGAATATCTTCCATTCCTGGCATTGTGTCAGAGTTATACAGTGTTGCTAGTGCTGCTGTTTGTTTATTTTAAGTTCCCTGCTTTAATCTGCTAGAGAAGTAAATTACCAGCAAATTCCAGTGTCAGTTTATTTTGTTTGTAGCATTCTCAGCACTGTCTGATTTACCCTGGGCAGTCTGGCTCCTTGTTTTCGGTGTTGTCCCTTTGCTTTGAGGGTATTTATTTAAGCGTGGCCTTGCTGCAAAAGATTTTTCATGTTAAATTTCTCCTTTTAGTTTTAAGAACTTTTTCTTCCAGCTATGGAACAGTATATAAGGAAAAGTAAAAACCAACCCAAGTGACCAAAATTTTAACAATCTGGCAGGTAAAAAAAAGGGGTGTTTTCTATCATACAACCATGGAAAATACTCCTAAATTAATTTTTAATAAAGCAAACAGCTGTTACTTATTTTGATGAAGAATTCATTATGAAGCTCCATATCAGACTTCTCTCATCAAAAAATGCAGGATGACTTCTCAGGCAGAGTAGAGAATTTCACAGTTTGAACAATCAAACTAGGGAAATTAACTGTCATTAATTAGTTTTATTGTTAATTGGGGGTTTTTCCTTCCGTTCACATGCCTCAGTTGTGGTTTGATCCATGACAAGCCCATTGCTTATCCCAATNAATAGTAATATCAATAATAATATCAAAAATAATATCAAAAATAATACTGTTAATGTTAGTATTATCAGAAGAGAAGGGTGGTTTTGCTTCTGCAGGAGGATGAGGCTCATGTTTTCAGTACTTATTGCATAAAATATCGGGAGAGTTTAGCTCTGAGTTTAAAGCAGGTAACCCTTCAGCTGGCTCTGGAATGACCAGTCACCACCAGGTATCTCTGTAACCTGCAGGCTCCCAAAAAAAGGACAAGTAAAAGTGCTTTTCTTGTGGCTCTCAGCCCCAGACATCTGTGGCAGCAGTGGGATTCTGGCCCAGGGATGTCTGGAATGTGCATCCCTGGGNCAGTTGTGGTTTGATCCATGACAAGCCCATTGCTTATCCCAATACCCGAGCACCACCATCCTGTAACACGCCGAGTTCTGTGCCTCACATCTGCCTGCTCTTTGTTCTCTTACCCTCTCCTAAAGGGAAAACTCCATAGGTAATAGGCTGTTCTTGCATAATAATAATAATAATAATAATAATAATAATAATAATAATAATAATAATAATAATAATAATAATAATAATAATAATATCAATAATAATATTAATAATATCAATAATAACAATAATAATATCAAAAATAATATCAATAGTAATATCAATAATAATATCAAAAATAATATCAAAAATAATACTGTTAATGTTAGTATTATCAGAAGAGAAGGGTGGTTTTGCTTCTGCAGGAGGATGAGGCTCATGTTTTCAGTACTTATTGCATAAAATATCGGGAGAGTTTAGCTCTGAGTTTAAAGCAGGTAACCCTTCAGCTGGCTCTGGAATGACCAGTCACCACCAGGTATCTCTGTAACCTGCAGGCTCCCAAAAAAAGGACAAGTAAAAGTGCTTTTCTTGTGGCTCTCAGCCCCAGACATCTGTGGCAGCAGTGGGATTCTGGCCCAGGGATGTCTGGAATGTGCATCCCTGGGTTGTTTTGGAGATGCCGTGCAGACAACTTACCCTGTTCTTCCCTGAGGAATACTCTTATATCACAGTCCTGATCCTCAGCATCGGAGAAAATAACATGTTAGCTCTGCCTGAGGGGAACCAAACTCTGATCTGGTATTATAACCTGAATTTAGCAGGTTTTTTTGTTAACCCTCTGTGGTAGTGAGGCTGTGGGATACATGAGTTCACCTGTTGGCTGGGAAGTGAAACACCCAAAGGGAATTTAGAGGGTAAGAGAAGAGCAGAGCGCGGGCATTTCACCCTGAATCATCGATGTGCTCCAAAACAATACCAAATTATCAGTACAGGAGATGCTCACTGAGTGCTATTCCAGACTGAGCATTGTTCAGGGCCTGACCTGTTCCTCTTCAGTTCCCGTTAACTCCGTGACCCTTGGGTGAGGTTGTACTTGAGGCAGGTGGGTCAAGTGTAGTTTTCCTTTTGCTAATCTGATAAATTATAATTGAATCAGCAGCTAGAAAATGCCTCACGTTTGAATTATACTGAGGCAGGATAGTTTGGGGAAGTGATCACCTGCACTGCCCGGGAAGTTTTGTGTCTGTAAATAAAAGACTTTTTCAGCGCCTGTGGGTGAGATTCCTCACTCTTTGACACCTTTTCTTGTGCAGATGCAAGAGGTGAAAAAAGTTTTGGACCTGTCTCATAGAAGCAAACAGCCAAAGGCTGCTTTTTGGTCTAAAAAATGGTCTGAAAATAAACCCAGGAGATGAGGCTTGTTCTGGAAGTTACCTTCAGTCCTGCTTCAAAAATAATGTTCTGTTTAAGCTCTTTGTGGAAAGCCTGTTTTAAAAAAGGCCAGTTCCTCACTGCACAGTGATTAACAACATCTTTACCGACAGCAAAAGCGGTGTCAGCAGTGTGGGTAATCCCACAGGGCACAGTGCAGGCTCAGAGCAGATTTCGTTTGGTGTCTTTTGGCCTCTGTGGGGCCTCTGTGGATCCCTCTCAAAGCTTTAATCACCCTGGGGAGATAGAAAATTGCACCTTGGGAAGGCTGGAGACAAAGACAAGGGATGATTTGGTGGCATTATATGAAAAATCCAATGGGGGCAGAAGGTGGCGATTTTATTTTCCGTTTGGTTGTTTAAAGGGTGACATTCTGAACATCTGACAGGGACAGCTCTCACCTTTGACAAATGCCAGACTAAACTGAATATCCACACATGAAACGTATTTTAACTTAAGATGTGAGGCATCTCTGCTGTGTATTCCTGCTAAGTATTCCTGGGATGGAGACAATCTCTCTGCAATTGTTTTTTTGGATTTTTATTTTCTCAGCAAAGTAAAAAACAGAAGGAAAAATTTCACAACAGGCCTCAGATGGTCACTTCCTTTGAGACATCGCCCTGCAGACTGCATGAATTCAACTTTTGGTTTTGTTTTACTCTTAATTGGCTTGCTCAGCACAAGGACTGAGCTGCCCTACCCGTGCTGACACATCCTGTCCTCGGTGACAGAAAGAATGTGGCACTGGCAGCTCACTGTTCCCTCCACCCCCTCACCAATGTCTTACTACTCTGAGACAGATTTTCAAAACAGATATGAGTACTCAGCACTGGGAATGCAACAGTTTAGTTCCCAGAAAATGTGGAGCATGACCTTGAAGATGAGAAAAGCCCCAGCCAAGGGTGAATTCATGCCATGAGGGGTCAGTTGACTCACTTCAGGGAGGTGACTGGAGAGCATCGTCCTGCTTTCACCACGTTTTGGGGCAGATCTTTGTCTTTTGCTGTGGTTTGAAGTCACATTTTGTGGCAAATTCAGGATTGATGGCTCCTTTGAATTTGGCCACATTCCTGAGGTGGGCAGCTGAGCTGTGGCAGCCAGTGCAGAGCCAGGAATTAAAAACGTGGAAGGTTCCAGACTTGCCTGGAACACTGTTCTCAGTGTACACCTTCAGTGTCATTCTGAAGGAGGAATAAGGGCAGAGAAAATCAAAACCTGAGCACAGGAAAGGCGAAACATCCCCATTAGGATGAGCCGTGGAATGCTTGGAGGAGCCAAGGTCAGGAGCAAAGAGAGGTGCTCAGTGGAGTGAACCAGGCACAGGATCTCAGAGTCAGAGAGTTCCTAATCAGAGCTGAACGGGAGGGTGCAAATTGCCTACAGCCAGCTGAGACTGAGTGCTCTGGTTATTTGGGGTTAATTCTTGTACCCATCTTGGGCGTTCCCTAATTATTCTGGGCAACCTGAAGGTCCTTGTTGTGAATCAGCAGCTGCTGAGGACTCTCTCTTGCCCAGGAGAGGCTGGAAGAAGGGTCAGGACAGGGACCTCCAACCTTGGCACCTAAAATCGGGGGGTACAACTCCCTCACTTCTGCTCCATTCCCTTTGGAATGTGATTAGTTATCCCAAACAAGTCCATCCCCATCTCTCTGAGGTTCCTTGGGTGGTTCAGGGCTGTGGGTTTGCCTTTCCAGTGATGAACTGATGGATGTCAAAGGCTTGCTTTCATTTCTAGGTGGCAAGGAGCTGTCATCGACTGGAACGGCACGGAACCCATCTTGTGACTGGTGTGACCTGCACTTTGTTTGGGAAGAGCAAAAGGAAATGACTGAATTAGCACATTCCTATTCCCACCAATACAGGAAACGGGCCAGTTTGAGATGAGGAAGAACGACGTGGTTTACGGGCTGGCAGAGTTTCACCTCAGTGCTTCAGATATTTTGCTTACAATGTAAACAACACTGACGTAAATTCCTCGTCACTGCCTTTAGCATAAAGCTCCTGAGGGCAGGCTGGGTTCCCACCACCAAATCAAGGTTACAGATGAAGCAGTGAAGTCGTCAACATCCCCTCGAGGTCTCCTTCTGGATCCACTCTGTATCCTGCAATTGTTTGGAAGCATCTGATGGGAGATGCTGAACCCAGATTCCTCTCACTTTTACAGCCTTCTCTGTCCTGCCTTGTTCTCCCCTGACAAAACTCCAGTGCCACTACGAAACATCATCCAAGGAATATATATTCACCTCGTTACCTGGTGTTAGCAAGCCTCATTTTGCACTAAATAGGTTGGTGACCATCTGGGGGCTTTTCAGGGGAAGCCTGGCCTAGACCAAGTCCTCGCTGTTTCATAAATTTGCAGTGGATTGTGGTTCTGTGTTACCAAAATAATCCCATTAGTACGTTCCTAGTACTGGGTGCAGTCAGTGTGTAACAGTGCCTCGTGCTGATATAGCTCATTTTTCTTCCTGGTAAGAGGCAGCTGTATCAGTATCTTCACATTTATACCTTTATTTCTACACGAGGGTTTATCTACACCCGAGTGACAGATTAGATCTGTGGTTTGCTTCTTCATAACTGCAAGAAAACAGAAAAGTTGTGTCGTTTTGGAATTCAAATGGTGCCTGTCTGTGATAAGTGCCAGTTTCCATGATTAAATAAAATGCATGTGCTGGAGCGAGGTACTGTGGAGATGGACCCTGAGGTACTGAAGCCACAGTTTGTATTCTGATTAATTCTGTTTTACCAACACTTTACCAAAACTGGAGCAAGTTGCTGTACTGGAGGTTGGGAAAAATGCCTTGGGAAAAAAAAAAAAGCAGATAAATGATGTTTCTAGAGTTATTCCTCTCTCCTGAGAGTGAATATTTCATGAGAGTTCAATAAAGGACTTTTACTTTCTGATGTTTATCGTAGCACCTTCTTTCTAGTCAGTGTGGAAACTCCTCTGGGTCCTGAAAAAGGAGTGCAAAATCGATTTCCAGCAAAAATGCAGTGTTGTTCTGGGTGTAGGGTGGAGATACCAAACTGACTGTGCAAATGGGGATCTCAGGGAATTAGCACTGGGGTTAGATTTGAAAACCAACCTGAATATAAGTTATAAAGGAGTACCAGAAAGGTTTAGATGGGCTTTGGATGAAGATCTGCCTCGGCCTTTGCTTCCCATTCACATCAAAGTGTCTGTCATAGAATCACAGGATGGTTTGGGTGGGACGGGAAATTAAAAAGCATCTCCTTCCAACCCCCTGCCACGGGCAGGGACACCTTCCACTATCCCAGGTTGCTCCAAGCCCCGTCCAACCTGGCCTTGGACACTTCCAGGGATCCAGGGGCAGCCACAGCTTCTCTGGGCACCCTGTGCCAGGCCCTCAGCACCCTCACAGGGAAGAATTTCTTACTAATATCCAATCTAAACCTGCCCTGTTTCAGTTTAAAGCCATTACATTCAATAAAGCATCTCAGGGTTCCAGTTATTTTAATTTTATTTATTCCAGTGGAATAAAATCCGTTCTTATCAGAGAGACAAACTTCTGAAAACTTGGTGAGATCCTGATCTCCCAAAGGGATTCAGCCTCTGAGACATCATCAGCATCAGATCCATGCTCATTCCTGACTCTGCTGCAGGGATGGTAGGTGGCCTCTGGCAAACGCTGTCATCCCTGTGTATTTGGGGATGTGTTTGTGCTGTCAGCTGCAGGCAGGTTCAGTAATGCCTTTAAGATACCTCAGCATGAGCTTCAGTGTTTCTGGGGAGTCCCGAACAGCCAAAGATCCCAGATGTAAAACCTTTTTCTCTCCTGAAATTTCTATATTCTATAGTCCACACTGTGTTTCATGAAACAAATACAGTTTGATTTTCCCACCTGCCTCACAGGGCATCTGTAATATAAAACTTTGAAGGGTGCATTTGGACAGAAAATACCGTGGAGATGACAAATGTTGGAAGATTTTTGGAACGAAAAAATCCCTTTCTGGTGTTTCCAGTCTAGTAAATCCACACCATGTATTTCAAAGCTTTAAAGTTTGTCGGATTGGAGATAACCTCCCACTCCCCGATAGCAGAGCAGCACAGATAAGGGCTCCTTTGGGGCAGGAGGGAGCTGCTTTGGGGCAGGCCAGATTTTATCTGACTGAAATCTGGATGTCTGCAGTGCAGACATGTTCAGGGGATCTGTTCTCCTCTGTCCAGAGGAGGGGAGATACCAGGGTGTGGTGTATCTTTGCTTTAGGATGAGAGGAACTGTTCCTACAAAGGGAGCCCAAGAGGATTGTCTCCAGTGGATTGCAGCCATGACGACGTAAGGGTTTTTAGGGTATGAGAAAGAGGATGGATTGGTTGGAAATTGTGGTTTATGGGTTCTTGTGAAGGGTAAATGAAGATGAGGAAAGGCGCTGAACTCTGTCCCTCTTTCTAAAACAGACTCCAAAGAGCTTTGAGGCTCCTTCATCACTGGTAATGGAGAATATTTTTGTTCAAACAGATTTTTCTTACCTATTATGTGTCGTCGTGTCCTTGTATATTTGTTTGCAAAATCCACTGCCCACCTGACAGTGAATTAACTCCAGATTCACCCACCCCTCCTCACAAAGGTGGAAAAAAAGAACCTGGGCCACTTCCCCAAACCACCTGTGCAGGGCACCTCAGCACTGCCGGGCTCCTTCCACCATCCTTGCTGCTGGAGCCTGAAGGCAGCAGGTTCCTTCAGCAGGGCTCAGTGCCAGTGCCTTCTATCAGGCGAAAGGAATGGCTCTTTGGAAGAAATCTGCAACCAGAACATTAATTTAGATCTGAATACTCTCAAAAAATAATGCCAGAGCATTACCTGGTCACTGCCTGCATCAAGACTTGTGTGTTTTTATTCCATGTAAAGCACCAGAAATTATTTCCCTCAAGACATTACGGGGCTTTTTGGGTCAATCACACAAGGCAATGGAAAATGTTACGTTGTCAGTGCACAAACCTTTGCACAGATCTGTGTAGAAACACACCCTGTGCACAACATGCATCCAATTTTTTAAATTGTATTTTCGTCTTCATTGTTTCTCTCTTTTTTTATTCCTTTCCCAAATAATGTGACTTCCTGAACTGAACAAAGCAGTGACCATTTGATAATTGAGCGTTAAAAGACACCAGTGACGTTGGCACTTGGTCTGCTTGGTGTCTTCATTTCATTCTCTTTTCTTCTGTGGAATAAAAAATTACACCCTGTGCTGAAAATTGACCCCTTAACTAACACCAAACATGGCTTGTTGTGCATGGAGATGAATATGTGAGCAGAGCTGCTATTTTGGCAGGGTGTCATATCTACCACCTCGGTACAAAATGTTTATTTAGCTTTCTCTTGTACAGAGTGTCCCATACAAATAAAACATTTAAAGCACTGGTCAGGCAGAAGCCCAGATTTCCCTCTTGTTTTTCAATAATTGATTTGCTAGTGGAAATTAATCTGGGGGATTGAGTTGAGAATGTTTCATGGGCCTCATCAGGTCAGTGGAAAAATACTGGTAAGAGCAGAAAATTATGGTCGTGGGTAAAATTCACAATTTTATAAGCCTTCTGATGTTTATTCTGGTCAAATCTGGGAGAAGATATGATGACTGATACCATGAATGAATCCCTGCAGTCACTGTGGGTTTGGTTCTCAGGTAAACTAAAAATGACAACTTGAGTCCCTTGCTTTCAAGTTTTCCCTTTCCTGGGGCAGATTTCTGTTTGTTTCTGTTCGCAGTGTATCTAATGGGCTAATTTGAAATGGCAGGAAATGGTCGCTTAGTAATCAAGAAAAGCTGAAGAGCTTGGAAGAATGACACCACCGTGAGCCAAGTTTTCCATCAGGGATAAGTGGTTTAGGGGCTCTGTGGATTCAGTTGCTGAAAGTGAAGTACTTGGAAAAGGCAGGATTTTTTCTGGTGCTGCTTGGGAGCAGTATTAAAAACCAAAGACATCAAATCACTGTTTTTTTCCTGAAAATACTTGCACCAATCTTCTGAAGGAGTACAATAGTCAGTTCTTCAGAGGGCCTACATGATTTGGGGTATGATTGCAAAAACATAGTGTGGTTAAAAAATACAGATTTCAATTATTTTGGTAACTCTGCTTTATTTTCCTGTCCCAGGGTAAGTTTATTAGGAAGGAAACTGCCCTGAATTTCACATTGTCAATGCCTGGGATATACACAGGGTTTTTTAAGATGATAAAAACTTCACCCTCACCAAAGTTTGTCCTGCGATAATTTGTCTCTTCAGTTCGTGTTTGTAGAAATGTAAAAATTAAGAATCAAGCACCAAAACCTTAATGTGCATAGTTTTATTTTATTTTTCATCAAAAAGATCATGGAGGAAACAGAGATTTTTTTGTGGAATGAACATGGTTGCTCCTGCATCTCCGTATGATCCCATCTGCTGCATCTCCTAAGGAAAAGTCACTGCATTAAGGACGCTTTGTATACACTCACACTCTTCATTTATTTGTTTTCACTGGGTATAAAATAATAAATCCAACACCAGCTCTGAAATAAGGCAGGAGTTCCTCCTTAGCAGCCTTGTTTATAAAACTAGAAAAGGAAAAAGGGCTTACTCAGGTATTTTATTTATCATTTCAAACAGGGTGGGAAGGGATTGTTGGTACAGTGGAAAACAACCAGATTTTGTGACATCCCTCACTAGTAGCTGCTGACTATATCAGCAAGGAATGAAGCATGGATTTTACAAGGAAAAAGTTGGGTTTTTTCTAAGATAAATAATTATGAGTACTTCAACATTTTTAGTTTCATCTGCTGTGAGGTTTTTTTATTAAATTTCATTTTTTTCTGAAGTAATTATGGGTAACTACAGCTGTTAATCCTTCAGGAAGTTGTCCTTAAAGGCACAACTCAACCTCCCATAAAAATGATAGCACTGAGACTTTTCCAGACCCTTGAATTAATGCACTTTCTGGGATCTCTGGCTCTTGGCCTCATGGTGAATTTCAGGTGGTGCTTCGGTGTTTTCCATGGCACTGCGCACATCCCATGCACTCCACATCCTTGCTCAACAGATTAAAATGTCTTACAGCAACTCCTGGATCTGGGTGCCTCGATTTCCAAGGCCAGTTTGTGAAAAAGTAGAGCACAATGAGTTGGCTGTGGCCAGCTTGGGATGGAGGTGGTCTCGTGCAGAGATACTCAGAGGTGATAAATCTGCAGGGTGACTTTAATACGGCTCTGAAGCTGAATTCCGGCTGAGCTGGAGCGAGTCCAGAGCAGGTCCATGAAGATGATTAGAGGGATGAAACAGCTCTCCTTTGAGGAAAAGCTGAAAGATTTGGGGTTGTTTAGCCTGGAGAAGAGAAGGCTTAGAGAAGGGGAGACCTCAGAGCCCTTTCCAGGGCCTAAAGAGGCTCCAAGAGAGCTGGAGAGGGACTTGGGCCAAGGGCCTGGAGTGGCAGGACAAGGGGGAATGGCTTCCCACTGACACAGGGCAGGGTTAGATGGGGTATTAGTAAGAAATTCTTCCCTTTGAGGGAGGTGAGGCCCTGGCACAGGTTGCCCAGAGAAGCTGTGGCTGTCCCATCCCTGGAAATGTCATCATCATCAAAATATCTCCTCACAGGTGTTTACAGGGTGGATACCTCCATGTAAATCAGTGACCCAGGAATATCTTCAAAGCCACTGGTGGACAGTGAACAGAGAAACGGGCGCTGGTGGACTTCAGCCACCTGGTCTGGTTTAGGTGCTACAAAATGAATTGCATTTTTCACTTCCCTGCCTGCTGCTCTCTGGATCTCCACAGATTATATTGACTATTGGAGGAGTCCAGGATGACAGATTCAAATGAGTCCCGCTGTGTGTGAATGATAAAGCCTGGCGAGAAGGAAGTTGTGTTTATGGTGCTTGACAGAACAAGTGAATGAGATGATGGTCTAGAGATTCCTCCTGCCTCTGGCACCATCCTCACCTCTGGCTTCCACTTTCACCTGTGAGACAGAGAAACATCTCTGTGGAAGAAAGAACAGGGCTGAGTTGAGGAATTTGCCAGCTTTTGGAACAGGAGTTGCTGATAGATCAGGTTACTCACGTAGGCACACAGGAGGCTTATCAGAAGTGGGACCTGGAAGGTGTCCTGGACGTGAGAGTTTGTAAGCACAGATTTCTTGTATAACAGCACTGGGGCTGTGTCACAACCCTAAATCCTGATAAAACACCCAAGATAACTGTTCCTTGTGTGGGTGTTCTTACTTCCTTATCATCATCTTATCATTTGGCAAGCCCTTCCAAATTAATCTAAGAAATATTCTGGGCATTCGTAAAAATACTCCGTGCACTGGAATTCAGCAAATATTTATTAATTGACAAAACGCTGGCAAAGAATGTGTAACCAAAAAAAGAACAGAAGTGTTCAGCTCCTCTCTGTAAAATACACAAAGAATAGGAGGTTAAAAGTTACATTCCACAAACATACCTTTGGCTGAGATGTACTTGGTTTGGTGAGTGGTGTGGACGGGAGCCAAGGTCTCCAGACCCTGAGCTCTGAATCATTGCTGCAGGGAGAGTGGAAAAATATCCCTTGTGGCTGAGGGAAAGGAGCAGTCCAGGGTCTCCACCTGTACAGGTCTGTGAGGGACAGCTCCCCTGAGGATGGATGGGTTTCTGCAAGGTTGTTTCCCAAGAGATGTGAAAATCCAAACTGAAGATCACAGGTACTGAGCTTGGATGAGCATGATATGGGACACATTAGTGAAGTTTTGGTAGGGATTAAATCCTAAACACTTTAAAAGCATCTTCATGGGGTGGTGGAAGGTGCAACAGTAAATTCATTTTAGTATCGCAAGTGAGAAATAAAAATCCACCTTAAACACTGAACATAGGAGATGACACAAATTGTTTTGCGCTGAGGTACAGGACATCACCAGTCACTGACTTCTGTGTTTATCCCATTATTTTTAATTTGTGCTGCAGTTTTAGGCCTGTGCTTCGTTTGCCTTATTGACCATTAAAGTCAGGAGAAAAACATACTGAGGGCCAAGCTCATTCCAAGTGTAGATCTGGAGATATTCCAGATCTGTCTAGACCCAATCCTGTGCCATGAGCTGGAGCAGGAGGTTGGACCAGGTGACCCACAGTGGTACCCTCCAATCTGCCCCATGTCTGTTGAAATCAGCTAAACACTGTTCTCAGTGGGCTCCACGTTTTTGTCTCTCAGATGGAAGATCACTCCCTTGCATGCTGTGACATCTCGGCTGAGAAAAACCTTCGTGGTTCGTGTTTTACGTCTTACTGTCAGTGATCCAGGGCCGTATTCCTGTTTTGAAGTGGCTGCAACACGCTGTTGATGCGATCTCAGATCTGCTGTCATGGGTTGTTTATATTGGGTCAATAGAAGCAAAAAGGGGAGAAGTATCACAATGGCAAATTGCAGCTGGCAAATATCACTCCCAGACAGGGTGACAAATGAGTAACGAGTGCTCTGCCGTGGCGTGTGAAGAAAGCCGGTCTTTTACGAGCACTTCAATGCAGAACGCTTTTATTATGACTGACATCCTTCTCAGGGCTGAATTCCTATCCCCATATCCTTCCTGAGTCGCTCCTGCTCAGGTCAGTCCTGTGAAACGATCCAGCGTTTCTGAAATTGTTATTCCAGCCTGCAAAGCTGACAAACACGACACGCGCGTTAGAATCTGCTCTGGGTTTCTTAGGGTTGGTTTTTCGGTCAGCAGCAGTGAATATAATAGGTGAAAATCTGAAAATTAGGCTTTTTTAATTCTTTTCAGTATGAAATATAGCTCTGGATATCCAACTGTTGAGTCATCTGAGAGAGAAAATAGGTGTTTAATGGCTGTATGACATGAACTTTGAGAAATACATAAAATCACAGAATCACAGAATATCCTGAGCTGGAAGGGACCCACAAGGTTCGAGTCCAACTCCTGGCCCTGCACAGGATTGCCCCAAAAATCACACCGTGTGTCTGTGTGTATGAGTAGCAGAGGGCACATAAAGGGGAATTAGAACTATAATTATATTTATTTTAATTTTGAGTAAAATCTATATAAGCATCCAATAATGCACTAGTGCTAAGGCTTCCACTAATTAATTTTTAATGGAACAGCAAGTGAAAACATAGGGAAATATTGTGATGAGTGAGAGGCTGTACTGAGAGCTATGAGGAAAAGCTAAAAGAATCGGGATTATTCAGCCTGGAGAAGTGAGTGATTTAATTGCAGCCTTCCAGTACCTGAAGGGAGCCTGCAAGAAGGATGGAGAGAGACTGTTTCCAAGAGCATGGAGTGACAGGACAAGGGGAAATGGCTTCAAACTGAAACAGGGCAAGTTTCAACTGGATATTAGGAAGAAATTCTTCCCTGTGGGGGTGGTGAGGGCCTGGCACAGGGGTTGCCCAGAGAAGCTGTGGCTGCCCCTGGATCCCTGGAAGTGTCCAAGGCCAGGTTGGATGGGGCTTGGAGCAACCTGGGAGAGTGGAAGGTGTCCCTGCCCATGGCAGGGATTTGGAACTGAATAATCTTTAAAGTCCGTTCAAAACCAAACCATTCATGATTCTGTTAGAGCCTCCTCTAATAGCACCAGCCTGGGTTAAAATTCTCGTAACAACTGGTGCCCTCTAAATACACATTGCTCCTCCTCCTTTCAAGTTTTCTCAGCTGCTAAGAGCAAAGAAAGGCACTTTGTAACTTAAAGTATAAAAACAACATTAATTTTTACTCTCTCCTTGTTTTTTCCACTTCACATATTCCATGTTTAATGTGTAACTGAATTCAGAAGCTTCTTTATTTTGTGGACTCTGACAGCAAATAGTCAGCACGGTCTGCGAGGAGAAAGGTGATTTATGAGGTTTCCAGGATGCAGGGAAAAAGTGACTTCTTCTTAAAGGAAAAAAAAATCATGTTCCTGGCTTAAACAAATAATCAAGTAAAAGTAAAGCCATACAGAGAATATATGTTATCTCCAATCGCTCCAGAAAGCGTTTCCTACACAACAACAATTACAAGTCATTGTGAGTCCCTTGGGAACAGCAGTCAAAAACATCAGCAGTTAATTACTAGAACTTCCTAAATCAACCTTCTTTGGCATGACATGAAGTGAATGAGAGCAATAAAAGCAAGGAAGTGCATTGTGCTTTGTCCTGTCCAACTCCTGTTCGGACAGGCGTAGGTCACAAGCACAAATGTAACCAGGCATGAATTGTTGTGGGGTTTTTTTAATATTTTAATTCTTGGCCTTGGGTTAAATTAAACCAGCGTGCTGGAAAGGCCAAGGTAAAATGCAGGGCCAGGTCTTGAGGCTGCGTAGATCCTCTGAGTTGTGCCATGGCCACACCTTCAGAGCAGAGTCCCTGCTCCGGTAAAGCATCAAAGAGTACGGAAAAAATATGTCCTGGAGTGGCTGGTAAAATAAAGAGAGAAAACGAACAATCTGTTCTTATTGGGGTTTTCAAGGCTGTATTTTGGGGTGCTGCTAAATTTTCTGATATGCAGCTCAGGCAGGTGGAGCTTTCTCTTTGCCTTGCCCCAGGTGCAGGTTCTGTGGCTGCTGGGGTGAGTCTGGAAGGAACAGATACCCTCAGGTTGGTTACCAGCTATGGGAAAGGGAAATTATTTCATGTGGACCCCGCTTCAAAATCGATTTCTTTGCTTTAAAACCAGTCTGCAAGATCTAGAATATTTCTCTGATAAAGCACTTGCTGCTGGTTTTCACCAATCCCCTCATTCTTGCCCTTTTATCTCACAGTGGGGTGGAGAAAACATTTCTCCAGCTGATTTGGTGAGCCTTTCTGGGAAAAGGAGCTCTGAGTAGGGATGTGAATGGGAAAGGGTTGTCAGCATCACACATCTTTGGCTCAGAGTGAATGAGAAGGAAACTCAGGAATAAAACTCGTGGCTTAACTGGAGGGAGGGAGCTGCAGAGAAAGGCACACACCAACAAATGGAACACAAGCTGTTTATCCGGAAGAGGTTTATAGGTTCTCAAATCTTCACAGATGTGGGTGAGGAGAAGCTGGTGATGGATACAAGGTGGCCGAAAGGAAGAGTGCACAACGAGATGTTGGCCAGACAGGGCTCCCCAGACCTTGGGAAATTATTTTCGGATTAGCGGTTGTGCAAGTCACGCTTGGTGCCATGGAAGGGCTGGCCAGAAAGGGCAATAAAGCAGGCAGAATGTTTCCCTAAGCCATTAGCATAGGTGATTAACAGCTAATCACCATGAACCCAAAGGCTCATCAAGGAGTTGAGGAGCTACAATTACCCGGAGGAAACCCAGTAACGTGACTGGTGCCAATGGATTTCTCTGTCTCAGTGGCTCCTGGGGCTGGTGAGCAGCTGAGACCCACTGAGATGTCCTGGCTTGGCCAAAGAAACGCTCCCCAAGGGGATCCTGAGAGCTGTGGGGTTCACTGTCCTCACAGGAACAGGGCTCTCAGTGGGATGCAAGGGAGGAGCATTTGAAGATTTCACAAACCTCACCGTGGGATGATTTTTCAGGAGCTGTGAGAGTGTGTGAAAGTTACTGTAGGATATTTGGAGGAGGACCAATCAATGCGGCCTGGGGAGGAGCAAGTGTGGGAAAACAGAGCGATAAGGGGATAAAAGCTCTAGAACGTGTGAAAAACCTGGGCTGGCCACGCTCTGCGCTTGCTCAGCTCAGTCTGCCCCGTCTCTTTATTAAACTCCATTTCCAGGTATTTTCCCTCAGGGGTTTTTGTGGGGTCTTAGGCCCAGCATGTGGAGAAAGGGCCGTGTCTCACAGGGCTCGTGTGCTTGTGGGTACCTATTTCAAGCTCTTTTAAAAAGAGAAAATAAATTTCATGTTAATACTTTTGGGGGGCTTTTAACTACTGGACAGCTGCAACCCCCTGAGGACTCCCTTTGCTCTGAATCTCTGGGATAGGAACCTGTTGCTCCATCAACAAACGTTCCTGAAAGGAGTTGTAGAACTTTGTGTGTTCACTTCAGCAACTCAGGGAAATCTCCTTTGCTCCTTCATTCCACTGCAGGCATATGTGAAAGTCTTATCACCACCACTCTTGGTCTGGGGAGGCTTCAAATTTCCTCTTGCATGAGATCGTCTCTGTCTTTTTGCTTGCTAAACAATCCAGATTTTTTTTATTCTCATGTCTCCACAGATCTGGAAGTGCCCAAGGCAAGGTTGGACAGGGCTTGGAGCAACCTGGGATAGTGGAAGGTGTCCCTGCCCATGGCAGGGGGTGGAACTGGATGGGTTTTAAGGTCCCGTCCAACGCAGCCATTCTGGGATTTTGTGTGATTCTGCAGCAAGTGGGTTTCTGATGTAATATTTCCTTTCATCTTTTCCATTATAAAGGTGAACAGTTATGAAATGCCAAACCAGTGTGTTGTGCCTCACACTCAGTATAAATCACAAATCCGAGATTAAATGCCAAGTGTCTGAATCAGAGTTTTATTACTGACTTTTAACTCCACAAGCACACCAGTGAAGCTCTAATATCAGCTTCTGCTTTGCTGTGAGTTTTAATAGCAATTAATATAAAATATTCGCATTACCAGAAAATATTCAACATGTAGACAGATACAAGCAGAGAGAACTTATATTATGGATAACTTTGATCTGTGATCAAAATCCAAAGGCAACCCAGTGCCCAGAGTCTTACAGGCAGATCCACTCTCTTCTTCTTTATGTTCAGAAATATTTTATGTTTAGGTGTCCTTACCTGCTGATCACCAGTGCATGACCTTCATTTTCATCTGTGGTTTGTGCTTTTCAGTTTATTGTTAAGGATTTTAAAAAATAAAGGACTTTTTTTTAGTGAACAAGCTCATTAACATGTCTCAATCAGGGTTTCCTGGGAAAACTCTGGGTTAGTTGTCCCTGTTGTGCTCTTTAGTCAAAGAATCACACAGAGTCTGCAAATCACAAATTTTAAGTGTGAAAACAGAGAACTGGAGAAACAAACTATTCAGATCAGGAAAGTGGTGGTTAGCCAGGAGATTTTATCTGGTTTTAAGCCAAATCATAGCTAACATGTTTCTTGTAATCACTTTTATGTTCAAAAATTAGGGTCCCTTCCTGCTGAAGCAAAGTTGCATTTTTTTTACTGCAGCACAGATCTGCATTCCATTTCATACCAAAACTGGGGCAAAATGAGGGGAACAGCTTTACTTTTCCATCCCCTGTGGCAGACAGATAGTTCTCTTGGCTTGTGAGGATGTGTTTGAAGAGCTGCTCTGGACTAAACACCCCTGACACAGACCGATACCTGAATATCAGAATTCTGTGAAATGCTGCTTTCCGTTTGAGGTAAAACCTGTCAATTTTCATTTTATCCTTGAAATGTTTTGTCTGAACTCATCACCTGACACAACTTTTAGGGCCAGATGAACGGATGGCCCATCCTGACCCACCTTTTAGAGTTGCCTTGGGAATACACGAAAGTGGAGCTCAGCACACAAGATGCATCGTGACTTCAGAGGCATTTTCTCCGTGCTCCTTCTGAGCTTGCAGAGCCTTTAACTACTTGTCCCAGCATCAGGATCGGCGTCATTTACGCACGAGGAGCCCTTTATGATCTCAGGGCTCAGCAGGCTCTTTTCCAGCAGAGATTTTTGAGCAGCCCCAGCGCCATGCGTAGGAAACGGCCTCTGGTGACATTTTTCTGCTTTCGGTGCCAGTGCCAGCCTGTGCCGAGATGTTTGCTGCTATAACAAATAAACTCAGCCACGCTGAAGTTGCCCTTTGTGTAAATTAGGAGTGAGAAGGGTGAATGCTCCTAAATCCTCCGGAGCTGGAGTGTAAAACTGCGGCTTTATCCAAAATTAGCAGCATGTGGCAGCCCAATTCAACCTGCACATCCTTCTGAAGCACCCATGTTGTAAATGACATCACAAGTTATTATTAAATTAAAAGTGAACAACTGAAATGTCCTGGCTGCTCTTCTATAATTTGAAAATTAAATAAAGAATATAATGACAACAGCAATACATGATTGCAATAAGGGGAAGGGAAATTGAGAGAAGAAAGAAAATAACTTCAAAATTTCAAATAACTTCAAATAAAGTGCCCGCATCCAAGTGTCTTTTGTTTACTTCTGCCGTAATATGCTTAGGGGTATTCAGGGAAATCTTTATTGACTGAATTTAATTTTTCAATTCCTATTTCTTAACAGCATGGAGTTTGAGAACGAAACTGGCACCTTCGTACTCTAACATGCAGGATCTCATTGCAAACTAAAAAGTAAAATTCCCCTTTAATTTTGAGTGGATGCTGTAAAATTAGAAACGAAGCAGTTCAAGACCAGGTTGGACGGGGCTTGGAGCAACGTGGCCTAGTGGAAAGTGTCCCTGCCCATGGCAGGGGGTTGGAACTGGACAGTCTTCAAGATCTCTTCCAACGCAAACCATTTTTGGATTCTCTCAGAATTAATCAGGGAGCTTCTGTCTTGCCTTTAATACTGTTCAGTATCCATCAGTATCGTATCTTAAGGGCCTTCTGTCCCTATTGGCCTAAGATGTGTAGAGTAATTCACAGTAGAGCCTTACACATTCTTCATTCCCAGCCAACAAGTCCGACTGATCTCCAATCATCATTTCTTTGAGGAGAAAACAGTTTTGGCATTGGAATGAACGAAACTCAGTGTGAAGTATAATGTATCCCATTAAAACGCTTTAAAGGTGAAACTCCACTCCTGTTGAAATCAATGTGATTTGATTTCAAAATGAAGAGGATTTCACTAAAAATTGGCTTCAAGGTATCTGGAATCAAATAAAAATCCATAATTGAGAATGGGTTTTTGAATTGGTAGCTCCCAAAGCATAAAATAAATACATAAAATAGTCTTAAGCCAACTGAAGTCAGAGATCTGTGTGTTATTCCATTGGGCTGGCCTGTTTCAGCTGGAGTTCTACAGCCACGGTGCACTTTTAGTGCTAAGTCAGTGATGGATGGTTCCTCACAAAAATAATCATATGGTCTTTTTCAGATTAATTAACTGGGTAAGCAATTAAAGATTCTCAGACAAAATGTAGCCTTGACTTAAACAGAAAAATTCCATTCACTTCATGTAAAAGAAAAAGTACAACCGTTTGGCTACACAGAGATCTTGTTTTTTATCTGTTAATTTGGGTTTCTTATCGGGGAATAAATGCCTACATCCGTGAAGTTTTTACCAAAGAAGGAAAAATGCAGAGTCTTTAGCCAGGTGAAAATAATCAGTCAGGACCTGACAACCGAAGGACTGTTTACCAAGGTTAGCAAGCAAAAAAAAAAAAACAAAACAAACAAACCATTAAGAAAACTTGGAACTGAAACAACCAAATCACTGATTCAACAGAAAGTGAGGATGTGAAAAAAGCAGTGCTGCTATCAAGGCAACCGTGCTGAAAAACCAGCCTGGGCCAGAGCAAACGGGACTTTTCCTTGCACCAGGAGGCACAGGAGGGTCATTAGCGCCCAATCACTCCCTTAACATTCCCTGGGAAGCACTTTGTAGAGAGCACTGCATGCTCTCTTCGTCTCCTTTTTAGGGAAGAGGTGTGGAGTGGATGATCCCGGCGCCTTCCCTTGCCAAGGAGCCAAAAGAATAATTTCTCTGTATTTAATCAGCCTCCTTAGGCTTATTCTGTGAGAATAAGAACCGAGAAGAGGCAGGAACTGGTCACACGCAGATCACTTTAATACTGGAATCTCCAAGACGTCCCAGCTGCCTGCTTTTTAAAGATATTTCTGAAAACTACATGACATTTTAATTGGTTTTCACGATTTTGGTGTTGTCAAGGTAAGGAGAGCTATAGGACTGTTGTTATGATGACAGAACTCTCTTGCTTTCTGACTTTGCCCTTGGAAACAGCAGACCAGGTTGAACCCATTTCCATTTTAACATCTATTCGAGATGTCTGAGTTATAATATAGCTGCCTTAAGCTTTCAGTAATGTCCAGAGATATTTCATTTCCCAAAAAATGATGCAGATTTCACGTTCTCCTCTAATGACTGAAGCGTTAGGCTGAGCCAGTCATACCCTGGGCAGCGTGGGCAGCAGTTTGAGGGAGGGGATTCTGCCCCTCTGCCCCGCTCAGGTGAGATCCCACCTCCTGCAGAGCTGCCTCCAGCCCTGGGGCCCAGCACGGGAAGGACATGGAGGTGCTGTGGAGAGTCCAGAGGAGGCACCAGCGTGATCGGAGGGATGGAGCAGCTCTGCCGGGAGGAAAGGCTGGGAGAGTTGGGATTTTTCAGCCTGAAAAAGAGATTTCAGAGTGACCTAATTGTGGCCTTGCAGTGCCTGAAGGGAGCTACAGGAAAGATGGAAGGAGACTGTTTATAAGGGTCTGAAGTGACAGGACAAGGGGGAATGGCTCCAAACTGACCGACAGCAGGTTTAGATGAGATATTAGGAAGAAATTCTTCCCTGTGAAGGTGATGAGACCCTGGAACACATTACCCAGAGAAGCTGTGGCTGCCCCTGGATCTCTGGAAGTGTTCAAGGCCAGGTTGGACAGGGCTTGGAGCACTCTGGGATGGTGAAAGGTGTCCCTGCCCATGGCAGGGGGATTTGAAAGGAGATGAGCTTTCAGATCGCTTCCAACCCAAACCCTTCTGTGATTCTGTAAAAGCAGCAAGATCTCGTTGTCAGGTAATGGGGTCTGAGTGTTTGGCTCATGTTCGGAATCCCAATGTTCCAGATTTTTCTTTTCTAACAACTTAGATATGAGTAGGTAAATAATGTTCAAATTCATACCAAGAAAAAAAAATGTTCTGGAAACTAAGAGTACAGCAAGACCAGAAGATGCCTCAAAATTCTTCCTTTTCTATGTCTCTCTGCTTATACTATGTCATAACTTAGTTACCACAATCTAAACTACATCATAGTATCCAGCACAGATCATTCTTATCCATTACTGGCTCCACAACAGTTTGGAAATGAAATAAAAATAATATTCCCCTTTCTCTTCCCATAAATCAATGGTAACTTCTCATTAGGTTGTATTTTACATGTCAGAATAAAACTTGAATGAGGCTCTGGGGTGCACAGAGTCCCAGGCAACACTATTTTTATTAAAATTGTTTTTATCTGTTAAGATGCATATGAAGATTACTTGATTCTTTTTTTTCTCTTTCTGAAATACTTGGCACTCAACCAAAGGGATGGAATTTAGAGTTCTGACCCTTAAGACTCCTGTCAGCAGGCTGAGGATGTAATTTGCTTTGGGGTTATCATAGCTCTGAAAAGCCTGAGGTAGATTTAACCTGGTATTGTTTGGATCAGTTTGCAATCAAATAGAAAACCAAAAATAGAATAATGGCTCATATTTTTTTAATGTAGGCATCTGAGATTTTTTTTTTTAACATCAGCATAGATCAGCACTGTTGGAACATTGGAAGGCTTTACAGATTATTTTATTTTTCATTTACCCAACAGGTTGGGTCAGAGATGCTGAAGATTTTTGCTAGATACTTCTGAAAAGATAAAGTTTAGCAGTTACAGAAGATCTCACAGGGAGGCCTGAAGCTAAACAGAACTCTGTGTGCAGAGATGATCTGTCTGTTCTCTACAGGTAGGTGTTGTCAAGGACCTGCAGGTTCAGTTCAGGTGATCTCTCAGAAGTTGATTATTCGGGTTTGAAACTTAAATGTTCTGGAAATCAGCCCGGAACTTGCATCATTTAAGGACAAAATAAAACAAAACAAAACTTTCTGGAAGTTACTTCTGAAGTGATTGCCATGTTCTGTGAATTTAAAATAGAACAAAGCTGGCTTAATTGTGTTGACTGGGTCTGAAATACCACGAATCCTACGCCTTCCGCACAATCCTGGCAGGTTGGTGTTGTGTCCTGGCCAAATCTCAGTTGTACCAAAGAAGGAAAACATGTAAGAAAATGTTATTTCATGGAATTAGTCAATTTTTCACTTGTCAGGAAAGCTACAGATGAAAACTGAAGTGGGTTTTCGTTTGTTCAAAAGTAGATTATCATCAAAAGAACAGAGCAGAAAGAAAAGTCTACTTTTCCCTAGAACTGAATCTGTAACTTGTGAATAAACCTTTGACAACATTTCAATTTACGTTGAGCTGATTCAAATTCTATGCTCAAATTTTATGCAATATTTGGCTTCCAGAAAAAGAGAGAGCGTCAAAGTGGGAGATAAATTGACAGACAAACCACAGACTCTGCCTAGAAGTGCAGGATGTGCCTTGTGATGTCTGTCAAAGGTGTTTATGAGCCCATGTTACGTGCAGGTAATTGGAAGAATCTGCCACTAAATTCACTAAACGACTAAATTAAGAATTCCGAGCATTTCATCTGGCTTTGGGGAAAAATGCCCTTTTAGATAGACTAGAAATAATGTTTAAAGAAAACGATGCAGCAAAAGCAGAGCAGATTGTGAATGAGAAATGTAGCCCAACAGAACTCCAGCAAAGAGTGCTACAAGCAAACCTTCAGCCAGACTGCCTCTGACAAAACACTTTCCCAACTGCTCCCAACTATGTGCTTTTCTGCCAAGGCACATTGAAGCAGTTCATTATGAAGAAATGCCTTTATCTATTGGCCCAGAGTTGGGAATGTAGGTGGGGTCACACCACTGTGTCCCACAGAAGGGGCCAAGCCCCCACGAGAGGTGAGGTTCAGGTTGGGTGGTTGCCCCTTCTTGTTCCCTGTTGAGCCTTTCGTGGTCCAACCTGCCGCCTTGGCCTCTCCTCGTCTTTCTCCCTTCGGAAGTCACCTCCAGCTATGTCGCTCCTGCAACCCAATCTGCTTTCCTGGTTCCACGCCTCACACTACATAACAACATTTCATCAAAACATTTCTAATTAACATGTGCTGGATTTGGTCCCGCCTTGGAGAAAAAGTCCAACTGATTTGGGTGGGAGGAGGATCAATCTTTGTTGTGTTCTTTTCTGTTAGGAATGCACCAAGATCCTGGGAAGCCTAATCAAATAAAGGGATTTGTCTCTGACAGCCTCTCTGTCTCTCCTGAGTCTTTAGGAGGCTGTTCAGTTCATTAAAAGCACCTTGGAAAATGTTGCTCTTGGAGACGGTGAAAGGCGCAAACATGATTAGCTGCAGATGAGCAATTTCTTTTTAAAGATCAGGAAATTAGAATCCAAGCCTTGGAAATCTTTTCTGCTCTGTGGCACCAGCAGTTCCTTCTCACTGCACTCGGGAAGGATTATCTGAGTGATGATTCTTTCCTCGCTGCGTGTTTCGAAGTGCACCACAGCCAAGCAATGCACACCAGCACCGCTCTGTCAAGAGAGTCATGTTCTGTAATGGCATTTCCCCCTCATGAACTGGTGTAAAATATTCTGCTGGAAACACGTATTTCCAGGGCTGGAAAACCAAGCAAAGAATGGCTAGGAGTGCACCAGAGCATGTGCTGGATTGCGTAGGGGCTGCCTGCTGCCTTCGAGTCAGTATTTTCCTTCTGGGAGGTGCTCACAACCAGTTATTTTGAGTTAGCAACAGCCAAACCAAAAACAAAATTGGAAAAATACTGTTTTCTCTTTCTTTTCTAGTAATACCACCAGGTCCAAATCAACCTTCTGTCTTTTCGTCTTGGGCATTGTATACTTAAGCTGGGTTTATGCTGTTAGAGATGACCAGGGCTGGGCCTGCAATCTTCCATAGTGATCTACTCCTTGAAACATTTCCACTCCATGCCATTTTTCTCTTTCCCAGAAAATGCTCAGAAATGGTTCAAGTACTACCACGGGTCAGAGCCTGCTCCCAGGAGGAGGTGTGGGTGAGGCCACTCTTTTTTTTTTCACATGGACAAAAGTTTAGCCATATGGCCATAAGATGAATCACACCACTTGCCTTCAGGGCCAAGGAACAGGTCCTGGACTGTTTGTCCTGCTTGTGTTGATGTATCCTTTTGTAATCAGAGAAAGGGCTTGCCTTTTAATACTTGCAATCTCGACAGAAAAGAAAATCAAAAGGGAAAAATAAAAGAAATATTATTTTCCAGATGGTACAGAGAGATTAAAGACGTGTTTGCTTAGTGCAATGGAGCATTGTACAGATGTCCTCGAGCTAGTGCTGACCTGTGGTTGATACATGCTCACCACAATGATGAATAGAATATCTTTGTTGGCCCGATAAACTTCTGAAGTCAGCTCAAATTCCATATAAACCAAAGACCACTGAGAAAACAGTCAATAAAGTAGCAAAAAGACGGTTGAGACGAGACATAAAAGGAGGGCTCTTTATTATAATCCTTGTATTGCATCTGGAGTGTGACTCCAGCAGGTTTGGTTCCATGCAGAACCTCAACTGCTGAGCAGTTGCCAGTGTCATTTTCTGGTGGCATTTCCCTGCCTCAGGCTGCCAGTGCCGTCAGTTTTTCACAGAAGGATCATCAGAACACTGCAGTGCCTGTGATGTTCATTCATCACCTTCGTTTTTTATCTCCTAGGATTATAAGCTTTTTCACCCTTTTAGAATTCTGAAAGAGTCTGAGTCTTGATAGAACTTCAACGTGAACTCTTTAATATGAAAATCACATGTTTATGCTCCTCATGGGCCAGTCTACCTTTTTTACAGAAGGACACCTCCAATCAAAGTATATTGAAGAATCCCAGCTACGCTTCCTTTTGCTGTGAGTGGATGAACTGGGGATTTATGACCCCATCCTTCATTAATTTTAATGCCAACTGTATTTCCTTGATTTTTGCCCCTTTGCCTTAACCACTGGTAATTTTCCCTAAAAACCTTCTGGTTGAAGACTTGTTCTATATCTTGGTCGTCCACCCAGTGAAATACTTGTGACTAAATTTATCTGCCTTTCAAGTTGTTTTTAAATTGCCTTTAGCGTGTGATGTTTCCTTATCTTGGACAAGAGAGAGGAAAAAGGAAGGAGGCTATTTCTGCCATCTCTTTCCTCCCGCAAGAAACCCTCCTCCCCCTTCCCTTCTCCCTGCCTTCCAAAGCTTTTGTTAATTTAAAATTAGCTCTTTGAGGTGTTCTTGGGAAAATCAGGCTGAGCACAGTGAGCAACTCCCTGTGGGGAGGTTTGTTGCAGTAAACACGGGGCAGAACCTCAGTGAGTCACCTGGCTGGCGTCCCCCCACTGCAGGAGGGACAGGGCAGTAGGAAACCCGTAAAGAAACATGCCACCACCACCACGGATACCTCAGTAAAACCATTTCCCATCCCATCCAGGCATCCTACCAGCAATTCCCTTCAAGCGTCAGTCCACTTAGTAATTAGCGGGCACTGGATGCCTGGCTCTGATCTCATTGCCATTGTTTGACCAAAGGAAGGATTCAAAACAAGGCTTGGGGCCAAAAATAAGGTCTGGAATGCTTTTAAAATTCAGGTTATCTTGCCCCCATGCTTTTTATTTTTTCTAATTTCCCTTGCAGCTGAATTTTAGTGACACCCACTGGCCAAGGCTCAACTGTAATGCATCCCTGGTAGCCCTGGTTGGCTTGGAGAGAAGGTGTTGGCCTGCAGTGCATCAGAGAAGTCTGATCTCTCTGTCTGCCCACACCTGCTGCTCAGCTCAGCCACCCAGAAATGCTTGGGAGCACTGTTGCTTCCAAAAATCCCTCTGCTACCCCTTTTCCCAATAAAGGCATTGCAGGAGGGATGCAGCACACAAATTATCCTTTGTCAGCCTTTGATGAAGAAAGGAAAGCACGTGGGATGTTTTATTCAAACCACCTGTCAGGATCTTTCACAGAAGCTGCGTGAAACGGGAAGGAGAAGAAATACAGAAAATGACCTTCCTTGGCATCTCCCTTATCTGTTTTGTTGCTCTGCAGTGGAACACATGGATGGAGGGTTTGTTTTGCAGGAGAGGGAGGATGACAAATGCTAACAGCCTGTTACAGGGGCTCTGCTGGGTGGAAGGTTTATAGCAGCCTCTGACAGCTTTGAACACAGAGGGAAAGGGGGTTTTTTGATATTTAAGTGGTACCTGGGCAGACTGGAGGATAAACTCCTTTCCCATTGTCTTGCTTTTCTCTACGCGTAGATCAAACTTCAGGTTCTAGGAATCCCAAGCCTCACCTTTCTAACGCTGCACTTATGTAGATCTTCAGTGCTTGCCTTGAAATACCAATGACTTAAAGCTTCCTTACATTAATAAAACCCTGTTTTCAACGAGTAAATGGGAATTTAACTCCAAAGTCTTGCTGCGCACTCTAAATAAGGGACAACTGGTGTCATGGCACGTATTTATCCCCTCTTTTCATCTCGTACCTTCAACCAAGCCAGCTCTTGTTCTGGAGGTGGAGCAGCCGGGGCAGCGCAGATCTCAGCATGGGGGAATTGTTCTGCCAAGGGGTGTTTTGGTCTGGTCCATCAGACACTGAGCCCACAGGGCTGGCATGCACTGCTCACAGCAAACAAGGGCTGGGAACAGGACATGGCTTCGATAGGCTGGATAAATGGGTGGACTGTTCCTGAGCAAGTGCCCATTCCTGTGACACTGGAAGTTTACAGCTCGTGGTGGAAATGGATATGTGTTTGCTGCCCCACCAAACAGAGAGCCTTTCTTCAGCTAAAGCTGGATATTTTATTGATCTGTCAGAATTTTGTGGTTTTATGGCATGGACACGGTTATCATGAAGCTAAAGAAACACCGAATCAGTGATGAGTCTGATATTTCATCCAGAATAGAGCAGTGACACAGAACCAGGACATTTCATATTACATTTTCATCTTCTGTTTTAATAGACATATTTTACATTTACATTTTAAAACCATCTATAAGTTCATTTTCAAAAAAATATGCTGAAAGACACAAAGAAAACACGTATCACCTGTCAGAACTATAATAATGAATCGTGTTCTCAAATCAAAGATTTTTTAAAAATGAATAAATATCAGAGCTCAGAAGTGATGCATATATACACCACCAGGGAAGTATTTCCTGGTTATTTTTTTTTTTATAATTCGTTCATTTCTAAAGAATTTCTTGATTAAGAAATGATTCTTGAAGCTGTAACATTTCAGATCATTGATCAAATCTGAAAAAGAGAAACAAATAGAAAACCATGCCTGAGTGAAAGAATAACGGAGAAATAAAGGGCAGCAAGTTGTTGCCTTGAAGTAAAACACAAAAACAAACAGGGGAACGAACATAAAGAAGAAAACCAAAAGGCTTCATAGGCTGAGACCTTGCAGTGATGAGGATGAACTAATGTGTCACTCTTGCTTGGCTGTGAGTGACCTTCACAGAGTTCTGTATTTATGTGAACAAAGGACTTAAATTCAAGGCAGAGTAAAGAAATGCAGAACTCGACTGTCTACGGCTGAATTCCACCAGATTTCCACTGTGATGACTAAGAGAAGGTGGACTTTTATCCGAAAGAAAATTTCATCTACCTTCAAAGAATTTTGCTTCTCCTTCCCATATCTGGTGGGAGGAGGACAAGTCACATGTCGATGTTTCTTCTGCCTCAAAGATTTTACGTAGAAGAGCTGTTTGTGGCCCTTGTGCTGATGATCTTGATACCGTGCATGGTAAATATTAGGACTTTTTAGGAATTTTTAAAGGGAAGTTTTCTCAGCTTTTGAAACATTTGCCTTCCTGAGCACCAAAATTTAATGTCCATTGATTTTGCTGCCCAGACCTGTGCAGCCCTGTAGAAGGTAATGGGGAATTCCTTTCCTTTCATATTTGGAAACAAACATAAAAGCAAAAAATAAGATATCCCCTCTTCTCACGTTTTGCTTATGATACAGTTTCCATAACCTTTTCCTTTCAGGAACAGACCACTAGATAAAACTTTTTCCTTAATATCCTCAATTTCCTGTTGTGTTCTGGTCTCTCCTAAGTCATGGCCCTGTACTGACTAATTGAACACGATGAACGTTGGGCCTTTGAGGTTCAAGACAACACACAGACAGGTTCTGTTGTTATCTACATGGGAAAGTTGAAGTTGAGGGCTGTCACTGGATTCCCGATGGCATCACCAAACACTGGCAGAAGTCCTTGGGGGGTTTGGAAGTTTCTTTTTGTAGCTGGTCTCTGATGGGAGCTTGTTGACCTCAGTGTGAGCACTCTTTTCAGGTCAGTCTCTTTCCCAGGTCCTGACCAGTTCTTCTGAGCTCTCTGACACCTCCTTGCTCCTTCCTGCCTTGCTGGTTTGTGTATCTTGGAAATCTTTCCAGGCTAAGCAGTGGATGTGTGATAGTTCAATGAACTCTAAACCACCCACTTAGATCACCTTTAGTATGCCCTGAAATGAATTCAGGACTTGTCTTGAACAATTTCAGTGTTTTTTTCTGAGGAGAGTAAAGAATTTAACCAGGTTATAGAGGATGACACCTTATCCAGCAATGTCCAGCACAGACTTCATTTTCAGGTTAAGTAAATACAGGTGCATGCTGGAGCTTGTTGCAAAAATTCTTTATCATAGAAATATAAAACATGCTGTGTTGCAAGGGACCCACCAGGATCATCAAATCCAGCTCCTGGCCCTGCACAGGACACCCCAAAAATCTCACCCTGGGCCTGAGAGTGTTTTCTAAATGCTTCCTGAAGCCAGACAGACTTGGAGCTCTGACCATTCCCTGGGGAGCCTGTTCAGTGCCCGACCATCCTCTGGGGGAAGAACCTTTTCCTAATATCAACCTAAACCAAAAATTCAATTTGTCTCCATCCAAAAAGGACATTTAGGCGTGAGGGACTCAGTGTTTAGAGGGGCCCGAGGTCTGCCATCCCCATGCACACCTGGGATGCTGGAAACACTCTTTTTGTTAAAGGGAAGAAGCAGGTGACACCCCTTTGCCTCTATCATGAATCCCCAGGACCCTTTGCTATCTGTGAAGGAAAGAGTGGGGGAAATAAAATAGAACAGAAAAAAGTCCAGGGCATTCCCAGGAGCATCTTGAGGACTGTCAGGAAAAATCAGATGGGACACGAACTCAAGCTCTTTAGCTACAAGCAATACTTGTTGCTTTCTTTTTTGGAAAATCGTTACAGATGTTCAAGCAAATTGAAGAAAACTTAGTAAGAGCTTGTGAAATGAAATCATGTCTTCCATTATGAAGCTTGTTTGCTTTTTTTCCTGAGCCCCAGAGAGGATTTTAAAATGCTTTAAATTGTTTATTTTGACTTAAGTCAAGATTAATTAAGTTTTCCTTGGATGCGGCTGGGCACGCCTAGAAACAATTGGATGAGCATGAGAAAAGTGTACATGGTAGGTAAGAACTCTAACTTGTCACATAATTCATAAATCCCGAGGCAGATGATTCCCGATTTCAATATTGACTTGAGAATTATTAAAGGAATAGGAAACTTTTTGTTCTCCTGATGCTTTTTAAGCCTTTCTTTGCAAATAGTTTTCTGAAAAAAATAGTAAAAGCTGATGTTGTCCCATGAATTCCAGAGAAGTCAGCAAGTTCAATAGCTGCAAGGATAGGTGGATTTTAAAGCTGACTGTTTTAATCATGTGGCTTGAACACTTCCTAACCCAGGCCAGCCTATCTAAGCCAGTAATTCCTGTGGTGAGTTTAATAACGTCTGGTTGAGATAGCCCAAGTGTTTCTTAACTGGGTTTCACAAGACACCTCTTATCTCAGCCCTCACCTCTTCTCAGTGTATGTTATTTTATGAAATATTTCTGTTTTATCAATAGAATAATGGAAGGAATTTTCAGGGGTGTCTCAGGGAGGGAAGCCCCTGAATTTCAGCCGACAGAGACTTGAGAACATGAAGGACTTCAGTGTAGGTTTAAAAAGGGCATCTCCACAATCCTGGGGATGAGGAGGTGGTAATGAGGAAGATCTCCTCTTAAGCCTTTCAAATTTGCCCAGAGTGCTCATTTTCCATCCCTTGGAAAACCTAAAGTGTGGTAAGAATATCCTGCAAAGTGGGAACAGTTCGTTCCGAGCTGTTCAACACTTTTCTCCCTCTGTTTTCTCCATGTTATCAGCACGCTGGCTTTGGTTTCAAACCCGAATTAATCACTTTGCAGGCGAGCAGGCTGGCTCTAGAGGTTTGCAGTGTTTTCTTCAGAGGGTGGGTTTATTTTGGTCAAGGGAAGAGTTGCCAAGCAGCTGCCAGAGCTGATGGATAGAAGGCAATTGCAGGAATGTCCAGAAATGTTTCATTGTTCTTTAGCTGTTTAAACAAATGGATGCAGGATGAACTCCAGGTTGTGCTGGGCGTGGGCATTGGCCAAAAGAGAGGAGTTCACAAATATATATGGGTTTTTTTTAAGGAATTTTGCTGTTATTTCCACTGTTTCTGCATTGCTGGAGGATTCCAGGAATATAATAACTTTACTTTTTGTTGTTGTTGTTGAAACAAATGATTCAAACTCAGAAACTGGTTTGAGGAAGGATTTGTAAGAAGTTGAGACTTAATGGGCCTAGATTATTTCACTCTGTTATAGTGATTGCTGAAAGTGCAGCTGATACCACCGAAAAACCCTGACTGTTTTTATCAGAAAACAGTAACTGCACATGCAGTGGTGTCTTTATATCAGAAGATTAAATGGGCCAATGCATCAGCACACACCATGAGAGCATTTCATTACCTGGGTTGAAGATGTTTCATACCAAACTGGTTCCTGGAAAAAATGCCCCTTCCAGGAGTTCGGTTGAATTGGAAAAGAGGTGAAGGGACAACTTGTAAACCTGAAATTTCTCACGTGCATAAACTGCATGTGAAACACGACTGGTTTATCCCTCCATCATGCCCTGGGATTAATTAATTCAGGGATATTCATTTACAGAATCAAGACAAATAAGGCTGACCAAGGATCACTGAAGTGCCTGGTATTTAAACAATGCATATATTACAAGAAAACAAGCCTGAAATTAGGCTTCAAAATCTGTCTAGAAACCAGCTGCTGCTGCTGAAAAGAATGGTGTTGCATATCTGGATAGTCAGAGACTGTTCAAAAGCCTAAAAATGGCAATTGGGTTATGATTTAGCTCTAAATAAATGGTAAAAAATTCCTTTACCCCACTGAGGCAGCACCAGGACTTTAGGCAAATGAATTAAATGTTGACAGTGGTATTGGCAGATTAAGGGATAATTTACCTATAGAGGATTTGCTACTAATAATGGAAGCTGTTACCAGTTATTGGGTTTCATAGGTTGAGTACTGCTTAAGTAGGAGTGAGGCCCTCTGTAAGTGGAGTCGTTCTCTGCTGTCTTCAAAGGTATTTGCAAACTTTCTCATGTGGTTTTGGAGTTGTTGAAAAGGAATGCAATGACTCTGCAACCTGCAGTATGAAATATTATTCATCACTCTGACCTTTCGAGAGGGTTCTGTGTTTTGGGATGGTGTTTTTTGTTGGGGTTTTTTTTATTTTTGGTCTGGCTTATTCTGTGGAAAAATGGAGATTAAAAAAATCAGAGGAGGAAACAGTGAAGTGAAAAATGATGTTTTCTGAAATATTTGCTGTGTTAGAGACAAGAGTTTCTTCTCCACCTCATATTTTGTGCTTCGGGGCCGCCCTGTTTTCTTGCACTGACTTGTTCTGAAAATATTTTTGTCACATTAAGCAGGCCCAGAAGAATCAGCTAAAGTCAGAATCAAGTTTAGTCATGGGGAATATGCTCCTTGGAGTGTCTTACTTTTCAGTTATTGTGTTTGCAGAACTATGTGCATGCCTCTGTAAGCTCCATAATTCAGGGAACAGACCTTGTGGGGAGGGAGATGTTCCTCTCACCTCATTTTAAGAACCAAAGTTTGGCACAAAAGTCAGCAGTTTAGGCTCCATATACTTATTTAGAGGAGAGGGATGTGTTTGGTGAGAGCCTCTGGAGAAACCTCTCTTTTAATCCCGGAGACAAATCACATAACTGTGATCCTCTTCCCATAATAATCAGTCCTGAGGGACCGTGGTACAGGGATTTTCAGCCCAGAAAAGTCAAAACCTGAAGAAAATGATTAGTCTTTGGAAAGATGACAACTTCCCAGGGAGGACCACTTGTTCTGCTGGCATTTGCTTGGACCCAGTCTCTCCGAAGCAAAATTTCAGCCCTGAGTCAAAGATGTTACTTCTTGCAAGGGCTGAAAAAAGGAATGCTGTGTCTGGAGTAAATCCTTGTGGGTGATGCACCAGGGCTGGTTACGGAGGTTGTGTGCACTGTGAAAACTGGTCTGTATGGAGTGAAAGAAGTTTTAGTGAGGAAAAACTTTCCTTCCTCTGGTGTGTTCTTAATGCGACTGGTCCTGTGCCTGCCGTGTCCCAAGAGCCTCAGGACTTTTCCTTCTTTCTTCTTCTTCTGGCAAAAATATTTCGTCTCTCAAATAACTTGTCTGTCTTTAGTTAGCAAGTAGGAGTGGCTTCCTTTGAGATTTATTCTCCTGCTTTGAGGCTGATCCCCTCCATATCTGCATCAGTGACCGTTGCATTCCCACCTGGTCAGGGGACTGGTTTAACTTCCAGCAAAGCCAACAGGATCCATTTCGTGGCCTTCAGTGGTCAGCTTTGATTATCCTCTGAAGGCCAAAAGACAAACATAAATGAAAATGTTGATCTATCACATCATCAGCAACACAGAGCGAAGCATCAGGAAGGCATTTATTTCACATTAAGGGCAAAACTGCCAGAGAAGCCAGAATCATTAAATCTGACAGGACATTAACAGACAGGAATGATTTGGAGGAGGTTGTCAGGGAAATCCCAAGACTGAAATATAAATGATGTTGAAACAGTGCCTATTCAGTGATAAGTTAATGCTCAGAAATACATCTGCACGGTTTTCTCAGACCGCTGAGTCCTGAAGCAATTCCATCTGAAATTACAGCTTCTTCTATCAAGACATCTTTCATCTCACATCCATCCCACTCTTGGAACGGTTTTAATACACGCACGAGAAAATATCTGGAATGACACCAGGAGGTGATTCACAGGCAAAACCCACGTGCAGAGGGTAAACAAGTTTGTTTTCTTGGGCAAAGACACTGCTCTTGGCTCTCTGGTCTGGAGATAGGTGGGTCTGGAGATAGGTGTGTCAGCAGGGATGCACTGGAAAGAAGCTTGGAAAATAAGAAAAAATGTTGTTCCTCTGCCTCATCAGTTTTGATTATCGTCCTCCTTGTTTTTTTGAATTTTCCTTGTGAAATTAATAAGGAATCACAATAATAAGGAAATAACAATGTCCTTGTTAGTGACAGGGCATGGGTCATTACAGCAGGGCAGGTGTTCCATGGCATTAGCCACTTCCACTCCTGGCTCCATCATGTTCCAGGGTGACAGCCTGATTAGAATGATCTGGTTTGGGAAATTCCATGAGCTTCTCTAGGAACTCTCCGGCTGCTTCCTCCCTTTGGACTGATAGCGAACAACTGGAAAGCATCGTCAGCATCTCTGTGGCTACTTCAGTCACCAGAGATCTTCACAAAGCAGAGATGGGAGAGGACTATTAAATGCTCCAGTTCCTGGCCAGCACAGGTTTTCTCTCCAGGGCACATTTGTCGGTTTGGAACAAAACTCATGTTTAGTATTTCAAGAAACTTTGTGCTCATCACTTCCTCAGGGGAGTTATTGTACAGTAGGTCTTGTTGGGAAAGCTTCTCCTCCACCTTGGTAATTTATCCTAGAATTTCTCTACCTAGGGGTGTATATATAAAAATACGTATGTGATATATGATTACTTTATATAGATATATATATGATTCTAAGAAGTTCCTGATCCTGTTCTTTTAACACATCATTAAATCATATGATACCCAAAAGCCTTTCCTATCCTACACCTTGGATAAACCATTCAGTCTCACGAATCTTTTATTAATATTCCTTATTTTTTCCAGCTTGCTTCTAGGAAGTCAGCACAACCCCATGGCTGTTTCTTGTTCTGCCGTATTCTTCCCATCAGACTCCAAGTGTTCATCGTTAGTTCTCTTAATTCCTTGTCAGTGCAAATATTTTGGTTGCTTTTCTTTTTCGCAGCTGTCTCAGCTTTATCAAGATTAAATCTCACTCTGTTCTTTTCCTGTCTCTTTTCTTGTCCTTATTTAAAGTTGGTTCTTCTTCAATTTATTTATTTTTTTTCCTCTGGTGGCTTTCCCCAAATTAATCTGCTCCATACTTACAAATGGCATGTAAAGGCTCCTATTTGCTTTTACCTCCCTGACTCTCTGGACTAAAGTTTTTGCTCAGAAACATTGACAGTTCTGGTCAACAAGTGCTGCTCTGGAGACGAGCAAAACTTTCTTGTCTTTATTTGCGGCATGTTTTGGTACAGGAAATACCCCGCTCCCTCGCTTCTCATCTGATTCATCCAGTGATTTCAAAGAAATAACAGCAGATAATTCAAAAGGAATTACGGCAATTTGTGCCTGTTGGGCTTGAGAAATTTTGCGGTACCTCTCCTGTACTTTTGATGAGAACTCTAAAGGTTTCTGTGTGGGGAGAGATTGGCAGGTTGTTTTTGTTGTTAAGCTGAGACAGCAATGTGTGGGTGGAAGAAGGTTTTGTTTGATTCAGTGCTGGGAAATGGGGGGACTTAATTTTGCCTCCAATATCCTGCTTCTCTCTGTTCAGTGGAAAACACTTGCCTGAGTGAACAGCTAAAAGTCTCTGAGAGCAGCAAAGTGCTGGACAGTCCTGGTCAGCATCCAAGGACGATGCCCACAGCACATCTGAAATTGTGTCTTGTGTCTGAAAGCCAAGGAGAAGAGAGGTCTGAAGGCTTCAGCTGCAACAGCAAGAGTTGCATTGCCACGTTTAAGCTATCTAAATCTCATGTAAACTGGGGTATTATAACCAGGGTCACCACTTTCCTCTTTATCCTGCCCAGTGTGCCTGGACTGTGCAGGTCCCAAATCCTAAATGAGCCAGGGGGAATCTGCGCCATGACTTGCTCATATTACACACGGGGAAGTAAATGGAACTCTTCATCCCAACGAGCAGTACAAGCTTAGGTCTGAAACAGGTTACCTGATAGTTAGGGGCCAGAAAAGACGTTGGTAAAAATGCAGTTCAAGTCCTTAAAAAACAAGAGAAAGAAATACCTTTTGAATCTGCCAGCAAAGAAGGGTTGGCTGGACATGGTGCCCCCGTAGTGTGAGCAGGAGTATGGGCAGCAGGAGGAAAAAAGGAAGAAAGTGCTTCCTGGGAAGAATATTAACCAAATAAAGAATTATATTTTTTCCCCCAAGCATGATTTTATTTCATGTAAAGGTCATTCAAACTGCATAAGGATTTTTTCAAGTTCTTCACATGATACCAAAGGATGCTCCATATGGAAGTAGTCTGGATTAGCCTGAGAAACCAGGCTGGCTGCTTGAGTTCAGTGCTGGAATCCTTGATAACTGTGAGACTTCTAGAAATTTTAGATAGTTTAAAAGGGTATCCTAAGAGACAGGATGAACTTTAGCAGAAATACAATTTAATTTGAGCCAAATCTCACCTTTATAAACTTTAAATCTTGCATATATACAGGTCTCCTCTCTGGCATTGTTCTATGTCTGTTTTAAATTTGTCATCTTGGCTTCAAAGAAGAAAATATAAAAACTTGGCTAAAAGCAGTGATTGAGAAAGGCTTTGGCTGGTTTTTTTTTTTGTAATAACTTTGAGAGAGGATGGAGGAGGGAGAAAGAATTCTTTAAGGTAAAGCATGGCACGAGAATAGTGAGGATTATCTGCAGAGTAATATATATCTATTTTGAAATGAAATGTTCCTGGCCATGCTTGCACTGAAGTTTGGGAACAGCTTTGTAATGGGAGAAACAGAGGAAGGAGAGAAAGAGGTAACCGTGAGCTGGAGCTTGATGCATTTACTGAAGTAACAATATCATATGGATTCTTTTTAACAGCAGTGAATTGAATTTAATTATGAAAGAGGTCATGCAACTCACTGCACTTCCAAGAAACAGATGCTGACAAAACCACACAGGCCAGCGAAGAGATTGTGAATGCCATTCGCATGCAGAGGAAGCACATGGAATGAAAATGTATCTCCCTGTTTTTCTCTAATATTTGTGCTCCAGGGTTGGGATGGTTTAAGAGATTAAGGACAGGATATGGAAGATTTCAGCAGAGGAAAGCTTTTGAAATCAGGCTGGGGTTCTCAGCAAAAGAAGAGGCTGCAATAAGACTGTGTGGTTATCTCAGTCTAGTTTGTGGGGATGCACATGTAAGGCTATTCCTTCATGGCATGATTTATTGCATTCAGCAAGATCAGAGCCCCTTTCTCAATCAGCTCATGAATTTGAAATAGTGGAGTCAAATCTCGAACCAGGCTATAATTTATGCCATTGGAAAATCACCCTACTCATCCCTGTACTGGAGACTACTGGCCAGTGCCAGTGATGGTGGCTTTTAAGTCAAATTTAATCCAGCTGTTCCTCTTTGGGCGCTTTGTTTGGTGTGCCTGAGGGATTTCAAGCTGCATTAGACTTCGTTGGCTTTCATCTTCAGAAAAGACTCCAAATTCCTTTATTCCTACCTCCTGTACTATATAAACCAATTCCTGCCATCATGGGAATTTTTCTAGTTCTTCCTGATTATATTTCTACTGTTTACTAGTAACTACTGCTGGTACCCTGCTAGTAAACTACTACTGCTCTGTTTGTCCAGCGTCAGGGAAAAGTCAGAAGTAGAGGAAAGTAAAGAAACTTTGTCTGCATTTTGCAGACTCTGGCATTTGTTGCTTTTGAACTCTGGACACAATAGGAAGAGAAAGAATCTGGAAATCATCTCTCATGCCCATCCTACTCCCCCTCTCTGCCCATCTCCCTCTAACGCCCCACACTGACTCTCTGACTTATTAAACCCAGCTGGTGCATCAGCCAGACATCAAACTACTTGATCTTTATACCTGATATTCGTGCTACATAAGAGGAAGAGAAAAAATGCAAAAGCCCCGTGGCCAAGCCAGCTAGAGGAAATGGAAAACCACAGCAGCCTGCTAGGAGAGAGGGGAGGTTATTACAGTGTAGTGGGGCAGAGCTTCTCCCCTGGAGTATTAGGAACAAGCCTTTGGGGCAGGAGCGGTGTGATCTGCCCTGCACTGCAGGAGTAACAGAAATCCTCCAAATCAAATGTGTGCCCTGAAGATGTTCATCCATAATTTCTTTTGCTGCTGATGCCAGCTTGATCTTCTTGCTGTGGCACAAATGCTTGAATGGGGAATATTCTGTGTCGTCCTCTTTCCTGAAATGAAAGCAGTCCTGCTGAAAGTCCACAGAGGAGTTCCAGCTACAGATCCCACCACCTTGTCTTCCTTGTGGACTGAAATTGCCTGTGTTTGTACACAGAAAGATTCAGAGAAAACTGAAAAGGTCCAGGTCCTGGGGTGTGTCTCCAGCAGAAAACCACTTGTCATAAAGTTTCTTCCATCATCTCTAACATGGTGTGGCTGTCTCCACAAATTTTTCTCTGGGAAAGGTAGGCTGACAACTCCTCAGAAACACCAGAGAAGGATTTAAACCCACCAAACCTCTTGGCTGAAGCACTGAAGCTGAGAACCTGATTGTTACAGGTCCTACCCACAGCTGTGAGAATGGGATGCTGGAGTTCATTGGTTTCTCACCTGACCTTTTGGAAGGCATCCAGCTACATTTCTACTGATGTTTTGGCCTTAGTTTGCCCACTGAATTTGTAGAGAAGCTGAGCCTGCGTGGTGTGATTCACACGTTATTCCCTTGAACAGCACACACTCTCACAGCACTGTGGATACTTTTACAAGCACTTGATTTTAGCAGGGCTCTGTAGTCTCAGAGTCACTTCTGAATACGGAGGAGAATGCAGGAAGATTTGGAACGAAAAGTTTAAAATGTATTTTCTGTCATCACGTGGGGTCGTGCTCAGCTGAACGCTCACTGTGTATAGCACAGTGATCCTTATTTTCCATCAGCACTGGTTGAAAATAATAGAAAATAGCAATAGATCATTGATCATATTTTTCTCTGCATGTTGACAATCAGCGCATTAAAAGCTGATCTCTGTGATTATTACCATGAGTCAGTGAGTGCCATCTGTCTCTTGGCATTGATAACTCAGCCAAGATCAATATCTGCATCATCCTACCTTCGTGTCTTTCTTTTAAAAAATTGTTTTAAATTGCTCTGAGTGATTTTCTTTTTAAGAACTTTTCGGGCTTTAAGTCTCTCTACGGAATAAGTGTATTTATAAATGCCAGAAAACAGCATTGGAATTCTTACTCATTAAAGAATATCTGCCTTATACATTTGTTACTTGCCGTGCTCAAAATGCAAAAAAGAATTTCTGAATGCTCAAAAAGAATTTATTTCTGTAAAAGAATGCTTTTACAGAAACAGTGGGTGTGCAGAGCAGTGAACACCGAGACAGGGCTCTTGGATCACCCAGGAAAGGCTCTAAGAGCTCTGTGGGCCCCCCCAGATTTGTTTTTACAAGAAATCCTTGACACCAGCCAAGGACTGGTGCACTCTAACATCCCATCCAGACGAGAGTCAGGAACGTGCCTCTGCCAGCCCCTCCCCACCTCTTTTCCTTGGCTGCACAAATTCCCAGTGGTTTGTGAAGCCATTTGTATTTTATTTTAAAGCACAAGGCTCAATCCCTCTGTGACCACTGGAAGTCTTCCAAATACCAGTTAAACCCCAGCCTGAAATAAGCTATTTTCTCCTTATTTGAAACCTTCAAAACAATGCAAGCAATCTGCTTTCGCTCTGTATCATCCACAAGGCTGTGGATCACTGATTAATTTCTGTTTCTCATCTTCTAGGACGCTTTTTTGTCTCTTATCTCATATTTTATTGCCGTGCCTTGTCATCATGGAAATTGCTATCAAGACTATTTTGCTGTAACCTAAATTTTAAAGATAGTTCACAAGAAGTGCTGCAAAGTTGGAGTGTTTTTCACCCTGTGCCAGTCCTAGTAATAATTTAAATTAAAAAAAAAAATGGTGTGACCCCTGAAAATAAAAGTTTTCCTCTTAAGCCTGTTTTCTTGCGCCCCTGCACAAGAGATCTGCTGTGCTAATGTGGATTTGCCACATAGCAAGGGAAGGCCTATGGTATATTTTTCATGGTGTGGTGTTGCTCTAAAGAAATTTTATCTGTTATTTAGCCTCTCTGAATACGGGCTCTGCTGTAGGCCACAGCCTGTTGCGGTCAGTGGCAGAAAAGCCAACCATGAATCTGCAATTTCAGTCCACGGCAGGACCGCCCTGGGAAGGAGCATCGTTGGAGAGCAATTTTAGGCTTGAGCCAAAGGCCCAGGGCCAACATCTTCACACCATGGGCAGGGTGAAGCTGACAATCCCTTGGGAAAGGACCAGGCCTTGGAATAAGTTGCTGTGTAATGGCCCATTCTTCGTTATTCTGGTTTTCAGAGAATTGATTACAGCATCACAAATGTCCCGTGAGAAGCGCAGTCTCACAGCCCCAGCTGTTTTCACCACCAAAAATGCTTTTTCTCCATTATTCCTTCACAGTGCACCACCATTGTTTTCTTCTCCTGGAGCATTTCCATTTATTGTCCTGGGAAAATCTGTGCAAATAATATCACTGAAGGGTCCCGACTTACTATCCCCACATTCTGGAAGTTCTCTGTTTCCACAGGATTCTTGCTTATTCACATTTGGTTGAAAAAGTTCAGAACTAGACTCAGGACAGTTAAACGCCACATTTTCAGGTGGTGAAGGAAAAACGCAGCTGGAAACTCTAAGTTCACCAAGTTTATATCTAGCCGATTATTTTATTCTAATTTTAACCTGTGGTAAGAAGGGGAAAAAAAAAAAGGATATTTTGAGTTCGCTGTGTTTTTGTTCTCATGAATAGCTGGCATATTGCTTTGCCAAATGGCACTGTAGATCCATGATGGAAAAGGTTATGCAGAACCCCTCATTTCTCTTCAGAATAGATGCAGATCCTCACAGAAGAGATCACTCGATTTAAAGATGATGCCAGGATGCCAGGCAGACCTTTAGGATTGAGGCTTATCGTGTTTGTCCAGTTATGAAAGTTGCTAAGTGTGCAGGAAACAGCAACGTCATAATCCTAAAATACAGGCAGGCAGTCCACACAAAGGTGTTTTTTTAATGCTTAATAGTTAAATATGATACGTTGTGGCTGGAAAACTGTTGTGAACTATATTATTCTAGATGTAAAACTTCTACCTGGAGACAGACAGGGATGAATCCAGAGAAACAGCAAAGGCTAAAACTCATGAAGAAAAAAGTTTTATAAAGAACCTAATCCAGCAATGGTGGAGGGGCCTAAGCAATCTTTAAAATAACGAGGCAGATAAGTGCAATACAGAAACAGGGACCCAGTGCTATTAATGCAGAGGAGTCGGAACTGGATGATTCTTGATGTTTCTTCCAACCTAAACCATTCTAGGATTCTATGAATATCACCAAGAGGATAAAACAACGTGAAAGAGAAAAAAGTAATTTAAGCTTAATGCAATAAACAGCTTTACAATCGTGAGATCTGTCATGTCCTGGTTCACTTTTCCAAGGGCAGTAAATAACTCTTCACAATGAAGAGATCGGAATTCAAGTTGGATAGAGGAATATAAAAATCGTCTTATAAAAAGGAGTATAAAAATAAGCAAATGATATATAAATGTTACAACTAAAAGACAATCAATACATAAACGCTGCAATTAAAAGACACTGATAGTGGTTTGAACTGAATGTATTTCCTTTTTCAGTGTTTGCATCCACGTATTATTTTGGAGAAGTTTCTTGGAACGAGAAATAAACTGGCCCTTTCCATGTGACTCTTTCAGTTTTGTATATAATTGGAATTGTCTGCAGCATTTGGCTGTTGAGCAAATCCTAACATATACTGATTTCAGTTTCCTTGGAAGGTCTGCAAACTTCCTGCTTAAAAAATCCCTGACCAACAGCCCTCGAAGTATTTGGTATTTTTCTTTTACATGTGTTTTTTCCAGCTGTTACTTGAAACTCTGCCTTGTCAAGAAGCATAATGGGTTGGAGACAGTGAAATTGGAAACAGGTTGTCTAGAAATACACGATGGGTTTCACCTAAGAGATTAAGATAATTATATTTAGGTGTTTCTACATAGAATTGTGTCCCATTTGCCACTGCATTCTGTGGATGTCCAGCCATGTAATCCATGGAGTCTAGAACATAATTAAACTGATCAAATGTGTGCATTTTCCTCAGTGCAATCTTCAAAACTCTCTAAGCTCCAGCAGTTTTACCCCTTGATTGAGTTGTCTGAAGATGGGGTCTGGTGGCATTTGGGATAAACCTACATGGAAAAGGTGGCCATTATACAGAATCTACAAATTTATGGACTAGCAACTGGTTATCAGATGGGAAATGGAATCCCAGATGCCCTTGACACAAAAATATGGCACCTTGATATTAAGGGAACTGAATTAAATCCCAGATCTCAACTCAGCATAACGGGATCATAGGCACTTAGTTCACGTGTAGATATGAACACTGAGGCTTCTAATTTTTTGAATTGCCACCAGAAACCATCATTAATAAAAAAAAAGAAAGACACGAACCGTGGTGCTCCTGACAAATTCATACACTTTCACATAGGTAAAAAGCTTTTCAGCAAGTAGGTTTGTTTCTTTTGGCAGAACTCGTGGATTGTTTCATTTGAGCTGTGAACGTCTTGTCATTTCCTAGCTAGTCTTGGAAGAAAGATTATAGAACTTGCAATAACAGGAAAATATAGTGCTTTAGAAAAAAAAAATCATGGAGACATATCACAATACTGCACCGTTAGGTTTTACTCCCATGTATTATCTTGTGGAATCTGAGGGTGTATCACATGAAGTGAGACTGTGAGAAATCAAATTACCTGGGCTTCTGGAAGTTACTGACCATCTGAAATGTGTAGCCAAAGAAAATACTGAGATTTATCTTGCTGATCTTGTTGTCACAGAGATTTGAACATCATCCCTCATGGAGAAGGGATGGACCAGATCCCCTCCAGAGGTCCCTTCCAGCATCAAGCACTCTGTCACTCTGTGAAGGAGCAGAGCGTAGAACAATAAAATTCTTCAGAACATATAAACATTTAATTTTTTTGGTGTGTAAAACCTGGGAAAAAGACTAAGATGAGATCACGAGAAAATGGAACAAATAGATGAAGATGTTTGTCCTCACTGCCTGCTTAGAGTTTTCTATCAGCTCATGAATACTGATTGAAAAGAAGGTAATGAAAGTCCCTGAGACTGAAAACAAGCAGGGTTTTTTTCATATGATAGGAAAGGGATGAGGTGAGGGATCAGAGGAGGAAGATGTCAGATCAATAACTCCCAGTTAAGGAAACATGGGGGATTTTGGATTTGGATTTTCCCAAACAAGATAACAAGGCAAGATTGTGTAGCTTAAGATCTGAGATAGAAGAGAAGAGATGATAAGAGCCCAAATGAGATCTGCCCTTCTGTGGATGGACAGGAATAGCAATATTAAATAATATATTATGTGGAATAAGGTGGGATGGCTCATGGCATGAAAGTCTTTCCCAGTAACACAGAAACCTTGAAAAATATGGAATTTTGCAGCTTATCTCTAATTCCTTGAAGGGAGGTGAGGAGAAGAGGCCACACTGAGCAGGGTGACAACCCCGAGTGGACAGGTCTGTGTGCCATCTGCATGGGGGCAGGAGCTGGAGAATGAGGCAGAGTGGAGATGCAGAAGGGGAAACGTGAGGTAAGGGATGCTGTGAGTCATTCTGACACACCATTAATTATGTTTCCAAGCTTGGAGTGAGACTGTGTCAGTCCTGCATGTTTGTCAAGGTGGAAAGTGCTGGCATGAGCCTGTGTGTGTGTCAAAGAGGCTTCCAGAGGGATTCAGGTGAGGCTAAAGTGATTCCCTGTGGATGAGTTACATTCCATCCTCTCCCAGGAAGAGAAAGAGGACCAGAAAAATGTGGACTGAGTGTGAGGTAAAGCTCAGGATGCACCTCACCTTTAGCCATCTGAAGATGAAGGAGCAGTTCTTTCCCAGGGAGAGGTTGGTACTTCCAGGGAATGGTTTGCTTCACCTCTCTTGGATGCTGTGCTGGGACAGGATGCATTTCCCTCTTTCAGTATCTACAGGCCACAAAAATGTCATCCTTCCACTTCTCCAAGCTGAACAACCCCAATTCTCTCAGCCTTAGCCCCTCGAGGGATCCTTTGTTTTATTTTATAACACTTTGACAATGATAATTGTGTTTAATATTCTGCTTCACCCCTAACCTGCAGAATTATCACAGAGATCACAATTCTGGGAACTGGTGCTAAAGCATCTAAAGTTGTGCCCAGGCTTCATGTCCTTTAACATATGCACAAATGTAGAGAAACACGGGGCAAATCAGAAAGTTTTCAAACCAGACCCTAAAACGGTGTTAGAAACCTCTCAGTTTTCTCCTTTTCACCTCTGTAAATTGGATATACAAGTGCTGTTGGGTAAGACTTCCCTGTCTGCTGCTAATGGGAAGCATATGTGCACAGAGAATACACTGGAGAAACAGTGCAGGAACATGTTATTCTAGGAGAAACATTATTTATGTGATCCTGCCAAAGATATCAAGACTTTTGGTAACTGGCAATCTGTGTGCTCTCTGGGCAATTTAGTACCCACCACTGTGCGAGCAAAAGTTCCTGCAAAATATCTTTATCGTTCAGGACTCTGCATTAGGGCTTATTGTCCCCTTCTTTCACAGATTTTATGGTTAGAGTGAGTCACTCAAAATGTTTATCTTGCAAAGGTCAGTGCAAATGAGCCTGCAGAAGACCAAAAGCTGAGCCTCAGCTACGCTGTGAGACCCTGAGCCGCAGCCTCTCAAAAGCTCTGATTCCTGTCCTGACTGTGAGTGCAAACAGTAACTCTGGAGAGTTTTGGAGTTTGGCTGAGCACATGGAAGGACAGAAGTGTGAGCCTTGAACCCCAGGGAGTCCTCACTCACTCTCCAGGCCATGCAGGCACAGTGCAGCGAGTCACAGAAGTAATTCCACCGGTTACCTGTTATTTAACTTTTGTTTGTAACGATGCTTCAGGCATAAAGATTCATAGAGAAAACTTCAGAAAGTTTTGTGTGGGTTAAAGTGCTTCTCTGCGTGTTGATAATCCTTCAGGAACCAAAGAATCCAGTTGCCCATGAACTGCTGCCCAACTTGCAAAGATATGAAGGGGTGGGGTGGAGTTTCTTTGATTTTCCCAATGTGGCTGCAGATTGCACCTGAGTGCAAAGGGTCGAGAGGTAAGGGCAGACAGGGAGCACACAAACACTAGGAACCCCAGAGCTGGAAAAACCAAAGTGTGTCTTCAAAACCCAAAGCAATAAATAAAATAGAGAGCAGTGTGCGAGAACCTGCCACAGAAAAATTTACCGGCACGGACACAGAGAACTGAGAAATTGTTTGGTTTAAACTCAGTAGAAATCTGACACTAAAAAGGCCTCCAGAAACGTCTAAAGTGGATAAACCAGAAAGACAGATTAGTCTTGTACTAAAATCATAAAGATTAGATATTAAAAATTGGGAAGACTGGACAGAATGTTTTTCAGTGAGCCAACAGCAGCACAGTTGTCTGTTGCCCTGATGAGAAAATGAAGGACCCTGCATCAAGAATAAACAGCACTGTGTGGTCAGCGGAAGAGACCCTTTTGGAAGTGGTTTATCCTGTCAGCCAATGATTTTATGCCATCAAGTTTTCCAGAGATCTTTCGAGTTCTCTGGGCTCCAAGAAAGCAATGAAGAGAGAAAAAGCTGAAGTTAATGTTGGTTCAATGCTGTCTAATGATTAGGAACCATCCTGTGATAATCTAATATCTCTGTGAGCTCAGTTTTCTGGGATCACAAGAAAGACAAGTTAGTAAATAATCAGTAGGAAAGGAATGATTAATTATTTACAGTCCAACCAAAGTTGTTTTAATAAAGTCAAACCGAGACTAAGATGTCTGAGAGACAAGACTGCGAGTTCTGTGTGTGGGAGGGGATAAATTTATCTGGCAAGTGGCAAGTGAGGCACTGATAACTTTCTCAATGGGAACTATTGCAAAATAAAAACCAGCAGAACTTTTGGATGTACACGGAGAACATTCAGTAGAAGATGGGAAGTGACCTTGCCTCTATAAACTGCTCCATTTAAAACTTGTTAAGTGATGCTCTGGAGCACATTTCAGAAAAGACATCTAAACAATGGAGAGAGTTCAAAGGAGAACTGCAAACACAATTCAGGGCAGGAAAACAAATCTTTCATTATAAAGCCTAAGAGGCTTAATTTTTTCAGCAAGGAAGGCTAAGGAACAACATCATCCCATGAAAACAGCTCCTGCTTCACCACCTTAATGGCCCTACCTGGAACTGTCATCCCCATCTCTTTGAGAAGGCTGGAAAATGTTGTAGCAGGCTTTATATGTGGCTTTCCAGCAGATTAAAATAGAAAATGAAAACAAACACTGCCACATTAACACCTTGAAGAATTTGAGTTCAGCTATATTTTGGGGTAGGATGAGGCACAAGAAGTTTCCATCCAGATCTTACATGTTATTGGATGTCCAGGTGGCTGGAGATATTCTAGAGATAACCACCCACCTTACTTCTTTCTGTGACCACGATATGTCCCTGACATCACTGCTTTTTAGGAGTAGAAGTTATCAAATGCAAACGAAATAATGCAAACTGCCAATCCTTCAAAAAATCTGAAATGAACCTGCATTTAATTGGTATAATTTTATTCAATTTGCGTATTTACTGGTCATCTTAGTCCCATTTCAGACTCGTCACACTGCACACAGAGAGGGAGGAAGACAGACTGAGAGTTACATTTGGTAAAACTATTATTTGAAGTAACTTAAATCACAGTCCCAGTTCTGTCATGGTGTGTCAGCTGGGTGAGGGGGGATGCTTTTTTCAGCCACTGGAATTCCTTAGCCATGAAAGCCAAAATAATTATAACAATTTGATGACCTCTACATGACTGCAGAGTGATGGAGACCCAAGCCATGGTTAGTCTTTTCACTTCTGTGGCACTACAAGTACTGCAGTCTGGAAGGTAGTTTGGTATTCCCAGAGGGGCAATTCCTGATTTTGAAAGCAGCCATTTAGGAAGCCCAGCTGAGCTTCAGCTAGTGTCCAGATCTTAGACAATTCGTGCAACAGTGTCAGCCAAAACTCCTCTATGTGCCGGCAACAATGTTCAGCTGTTCCTTTTTTATTTCCCTTGAGCTTCCCTCTCTCAGCTAAACTGACATTTTTCCTTCCACCATAATCCAAGCATAATTCTCATCTGAAACACACGCAGTTGAGCCAAACTTTGCAATAATAATTTGTTTGATTATTAGCTTTCCCTTCCTAGCTCTTGGTTTGTCCGGATCAATGGTGGTGGGTAATCAAAGGAAACAGGATTACACCTTAATCCAGCCCGGCAGCTGCTTTGCTGACAGAAATGTCACTCTTCTGTGGCAGTGGCAATTGTCCCTGATTTTAAGGGGTCCAGCTGTGCCTTAAGGAGCTTGGGAGGCTCTGAATTCCAGGACAGCTGAAGCCCCATAGCTCCTCTTTAAATTCATGCTGTAAATGCTGTCCAAGCTATGTCCTTGCTCAAAGCTGCCACATCTTGTTTTTTGTCTTGTCTTCCAGAACAGGGAAAATCATCCAGACTCACTCTTCTTTTCCTCCCACCTCCAGTGATCCAGTCACTATGGAAAAGTGGATTAATTGCTCGGACAGACTTAATTTATGGAACACTCTTTAGCCCCTGTTGCTCTCCAGCTGAGCAGTGACACATCCTTCCAGTGCAAATTCCAAAATACCTGCTAATTATACATTTTTCCACCTTAGATGCCTCCTTCACCCACAAATTGGGGAGGTTTAGGGGGCAAAAGGCTAAAAGTTTGCCTCAGAAATCCCTTGGAAGCTGAGGCTCCAGCCCTGAGGAGTTCTGCTGGATGCCATCAGACTAAGGGGTTTTCCCCTCTTTTTCAGGCCAACTGAAGGGTCTGGGAAGGAGATTCCATCTCCTCTCCTGCCTTGCAAAGGCGAAAAAAAAAAATACAAGGCCACTACAAGCGAAGAAATTCCACCATAGAATTCCATGACTTGCTGATCCAGCTCTCATGCGAGTGATATGTTCCTCTCTTACATTGATGGAAAATGAATGTTGACAGGATTTTTGACCTTTTCTCCTTGCTCTGGAGCTAGTGGATACACTGACCCAAATTATGGGAGAAATCTTGTTCAACTGAGAGCTGTGGGAGGGAAAGGATTGCTAGTTTGGTCAAACCAGACAACTGGCTGGTTTTTTCTCTTTCTTCCTTGTTTAGAAGGTCTTTGCCATTGAGTGACATCCCGCCTTCCATTTTTTTCCATTTTTTTCCATTTTTTCCACCCTTCCTGAAGACACCCAAGTCCTCCTATCATGTAATCCATGGGACAAAGTGGGAATGCAGAGCAGGGATGAGTGTCTAAAGCCCACAAACTCCTGCAGCTCTCTCAAAAGCAGCCAACTGAAGCCATTCTCCCTCTTCACAGGTATTCAGAGTTTAAGCTCCTATGCCTGGGTTGACTTGATTGTTCTTAGGCTTTGCCTTGTGAGCCTTGTTTCTCAGAATCTCTTCTTTTAAACCAATCTTATGGCAAACGGCAATGTTTTTGTTTTTAATTTTAATTCTTTTTCTGGGAACTGGACAGATCAATGCAATCCTTACATGAGTCTGTGCTGTTAACAGTAATGAGCGCAGACAAAGAGTTTGAGCTACTCACAGATATTCTGAGTGTCCCACTGGAGGAAAAAGCTTGGAAAAGTGTGTCGTATAAAAACACACACACATTTCTACAGCAGAATATAAATATTGAGTCTGGAATTACTGAGAGCTCTGTAAACCCTGGTGGGGGGTGTAATTATCCCAGCCTTCAGTGGCTGAAGGGAATGAACGCACAAATTGAGGGCGTGACCCAACTCTCTCCATGCCACATTAGCCATCGTGGGCTCCTCTCTGACTCTCTTTTCCCATTTCTCAGAGGAAAGTTCTTTCCCAGCTGGCTGAGACACACCACCACACCATGTGCGCATCCAAAATCTATTTCTGGCCCAGCCAAAGGGTTTATTTTAAGTCGCTGCCTTGTGGGCATGCTTAAGTTTCCCCTGGACACAGACCCTGACCCTAATTTACCTGTGGGATGGGGATTGCAGTGCAGGGATGGCACAAAGAGGTCTTAAACCACCACAGAAAGCTCTGCAAGAGCTCATTTTGTGGCAGCATCACTGTTTCATGTCCTGAGGCAGCATCGGTGTGAACACACTCAAGGAGGTGCTACCTCGCCCTTACAGAGCACAAATCCATAAGCACTTAACACAGGAGTCTTATTTCCTTATGACATCAGGAAGAGATGGAAAAATAGGAGAGAATTTAATAAGGACCATTTGCTACTGCTGAGATGAGAATGGAGTCACACAACCACAAAACTGAGAGATGACTTTGAAAAGGCCAGAACTTTTAAAGTTTCCTACATCTCAGCTTTTCTTCTCTTACGGAAAGCTGGAACCTAATATAACTTACAGACTTTTTTTTCTTTTTTTTTTTTTTTTTGGTTGTGCATCTCAGAGTGCTTCTGCAGCAACCGAGCTTATCTGTTTTTTTGGCAAACTTTCTATACACCATGGTGCTGCACACTGATGCTTTTCTGCAAAGAAGGAAACCGGTGGTTCCTATAAAAATGTATATTTTGAGTGTGAATTTATAATTTACTTAGAATTACTTCTGCAAAGAATAATTAATCCATTCCCAATTCTAACTGAAGGAATAATTAATCCCACTTATTCCTGAAGAAACAGGGTAGGTCTTGCTAAAAATTTGTGTCACAAATGAGTACTGTGGTTTTGTGCGTCAAAGTTTACTTTGAAATAAAGATCTGGTCAGTGTGGTCGATGGTGTCTCTGGTGTTGAGATCCAAAGTGGATTTATAAACAGAGTTAAGTGCCAAAAGTGCCTGTTTCTTTCCACTGACTGCAAGGGAAACAAATAAAACTAACATTATAGGAGGTGTCTTAAGTTAGATGGGGTGAATGTTACTATTTCTAAGGATTTTCTCTTTTTTTAAGTGGTTTTCAAGAGTTGTCTCTTGGTCTTAGTCAAGCTTCGAGTTTTCTGCTCCTGTAAGCAAGGCAGGACAATATCAGCCAGGATTATGAATTTGCAGTAAGTTGAAAAACTACACCTAAGAAATAATTAGCAACGGTTCATGATCAAAACTGAGGATGTTATGGAGATGGAGGCTTTGCTGGGATCTTGTTCTGGTGTGGTATTTCCCATCGGTTTATGTCTGGAGTGATGGAGCAGTGAGCAGGAGTAAAAGCCACAAGCAGTGTTGAGTTAGAAGGGGCAGCGGTACCCTGGAGGTGCAAGGTTAGACTTTAGGATGAACCTTGAGAATTGTACACCTGGCCTGAAGAACAGAGGAGATTTTCTACAGAGAAAATTCACTGTGTTATAACCATAAAACATCAGATAAAAAGCTACATTAACAGGAGTCAAGAGGAACAAAAGAGGAAAGTTCGCAAGAAAATGAGTTGATCAGTCTGTAAAAAATAAGATGGATAACCTTTAAAAATCTCCCAAATTTTTGAGAGGAAGGGAATAAATATTTTCCGAGATCCATGTTGTTTGGCTTTAATTACAAGGGAGATTTGGAAACTTTGGGTGTAAGCACTGGAATCGAGCGTCTAACAGAGCACAGGAATCCCCATCCTCGAGGAAGATCTTTGAGACAGCCCGGAGGAACTGCTGTCAGGAGGATTAAGTGTAACTGGAAATGCAGGGAAGACTCAGGAACTTCCAAGGATGATCCATTTACTATGAGTTTCTGGCACAGCTTTCTGTGATAGATACAAGTGCTCTGCCTACGGTGACTTTGTTTTATTGCCTCATTTCTGCAGCCTGTATCAAATGCTGAATTCCTTTGCTGCTGCAGTGTGATCTCACAGATTTGACAATTCCGGCTGACACTTCCCAGGCTGTGGTTGTGTGATAAACCTGACAAAGTTCACCTCAAGGCTTTTTTCTGCTTGGGAAAGAGGTCACGAGTTTCACCTCGAGGTCTCCCTTTTATTTTCCCTATCAGTTCAACATGCAGTGCCCTATAACATTTGGCAGTTAAAAGAAATTCATTATTCTGAAGAAGTCTCTGATGTTGAATCAGCACCTCGGACTGTGCCAAAGACAAGCTGTGAGCCTGAGCAGCGGAGCCAGGGGGAAACGGAGCGCAGAGCACACACAGTGATCAAATCTGGTGACAAAACTCATGGAAATCCCATAAAAAACCTCTCTGGAAACAACCAAATCATCAGCATTGCTGTGGTGGTGCTTTGCAGCTTAGGGCAGCAGCAGCTTGGACTGCGCATTAGAAAAAACCAGGCAAACTCTGACCCATACTGAAAATATTCCTATGGCAATAACAATGGTTTATTCACCTCCTGCGTTTGTAATGAGCTACCAAGGCTTTCATTAGCACAGTCACTGGTGTGTCATGCCCCCTATTCCTGGCAGACTTATTATTTTATGTAACACAATGTGCAGGGCAAAAAAAAAAGGGAAAAAGAAAGAAAGAAAAAAATTGGTCAACCTCCCAGTGATGCACTGGGCACAGGAAATTCAAAAGGACAATTGTTGCTAAATATGTACACTTAGAAAAATGAATAATATTTGGAGTTTAACCCTCAGTGTGGTGGCATTTTCCGAGATTGAGAAACAAAATATTTCACAAGAGAACCGGGTTTGAATAAAAAGTATTTGAGAAGGTTTGTTTGGAGAAAGATGTAGGATTTTCTCCTATTTTACGGCAAGGGTTCATTTCATAAATTTCTCACAAAAATTGCTTTCCCTCAGAGTGCATTGATGTTTGTTTGGTTAATATCCATCACTGATATGAGAGGGGCTCATTAATATGCTATTAATATGTTAATGCTGCTGGAAGTTGGCTGCTGCTATCAGCAGAGTGTGTGGCCTCTCTCTCCAGCATAAGCTTGAGGAGAAGAAATGCCCAATTTGGAAGAATTTGTCTGAATTTTGCCGTCTGACAAAAGATGCTCCTGATGAGAGCCAACTTTTCTGTTCCTTTTCCCTGGCACCCCATGCTGTGTGTCAGGAGAACAGGCGGTGGTGGAGGCTTCATGGTCCACACTGCTGCATCCTCTGGAGAGATGCTGCTGTCAAACTTGGTGGCACACGGGAATCAAAAGGAAAAAAAAATCTGCTTGCTGATGAGGGCTGGTTTAGCAGTTGTCTGGGAAATTCCCTTTTGTGTCTGGGTGTGAAGAGAGTCATCTTCATTATTTCACGTCCCAGAAGTGTCAAAAAAGGGGTAACAACAGTCCTGTCACTGCTTGGCAGCTGTGCAGCCCTCATGGCCAGAGAATCAGGATTTCCAGAGAAAGGTAAGTGCTGACCCTGGAACTGCCCAGGCAGCCTAAAAATTTGGCTAAATGGAGGCAGTGCAGTGTAAATGTCTAAAATAAAGGGCTGTGATCACACTCTGAAAATGCTCACAGTGAGCATTCACTGAGGGGCAGACAAAGGACATCAGCGCAGCTGCAGCCATTTTCGTGGTAGACACCTACAATTCGGGGGGACAAATGCCACCCACGTAGCTTTGTTGTGATGAAAACCTGCTGTGCTGACATTTCTTACTGGATTATAGGTGTTTTCAGGAAGTGCAGTCGGGTCCTCCACCCTCAGAAGAGAGAAAACCTTGAAATTGGAAGCAAACTCCCCGAGGATATTCATGAGTGATTTTCTCTTCAGATGCCTTCAAAATCTCCTTCAAGAAAAAGAAATCTTAAATCATCTTTTCTATCAATCTGGGCTAAATTGGTCAGTGATGTCAATATCAGCCTCTGCTGATACTGAACTTATTTAATTCGATTGTACAACCACAGATTTTGTCCGGTTGTACATTCACTGATAAGCTTTCCTCTCCTATTGTTTTATTATGGTCTGGAGGGAAAAAAAAAGTAGAAGGAAAATGAAGACCAGAAACAGGGACATGCTGTAGCAAGGAGGCTCAATATATCCATAGATAGTAAAAAAATTTTTTAAAAATCCATCAAAAGAGGATTGTGTTATCTGGGTGAACATGGAGGAACGTACAGATACTTTTTGTTTATAAGAAGTGGAAAAACTTGATCAGTCTTTAGAACCTGTTCTGATAGCACTGAATCATGAAGTACCTAAATGAAAATTAATCACGAGAACTTCATGCCTTTGAATTTTGCTCGTTAGAGGGTGACATCCCATCTTGCCTCCTGAAACAGCAGGTGACTCATGTGGTTGATAAATAACTGCTGATCCCCCTAGAGGAGTTTGTGAAAATTCAGGTCCAGCTTCACAAAGAGATTTCAGTGTCCAACTCCGTGGGGGTATTGCAGGCTCTGAGCTTTCCCTACAGAGAATAAAGTCAGCTGAGCAGCTGAGGAGGGAATTTTCATCAGCTGGCATATGGAGAATGTGGGTGCTTAGACTGGCTGGTAGCAAATCCCCTGGAGAGGGGGATGTGTGTGAAACATTCCATCTTTCCTGGATTTAGGAGGTGAGTCAGGGATTCAGTCTAAAGCCCCTCCAAGTTCTCGGACACTTTGCTCACACTGACAGGGGTTGGTTGTGATCAGGCATCTCTTGCAGAGCAGTTTCCAAGCATCTTTACCTTAACTCAATTTCCACCCTGTACTTTTTACATCAGCAACACAGAGAGGTTCTCCTTCTATCCAGAAAGTGATTTGAGCCCAGGAAGCAGCTCCTGAGTATTGGTGAAAATCTGTTTAATTTTGTGGAATTATTCTTATGGGAAACCCCACCTGTGAACTACAACTTTCTGTATGTTTTCATTCCAGCTGCCGGTGCTCAACTCCTTCCCATTTCTGAGGTGTTTTGGGATGGATACATGGATGCCCTGGCCCTTCCTGCTCCATGGCTTTGCTGTTCTCCGTGGTGAGGAGAGATGGTGATGGCTCAGAGGGGTGGAAGTCCATGGGCAGAAGTGGGAATTTCTGTTGTCTCTGAAACTGGAGGTAGAAAAGTTTTCCTAGAATTGCTGCTTGCCTGCTAAAGACTCCTCTGGCAGGGTCACAGCATAACTAATGCTTCTCAAGAGAGGAGTAATTGTAGTTTGCTGAACTTCCCCTGGTTCTTCCAATTTTTTGACTGCTGGACTGACATTCATTCCTCCTGCCCTTAGACTTTGACTGTTCCTTCACCTAAGAGGGAAATTCCCAGAGATTTTGTGTTAGCCAAGACCAAATTTGAAGTCACTGACATTTGTTTCTTGTTCAAGAAGCAGAGATCCTGAGCAATCTGACGCGTGGGATCACAGAACAAAGCCTACCTCTCCAACAACAAGTACATTTGTTTTCTGAATGAAATGTTAGGGGAGATTTGTGCTACGGCCCTCCAAAATCTGATTGGTTTCACACAAAAAATGAGTCAGTCCTGAGATCTTGGCAATGAAATACCCATTCCTGTGAGCTTGATTTTTCACTCGGCTATCTCTAGTGTAGCTAAATCAAAGGGTGGTTGGGAGTACATTGGTCTAAATCATCTGTGAAGAAACAACCCTCAGATAAAAAGCTACTTTTTCCCTCTTGTTCCTGTCAGATCTGTTCTTAATTGCTGGTCTTAAACACCGACATAAGGTTGGCAATCTCCACTTCTAGAAAAATCCAAACCCCACCTTCAAGTGTGGTGCGTAAGCTAAAACCATGCCCAGAAAGCTGCACAAACCCCAGCTTATCTGATATGCAGGAAACTGGGGTTTGGCCTTTTTTTTTTTGGCTTCTGGTGGTTTTGGGGTCCGAGTGTACTTTGTTTACTTGGCCAAGCACTGGGGTCTTTGCCGTCAGCCTGAGTAACACGGGATGGAGCTGGGTTTTTGGAAAAGTGACACAGTGGGTTGGGCACCAGTTAGATCTGTGTTGTGGAGGACATTTCTGAAGAAGTCCAACTGATGTGTGCTTTCTCTACGCACATTTTCTCATCTCTTTTTCCTTATAACACTTGCATTACTGTATAATTTAATTTGCCCACAATTCCCTCTATTTGTGCAGAATATTTGTTCTGTTGTTGCCACTCTCTTCCGTTTTCCCCTTTGGCGGTTTTTGTATGCACAGGACGAAACTGTCTCTGCTCTTTTATTTGTGTGTATTCCCTGTAACTGTCTTTAATTTACTTCAGATTTTTTTTTCTTTTCTGTCTGAACGACAGTTTTGTTGGGTCATGGTGGCACCAAGTTCCAAAATATAAAATGAGAGGTTGTGTAACGTTTATGAAAAGACAGAAGGAGAGTCTCAGGATGCAAATGCAAGTGTGAGGTGACCAACGGGTTCAACACCAAGGTGGTGCCCCACCTGCTACTCTTGAGGCACATTTAATGTTCGTGTTGTTCACATAAAGGTCTGGCTTTCCTGGTGTCCTGTCTCTGGCACAGGCCAGTCAGGGATACCTAGAGGAGACTGCAGAAACCAGGGAAGCATTTTGCAATACTTCCCCAGTCTGTTTTCCCACCTTCTGAAAGTTTTCCTTGGAGAGGATCTTTCTCACCTTATCAGTGCTGATACAGAGATGGCTTGGTCATCCAGTTCCTAATTGTAGGAAGAGGTGAGTAAAGAGGGAGTTTCCTGTGGATACGGGTGACTATCTGGGCAGCTCCATCCCACAGAGGCCAGTTTGGGACACGTGGAAACTCTTGCAAACTATTCCCAGAGCTCTGCTGTCTCCAGTTCCCTGAGGTGTGTGATACATGCTCTGCCTGGGTCTTGGGCATCCTCTTGGAAGCACCAGCTGGTCACTGAAGATCTTTGAGTCTCAGATAGTGTTTGCAGTAAATAAAAAGTTCCACTGGGCAGCATACAACTAGAATCAACTGTATCTTTAACTGTATAGTAAAATTCCACTATGTTCCACTATTTGGCTAAATTTGGTTTTTGATTTGTCTGTCACGCAGTTCCTTTCTGAAGTCCCACTGTAATTAGAAGAGTAAACTCAGTAATTAATTTGTTCCTGTTTCTTTACTTTTTCCTTTATCACTGGTACAGTCCTGTTGTGTAAGTGTATTGTAAAACAAAAAGGAAATAAAATTGATTATGTGAAAAATCAAGAACATCTGATGCCTAGAAAGAATAAGAACTTGAGTACGACAAGCTGCAGACACCTGGGGTTTTATTTAAAACGTTTTCATCTTTGGCACTGAATCATCTTTCGAAAACTAAATATATTTTTAAAACCCCCTTATTGACTGTCTAATACTACCCAGGTGTGTATTTGATTTTTTCCTTCTTACTGACATATTGTCCAAATGAAAAAGCATTGAATTAATTTAAGTACAATTCAGAGGATGTTACCAGTGCATTAAAGAAAGAAGAGAAAAAAAGAGGAGGCAGAGAAGTAGGCTGATTTTAAATACCTATGCTTCAAGAGTTGCGCCTGGGGAATTAGTTCCTGCCTCTGGAACAGATTTTTCTTGGTTTGAAGTCAGAGCAAGCACCGGATTTGCAGCTGGAGACAGCCCCAGCTGCTGGAGCAGGCAGGGATCTGAGAGCACAGGGGTTAATCCGAGTGTCCGAGCCCCGCAGAGATAAAACCAGGCACCGAGACCTTTTGCTCCAAGAGGCTCTGGCACTGCCAGGAGGTTCATTTTGTCTGCAAACCCAAGCATGTAATTTCCCTTCTCCCTTGCTCTCCCCTCTGCCTCTGTGTCTGGCCAGTCCTGTGGCTCAGTGGCAGCAGAGTCTCCCTGGTGACAGCCAGGACAGCTGAGCTGACCTTCAGCAGGGTGGTGAGACATGGGCTTTCACTGCAGGACATGGGCTAGGAAGCTCTCAAATTGATTTTTTTCCTTCCAGTCGGAAGGGGAAGGCTGGGGAAACCCTGAGACTCCTCCGTGCTTGGAAGAAAAAAAATGAAGAAATGACATAAATTTAAAAAAATAAATAAAAGAAAACAAATCCTCCTCGGCATCCAAATTACATGCATTTAAAGCTTCCAGCTTACCACAGCGTTATGGCAGATTTACACAGAGATTAAAACTGATCCCTCACCAGTGAACACCAGCTCGTGTGAGCTGTGTAAATCCAAGTGTGTCCGTGCAGCCGCCAGACTTGGCATCCAAACAGCTCCGAGTCCACAGAGCCGGCAGAAGGGACATTTCTGCTTTTATTTTTTCAAATGAAACAGAGCTACTGAAGCCTCTGGAGTGTGGATTTAGCTGTCAGTCTTATTTACTACTTTCAGCTGTTATCTGCTGCCGCTGAAGCTGCGCGTGAATAACTTACCAGCCTGCACAGATAACTTTGCTTTCTGTTTCAGCTCCAGACAGAAATCCCATCAAAGCTTTCATTCCGATCCGTGTGCTGAAGGATGACACAGGAGTTAAAGAAGTGAGGCTGAAATTCCTGAGGCTCTCCTAAGGATTTTTCCAAGAGTTTTAAAAAGCCTCTTAAAAACGGCGGCAGAGATCGAACACCGTTAAGGGAGGGGAAAAAAAAAAAAAAAAAAAAAGGAAGAAAAAACTTTGGCAGGCAAACAGTGTCTTACATCAATCTAGCAGTCAGCATCTATGTAGATGTTCTTTCCTCCTTTTGTGCAACACCCCTTCCCTCCTACAGACCACCCAAAGCCCTATAAATAATCCAAGGACTGTATTTTTCCTCCAGATTTCTCTTCAGACCTCAAAGGAAAAATATCAGGAGAAGGAAAGGAGAGAGGGAGAAGGGAAAGTGAGGAGGGGAGAGAGAGAGAGAGAAAGAGGAAAGTTGGCTAGTGAATTCAAAAAGAAAATGTTCTGGAGGGCAGTGGTGGCTGAGTTCCTGGCCATGAGCCTTTTTATTTTTATCAGCATTGGCTCGGCTCTGGGCTTCAACTTCCCCGTGGTGGCCAACAAAACATCAACGAGGTCTCAGGACAACGTGAAGGTTTCTCTGGCTTTTGGGTTATCCATCGCTACCATGGCGCAGAGCGTGGGCCACATCAGCGGGGCGCACCTGAACCCGGCTGTCACCCTGGGGCTGCTGCTCAGCTGCCAGATCAGCATCTTCAAGGCGCTCATGTACATCCTCGCCCAGTGCCTGGGGGCAGTGGTGGCCACAGCCATTCTCTCGGGAGTCACCTCCTCTCTCCCGGGAAACTCCCTGGGGCTTAATGCTGTAAGTAGAAACTTTTAATTCCTCCTTTATTTTTCGCTTCCTTTCCTTTCTTTTTTTTTTTTTTTTTTTTTTTTTTTTTTTTTTTTTGAGTAGAAATGTAGCACCTGTAATCTCCTAAAGATTTGGGGGTGGTGTTGGTGCTGGTGACCTCGGGCAGCCGACTTTATGGTAGCAGAGAATCCAGTCCTGACTGATAACCAGGATGTCATAGGGATGGTCCTTTCTCCCCACCCCTGTTTGGGAGCTTTAGGACGTTCTGGTCATGATCAGTTTTGTTTGTGTTCAGTTTTGTACATCCAGGTTGCTGAAAGGTGGCTTTTGACACCAGTTTAACACTGAAACCACTGGCAGTTTCACGACCTTTCGCGGTTCTGAGGGTCTCTAAGGTGCCATGCTGATTAATGTGCATATACCAGTGTTGTTTTGGCTTCTGTGAGTGTGGTTCGTTTTCAGTACTTAATTAATGGTTTGTGTATCCTGGTGATGGCTGCAATGAAAACCCATGGGAGCAGAGAGAGGCGTGCAGCAAGAGAAATCCCACCCCCAAAGGTGTGAGCAGTACCTGTTGCATTAGGCAGAGGGCTCGGATCCTGCCTGACAGAATCCCAGCTGCCCTTTCTGTGCATTTCTTGGCAAAAATTGGACAAATCCTGAATTCTCGGGTGGAAACTGGAGGAAGATGTGAGGCAGCTACAGGGAACTGGGGTGCAGGTTCCAGCTCTCTCCCAGCCAGATGCTCACATCATGCTGCCTAAAAACTGCCTGGCCACAACTCCTCCTCCTCAAAATGTCATTTTGCTGTTGTTGTTGCAGCATAATAGGAGAAAAAGAAAAGATAAATACACTTTTAAACTTGAAATCATCCCACTGTCCGAGGCAGTGCTACAGCCACTGAAGGACACACAGTGCTATAAATGGAAATTCCTTCTGGTCAGTTATTCGACCTGATCTCTTAAGAACAAGTATTTCACATATTTTCTATGGCCCCTTTCTTGCAGAATATTCCTGACTGCAGTTTGTAAACTGATCTAATTTGAAATCTCCTGCCCATTTGAAGTCACAAGGTTATTTAGGATATAAAGCTGCAAATGCAACATCTCTTCTGAAATAATTTAAGCAAAATAGAAATATTGTTTTGCGTGCTTTGGCGTTACAGTTAATTCAGAACATGAGTCAGGTTTTCAAAACAAAATAAAATCTGATATTAAGGTGATTCCTGGGCAGCATCATCCACCCTCATGTCACTGTGTGAGTTGGCTGCTCACCTCTCTCTCTCCTGGTACTTGCAGCTATTCCATCCTGCTAGCGCTTTGGAAATTTTGATGGCTTAACTCAAAACATTTTGGGGAAGAGGAGCAAATAATTTTATTGACTCCAGAAGGCTCTGGATGAGAGCGTGATACGTGATCTTTTCCTCTGAAACCACTGACAGAGGGAACAGCTCAACCACATGGGACAGGGTGTCCGCCCAAGTGGTTTCCTCGAGAGGTCCAACTGCCATTAAACACGGGAGGTCTGGTTTTGGTAGCACTTAAGCTTGGTTTTTCCCTTTTGCTTCCATAAAATCCTGATGACTAGTTCCTTCCTCTAACCAAAAACCCTAAACCTGGCCATGTGTGAAGGGGGGGTGAAGGTCTTTTTGCCCCTCAGCCAGTAACTCCCCAAACTGCAAAGGCAAAACCTGGCAAGGTTATGTCTCCAACACATAAATTTTACAAATCGATCAGCAACTTCTGTGCAAGGGAATAACAGAGAATATAGATCCTAAAAGCTCTGGTCTCACTGTTTGTCACAGGAAAATACTCAGAATTTTGTTTCTTTTCTCTCTCACATCCCGCTATAAATGTTGTGGCTGGAGGAGCAGTGGGGACACCCCCGTGGGGATAGCGAGGGCAGCAGCTGTTCTTCTCCCTTGCAAGAAAGAACCAGAGAGGAAAGGAAAGGAAAGCAAATCCATTCATTTCCCAGTGACAAGCCTGGAGTGCCTGGGGAGGGGAGGGCTCAGGGGGAGCTGGGTCTGAGCCCAAGGCAGGCAGGAGCAGCAGCAGAGGGGCTGTGCTTGTGCAGAGCTGGTCTCAATGGGGCACATCCTGAAACCACAGCTCAGCATCGAGCTGCCTCCTTCAGCAAAGAGCTGACAAGGAGAAACCACAGGGTAGCTTTTATGTTATGGTTTTTAACCTGAGGACAAGGAGGGGAGGCTCAGGGCTGGCATCCCTGCCAGCTGCGCTGTCTTCCTGCCCTTCTTGTGGATAACGAGGTGTGGATTTACCACTGAGAAAAGGAACAGAAAGAAAGAGAGTGCTGCTTGTTTGACAAGGTTGGGAAGAGGGTCTGGATGTGTGTGGCTTTGTCCTCTGTTCTGACCCTGCCGTGCTCTTGGAGAGGTGTTTTTTACAGGAAAATGTGGTGGGGGCAGTGGAATGGAGTGAGTGGCCATCCAGTGTTCCCAGTGGATGCTGGGTGGGGTTGCATGCCTGAACTTGGATTTACCCTGCCTGGCTGCAGGTCCTGCACTGAGGGACCAAGCTGAGAACCCATTTCCATTGGCTGCTCTCTAATCCACAGAGAGTGAGAGACAAAGAGAGGCACTTCAGCCTCTAGATCTGCTGAGCTGCCCCCAGAGACACCCAGCTCCTCTTTGCCACGCTGAGGCTCCAGGCTTGGGAGCCTCTGCTAAGTATCCAAAATCCAGTGGGATAAATCCGTGTCTTTCTCAGTGCCCAAAGGGAAAAAAAGAAACACGAGCAAATGAAGCACAAAACCCAGCCGTGGACAGTACAAGGCTGAGGAGAAAGAAGGGAGAATGAAAATGCAGGGTGTTCCTTTAACATGTTCAGTATTAAGGTCTGGTTTACACTAAGACAAGCAAACCAGTCACACATCAGGATTTTGATCCAAACTTTGCTTAAGTCAACAGATATATTTTTAGTTACTTTGGCTGGTCCCGAGTAAGACATTTTGGACAACACTCAGAGATGTATTTAGATTACAGAATCCTTTTAAGACACTTAACTTCCAATGTATTTTTGTAGTGGCCTGGGTTCCAAAGTAAAAACTTTGAGAATTGGAGAAGCTGGAAGAGGAGTATGCGGTGTGTTTGCTCTTCTAAAAATTTAAATATTTTTCCTTACATCATCTTGTATCTTTTTTTGGAAGTTGGATTACTACACGTTACAAATTTCCATTAGGTAAAGCTGTAAGACTAGAGAATACCAGATCCAAAATGCACTCATCTGCCAGCAGAGCTGGCTATTGTCTGGTGAGGACAGATCTGGAGCTTGGATAATGGAACAAACTACTCAGCACAGGCAGTTAATGACCAACAAAGAGCTGGAGCAGGAAAGAGAGGTGAGAGGAGACTTCTGTGCTGTAAGGTAACACAATATTTGCTATTAAATAATGTTTATCTGGAGAACTTTTATCAAATTTTTGAAAACATACTGGGAAAATTTCTTTAGCTCAGGCTATTTTATATCTATCTATCTATCTATCTATCTATCTATCTATCTATCTATCCCTTTATCTATCTATCTATCTATAGATATATATATATAATAACCTGAGCTAAAGAGATATAGATATATATGTGTGTAAGTAATTAAAATTTTGTAACAAATGCAGACACCCCCTCACAATTTTCACAATTTCATAGTTTCTGTATTTTGGCATAGTGATGGGAGTGCCAGGGAATGTGTCCCCTAACTCTCGGGCTATAATTTGGAAACTGTTTGAAAACTCTGCCTTCGAGTTTATGATGAAAGATATTATTTTAAAAGTTGTAAGTGGATAAAAACTTGTAGGCAAGAAAAACAGACCTGAAGGTAACATTGCTCGGGTAGATAAAGGGAGAAGAAAAACAACCAAGAATAACAAATAGGAGGGCTTGGGTTTAGAAAACACCCAGCGGACTGATAAATGTTGTCTGTGTAACTAAAGAACTCTCTGGAAAAGCCAGAAGAGATCTGTGGTCAGTGGATTCAGAGGTCATTTTGAGACAGGTGAATATTCATATGGATACTATTCCTGGAGTGTGGAAAGTTACTTGTTGCTGGAACACACTTCGGATTTCGGCTGTGACAGGCTGTGTCTCTGCCACTGCTGCTCTGTGGGGCTCCCCATATCAGGATCAGCCGTGGCAGAATTGGTGCACACAGGGGTGCAGTTTGGGGATAAACACCCAGTGTCCAGCTCCGAATTTCTCAAGGACAGGGAAAAAGGGCGCCTTCGTTGTCTTTGACTCTTCATACCAGGGCAGCATCTGCTGCTTTGAGACACCTTCCAACCTCACCGAAGTCACACCACAGAACCACAGGATCATGGAATGGTTTGAGTTGGAAGGGACCTTAAAGATCACCCAGTTCCCCCCCTGCCATGGGCAGGGACACCTTCCTCTAGACCAGGTTGCTCCAAGCCGCGTCCAACCTGGCCTTGGACACTTCCAGCAGTGGGAATGAGTCCTCTTTCCATAGCTACTCCCACTCAGCCAGATTGTGATCCAGCAGCAACAGAGCAATTTGGAACCTCAGTGCTGGAGATCTTAAATTATTCTTTCCTTGACTGTCTACATGTCCCCAGCTCCAGCCTTATTCTGCTGCTTGGGGAAGATGAACAATCTCTTGTCTCCAGGAGAGTGGAGCATAGGATGTGATAAGATATATGGATCCTTATCTTCTGCAGATGATCTTATCTCTAGGGCTTCCATGCTGGTGAATTTTCTCCCAGCAGATTTCCAATTTGCACTTCCAGTGCAAACATAATGTTGCACCAGCACTGGGAATTCCCTTTCACGTAGTTGAGACCTGCCCTACCTTTTAATGACGTTCGTGGGTCAGCACTGAAATTTTTATCCTGATTTTCCCCTTTGGATGTTTCCCATCCTTTAGAAGGTTGTCCCAGAGGGGATTCCCATCGGGAATCACCACTGTCCCCACATTTGGTCCACACCAGTGGTCTTCTCACCATGGGGAGCAGGACTTGCCTGGTTGCCCTGGATGACTCAGTGTTTGCTTTGTGATTTCCCTGTCTCCTCATGCCCGCGCCCTACGAGCCCGTTCTCCAACCTCCAATTAAACAAAGCCGGCTCAAGTTGGAAGAACATCCAAAATAAACTGAGAGCTTGACAGTGTGAGGGGACAATTGAGTAAGTGATGCTGCTTTTCCTCTGAGTCACTGTGGAAAATTGCAGTTCCAGAGGTGCTGCTGGATGGACGAGACACGCAGCTGAGTTCCTGACCTTTAGCGCTTATTGAAAAATCCTTGGATTGCCTTTTTTTCTTTCAATGCAGATTATATACTGTGCCTTTCTCAAGCCTAGGACAGTGAGGAGCTTTGTTCTCCCTGTCTCTGCCCTCTGCCCTGCCTATTTTTGATCAAGTTTAGGCTTCTCCTGCCAACCTTGCCTCTGCTGGGACATTGGTGGGCTTGAGCACTCAACCTTTCACAAGGCACCCGAAGCTGCTGCGTTTTTAAAATGAGCAAAATGATTCCGGTACATGACATTAATCTGGGATTTTTATTCCTTAACAAAGACTGTCACAACAATAGCTCATTGTTCACTGTAAGTTTTTGCAGCAGAAGGCTTTTAAGGCTTGCCAGCATTGTATTGAGAGGCCCCAGGCAGGGCAGGTGGGACACAGGAAAGGCACCTGCTCAGAACTGGCCACGGTCTTGACCTCTTTCTAATGAGTTCACACAGTGACAGCAGAAATATCTGGGCTGAGACATAAACCTGATGGTTATCACGCATCCTACGGAGAATTTAGGGTTATGGCTCTAATCCTTATCTCAGATCTCAGAGCTTGTTATCTGATTTCCATTCCTGCAAAGATTTGCTTAAAGCCTGTCTAATAATAGAGCCATATCCCGGGATTTTGGCAGGGAGCACGCAGGGATGCAGCAGCAAGGCCATTTCTGGGACAGGGAGAGGCCCTTGGTGCTCATCCTCCTGCAGCCCAGTCCTTTTGTGCTAGAACAGAGGAGATCAAAGTGGGTTTTGTGCCAGTGGGTCCAAGGATGACTATTTGGAAAATGCTCTGCAAGCCTCAAATCAAAGGTTCTCTTCATTTATTTCTACGTAGAAACAGTAGAAATTCCTGAAAGGGGTGCACAGGGGGCTTTAAAACAGTGAGTTGCCATAGATCTAAACACATTATTAATTTGGTAGATTCGTTAATATTGCAATACAAGTGGAGTCATGCTGGGATTTTCAGAGAATGATTTTTCTCTGTGTTAGATCAGCTGTCAAACTAAGTAGGATTAAGTATGAATTATAAGTAAAACTCATTTTGCCGCCACTGTTGCTGAGTGGTGAATAAACAGTTAAAATTGTTTTCCTTTCCATAGCACTGGATGTGTTATACCAAATATATTTGGGTGTTCAGTGTGTTATGTGTATGCACACCCCCAAACACACTCACACACCAGAGACAGATGGAGAGAAAGATTCTTCAGATAAGATAAACCCAAATTTCATTTTTTAATTTAAATTAATTGGAAATTTTAAAAAAAATAGCTATTAGTAGGCATTGGTTCTAAATCAAGATTTGATATGGCAAGAAGCACAGCCTGAGAACAAATGGTAATTTCCACAGCAAGAGAACGAATATTATGGATCAATTCTGGTTTGATTGGTGAAATGGTAAGGAAAAAAAAACCATGTACATTTTTGTAGCTGGGCTCGTGGGTTTTAGCAGATAATGTAAACCTTCAGGGAGTCGAGAATTACGTTTCTTTAATCACAGAATCCTAAAAAATGTCACTATCTGGGCTAGACAGATATTTTTAAGAGAAGCATTTTTAAAACAAGGCTACCAAACCACATCACAAGTACTAAAGGAAGAAGAGATAGCCCTTGAAAAACTTCCTGTTTGTCTCCAGAGGAAATTGCCTGTTTTCTTTGGGGCAGTAGTACATTTTTGCTTATTTTTCCATTCTCCAGCTTAATCGAGAGAGTTCTATAACAGAGAGGTCTTTACCTGGTGCTACAATTGTCTCCTGGAGGTTTTCCTGGCCTCGCTGGGAGGATTTTGCAGCCCTGGGTATTTACTAATGTGTAACCTGATGGGAAAGTGCTGATTTTCCTGGCGTCCAGAGCCAGTGCTGGTGTTTGACTGCTGCAGCTTCATGGAAGCTGAGGAGATCTGAGGCTGAGGCACAACAACAACCTGTTAAATCAAATATACAGGGCCTGACAGGCATCCTGCAGGAAACTATAAACAGCAGGAGGGCGAAAATGTGGCCTGGGAGCTCTGCAAGGCACAACTCATGGACTTGAAAGGAGTAAAGAAATCATCTGTGTGCTTCCCTGGACGAGTCCTGTGCATCCCCTCTCTAGGAACCACTGGGAGGTGTCACTGAAACTAAACTTTTCCAGGCTCTCAACATTAATTCTGTGCTAAGTGGAGTCAGTGAATGCTTTCAGAGCAGAACTGTGGCACATTTCCTTACACATATACACACAGAACTCCTCCTGAAGGCATTGATGGCTGGATTTGGAATGGGTAAGGTCAGGTTTGGCCTCTTTTCCTTCCTTTGTTGGGACTTCTTGCTTAATGATGAAGGTGGAGAAATGAGGGAGCTGGAATTGTTCCCCCAGTTCCTGAAATCCAATGCGCAGGGTCGGAGCTGCTTTTTAACCCGGTGGAAATGCCAAGTCTTCAGTGCTGTGGACAAGACTGACTGCATGAACTGCCTCAGACTCAGAAAGTCTGAAAACTTCACAATTTTTTCTAGAAACATAAAATGAATATTACTTTGGTGAAATTGCCAACAACCATACTGTGAGGTTTGTGCAAATCCAGTTGTTATTCCAGTAACAACATAGAAAGGAAGATCTTATTAGGCTCAAAATTCAGATATGCCCAAAATTCCCCACTGAAACACTATCACCTACTGGGCTGGTAATACAGGAGATAATAAACAGCTCTGTGGTATAAATGAGTGCTTCAACTGTTACAGAAAATTAACTATTTGCTTGGGTTTGGCTGGGCAAAGAAAAAAAATACAAAACCTCACCATTCCTCATCCTCTGAATAGAAGTTGTTTATCTCTCAGCAGCAACATTTAACCAAAAAAAAAAAAGCTTCCCCAAAGCAACTTTCCCAGAGGCACATCAAAAAGTAAAAGTGTAAATAAAAGAATTGTCTGTCTCTGACCAGCTGTGCTAAATGCAAGTCCTGTAGAGGAACTGAGTTTTGCTGCCTGTCTTGGTCTGACATACAAATTTTATGTGCTCTGGTTTAATACAATAATCATTCTCTCTTTCTCTCCATGGCACTGCGACACAAAGCCCTGGATAATTTCTCCTTGGCCTGCAGGGAGGGTGGGAGGAGAGAGCTTAGCCTTGTTCCTGGAGGGTGTCTGCTGTCCAAAGAACGGAAAATATGATTTCTGCTTTGGGAATTGAATGAGTCCCCTTTAGAGCTCTTAAGGCTGTATTTATAGGAAGGATAATCTAGCAGAGGACAATATGTTTTGTCCCCAGGTTCTGCTGAATGCTTCCACTGTTGATGTAGGATACGATCCAAAGCTAATTCATAAGCAGCTTCTGAGCGCTCCTGTCATATAATTTTAAGTGAAACTCTTTAGATCTTTGCCTGTCTCTCCTTACTAAAGAAATGAGACTTTTGTACTCCCTGAATCCCTAACTCTCAAGTAATGGCTATAGAAAAGTCCATTTCAGAGTGATACTGTTAAATAGCAAGGGTAGAAGTGAATAACTGTAGTTAAATAGCCAGGGATGAAGTCTCTGAATCAGTTCTGAGTATCTGTCAAGGGAAGGTTTATAGCTATGGAGACGTGGGATGGACTTCCAGGAGAATAAAGGTATGTTATCAATAGGGAAGTCATCAAGTTCTTTTCATGACCAGGTTGGAGCTGAGAGAGCGAGAAAAGTCAAACTAACTGACAAGCAAGACAGCAGGATGTGGTTTGGAGGGAAGTAGGGAGATGAATTTCTGAGATTACACTTGTAGAACATCCCATTAAAAAACTTTGCCAGCTAAATGCTTAAATGATAGGTGGCATAAAGCAGCATGATTAATATTTCAAGAGAGGCGATGAAGAAGAGAGAATGAATCATCTAAACTATTGTGAAGAGTTTTCCTTACTCAGGAAAAGAAGGAAAGTCAAAGAAGGGAAATTTTAAGCTGTAAGAAGAAAATGCTGTAAGACAGCAAGAATTTACTGGAATTAAATGTTAACTTTAAGAAGAATGTCTGCTGTGGCAGAGAAAAGGTAATAATTTAGGTAGGATAGTGAGGATATGCAAGGAAGAGATATCCCAGCCATTTAAAATGCTGTGGCTTAAATTTTCTCCCTCAAAACCATACCAGCCAGCAGGGCTTGCACTGTTGTTTCATAAGAATGGGGAAAGCTGACATTCCCCTGCTAAAAAGCAGACTTCTGCAATTCCAGAGGCCTCTCTTTTTTCTGGAACAATGAGAAACTAATCCCTGTTATATGAAAGGAAGCTGGGCCCTGGAAGGTCCAATCCAGGGCTAAGGGTTTGTTGGATGAGGTGGAGCTCAGAGCCACGTGATGAAACCACCTTGCATAACAAAGTGTCTTATCCATATAACGGGAAACAGTTTTGAACTTGATATACTCTCAGTCGTAATGAGAAAAATATGAAGCCTCTAGAGAAGTACACAGTGGGGTTTACCTTGGGCCAGTTTAATTTCCTGTCCCCATTTCTCTTCCGAAGGCGGATAACTCATAAATATCCCGTCCTAAAAAAAAAAAAAATTAAAAAAAAATCAGAAGGGAAGAAAACATACCATTAATTTGCCCAAATTATTGCTGTGAGAGTCAGTCAGCTAAACATGGCAGTTAAGGGCACTTCTTGGAAACAAATTGCCTAGTTCCCATCTCCTGTCTGATGTTATGGAGAGCTGGAAGTGATGTGGCCACTGCTCATTTCCTAAGACAAAAACCAGGTGTTCCTCTCAACTAATTGCTCTCGTGTTCATGTCTAGATAATGCTTTTTGGGGTTTAACAGTCCTCATTTGAATGTAGTTCCTGTCTCTTGAGTAACTGTGCTTTTAGTGCTTCCTTAGGTTCCAATCAGTTGCATCTCAGGAGGTTTCTGGATAAGATGTGGTTTCTGTACATTTACTGAATTCCAGTTGATTTTTTTTCCATGGCCTTGTTCAGATTCACAGTGAGCTAGGGGGAAAAATATTGATCATGGGATCATTAAGGTTGGAAATGGTGGAATTCAGCTCACAGAAGGTTACCACTGCCTTGGGGTGTCTACATGTTCTGTTTCTTGTCTGGGAGCTGTGACAGTCGAGGGGGAATTACTCACTGCAGGTTAATGCAGCCGGGATTGGTTCAGCTGGTCAGGTAAATGTGTCCACAGACAACTCTCACGTCTTGCCAATGATTCAGCCCATTTCTTGTGTGTGTTTCTGGTGCTTCTTCTGTCAAAACACTGACTTAGAAATGAAGTCTAGTGGAATTATTCATGTGAACAAAAAAAGGAAAAGAAGTCTGTGCGGACTCCCTTGGAGATGAATACTGGCTTGTGTGTTTCATTTAATCCCTTAGAGCACCTTTGGTTCCTTGAAGCACTGAATCCACTCCTCAAGTCTCCCAACTCTGAAGTGTAAAAAGCCCAGGGAGCGACTCTGCTGTTCCCTGCCCTCTGACATTTTTTCTGTTACCTCAATGAGGATTATTGGACTGACATGAGACGATGTCAAAGATTTCCCAGCAGATACATCAAGGGCAGATGTAGTGTCAGCCCACATACCTTGGGACCACTGGTAAGAGCGCAGGGAAAAAGGCATTGCAGTGTGGGTACAGGTCACTGGAAAGGGTCCTCTTCACCCCAACACTTCACTAGAGGTGGCTGTGTCTTGTTTCAAGTGATTATTCTGTCTGTTTAGGAACCAGAGATATTGGTCACCTTGTATTCTAGATATTCTCAGTAGCAGAATGCCAGATGGTAAGACCAGCTGTTGATTTTTAGTCAGGTCTCTAATGTGTGGTACTGCTTCCTACTAGATTCAGGTTAAGCTTTAGACAACCCTGAAGCTTCTGGAGTCTGGTATTCTACAAAATACTCGACAAAAGTTCAAGCTTTCCTTAAAAACCTGAATAACATACAGAAAATACAAGGAAAGGACAACAAACTCATGTTGGTTGTGTCTCCCTGGTTCTGTCAAGAGCTTAAACCAGCAGATTCGAAAGGTGCAAAATGTTCTCTGGGCAACACCTGGAAATCCTCTGTGAATAAGGATTATATAAATATGAATATACACATGTACATGTACATTTTAACTTGACACAAGAGAATGTACCTTCCCACTCCCTTTCTAAGGCTTTTCTGGGGTGTGGTCGGGATGGTGAACACTGGGTGCTGTTCCCTGAGTACCCTGGATGGCCCAGGCTGCTGCTGCAGTGATAATTTAGCTCTGATAAGGAAAATAAATCCTCTGTTATCCTGCACTTACACACTGCAAATCTGAAGGCCACAGCAAAGCAGGACATCCAAGGTTTGCCTGGGTTTGTCTCATTTTGGAACACGGCCCAAAGTCCTTGCTCTCACCATGGAATCTTAACGTTCCTGGCAGGCTGTGCAAAATTACCCGGCTGGAGGAAAGCAAAAGGTTTCCTATGATATTTCCAGGTTTTCTTTGATTCCACACAGCCCATCAATAAGTGCTGATTAGCAGGGAGAATGACCTCAAGGCACGTCAGCTGTAGGATGTGTTTTTCCTGGAGGGAAAGGAAGAATATGATTTCCATCTCTTGAAGATAAGGATTATCACAGGTTTTTAAAGAATAATTTTGCTCTTGTTGTCTTTTGTCTTTTTGTAGAAGCCCTTCAAGTGAAGGGAAAGCCTAATGGTTGGCCAGTGTTTAATCTTTTAAAATGCCAAGGTTTTGTAAAATGCTAACATTGATGCGTCAGACCTCAGCGCTGGGTTCTCTGGGGTTGCATTAAGAAAATAATTTGGTTTCTTATCTGTTTTTGGGCATGTGCAGATCAGCCACTTATTTGCTAAGACACCTGGCTTTTTAAGGTTGGCCATTTGGCCTTCCAAATGTGAGATAAGATTTTCCAGAGTGTGTACTTCAGGTTCTTAAATTGTTTTTGATATCAAGGAAATGCATTGGAAGCCTAATTTGTTGAGAGCCACAAATCCCACTGTCTCTACAGTGAAAAAAAGTGTTTATTTTTAAAACTTACAAAAGCAACAGAATATTAATTCAGAGATATCAAGCATGAAGATCTGTATTGTGCAGTTTTCAGTGCATCTTATATGGATGTATTTATGTCAAACTCATACTTCTCACAGGTAAGTCCTAATAATGATGGCGGTTTCATTAATGGATTTCAGTTTCTGCTCTATGGATGCTGAAGGAACCAGAATACCCGTCCTTTCAACCGGAATTCTATTCTATTTGTGGATAAACTGCTTCCATCTCAGAGGATATCACTGCTGCATATTAAAGAACAAGACATAAAAATACATTATTAGTGTTTCAGATTAGCAGGACTTAGAAATCAGATTTATGCGGAGGAAAGACTCAAATGACTTTTTCTTCATTGGTTAGGAATTTGATATGAAGCTTTGTTACAGAGAAGAAACAAGAAATGTGAATAGCACATGTGGAAAGTGAAATAGTTCAGTTAACCATCTTTAAGTTTTGATGTTATTCAAATGCTAACTTTGGGGAAATTAAGGCATAAACCAAAAAATCAGATTAATAGCAGGATTTCCCATAGTTTCATTGTTCTGGACAGGTCACAATAACATGTAATTATGTTTTTTGCCATGAATGACCCAGCAATTTTTAATGCAGGGGCTCTGACAGGTGTGATAACCTACTGATAGCACAAATTAACATAAGTTTTGCAGAGTTTGCTTCCTACTCCGAGTCACATTCTCAGTTCTCTGGCCTGTGGCCAAGCTCATGTTTCATCCCATCCGTGCAACTGAGTTATTTCTACTTAACATCAAGTTATTCAGCTCAGACTTGCCTTGACTTAATGAAGGCAGCACTGAATACAGCAATTAAAACCAGAACTCAAAACTTGTTATAACATCGAGTGGTTTAGCTCCATGGTTTCTTGCTAGGCACAAGTTTTTAGCAGTACTCCTGAAACATGACAGCATTTCTGCTCTGTAATGTCCATTTCTGTGAATCACCGTGGTTTCAATATGTTCAACAGCATTTACAAACTCTGCTGATTTTATGACTAGTAATACCACTGGAATATTTATGCCTGACAGTTTGAGTTTTCTAGGTAATCTACTTTACTTCAGTAGGAAATTGAAGTGCTCCTTCCATCAGCCCTTTGGGATTCTTAATTGAGGATTTTTTTCTAATGTACCTCAAAGAAGTAGAGTGAGATTCAGTTTGAGTCTAAGACACCAAAAAGTAGTTTACCTGTGAGGGAGGTGTCTAAGCTCTTTGTAGTCAAATGAGATCCCTGAAAAAAAAAAAGACAGAGCTTTCAAATGATCACCTACATTTCATCAGGTGAATGGATCTCATCTCCACTGACTACATCCATTATCTGTGCAAATTAGAGATACAATGCCTAAATATTGGTATTTAGAGACATTTTAGGTACTTTTGGTCTTCTATCACATCTACCAGCCCCACATGAACTCTGCGGACATGTCAGGATATGTCATGTGGCATTAGAGGCCTTTTTTTAGGCAATTAATTCACAGTATAGGTGGAATATTAATATCTTAATATCAATGTGGAAATCCCTGAAGCCCAATCCCTGAACCCCAATGAGTGGCTGTCCTAAGGCACCACAGTTCACTTCTGAAAAAGTAAACTTTGCTGAAGGCGACTCTCTGGTTCATTCGCTTCTCACGCATAGATCAATTACACTCTCATTGTGTCCAGTGGCTGAGTGTTCACGTTGGCTGGAAACAGCAAATACTCAACCATGTCGGATCACAGAAAAAAGCTGCTTATACCTAGGCCTGAGTACAGCAGGGAGTGTTTCAAAGCTAATTTGTCTTCAGTTTTTTGTCTTTCTTCCTATTTTTTCCCCCTGTTAAGCAAAAGGAACCCCAGGAAGGAAATAGATGTGCAGGTCTATGTTTTTCTATTGAGGAAATAGATACTGCAGAACTTTGTTACACTGGTTGAAGTCAGGTAGAAGTATGAAGTGACATTTTCCTTCTTGTCTCCATACAGCTTTCAGAGGGAATCAATGCAGGCCAAGGACTGGGTATTGAAATCATTGCCACCTTCCAGCTGGTGTTGTGTGTCCTGGCCACCACAGACCGGAGAAGGAACGACGTCTCGGGATCGGCACCTTTGGCCATTGGTCTCTCTGTTGCCTTGGGACATCTTCTTGCTGTGAGTTTATATCTGCCATGTCCCAACTCGGGGTGTGCCAGCAAAGGCAGGGAGATGCTGGGAAATCTTCATCAGTGTCTCACCACTGATTCTCTTTCCACCTCCTAGATTGATTACACCGGCTGTGGAATTAACCCGGCCAGATCTTTCGGCTCAGCGCTGATCGCCAACAACTTTGAAAATCACTGGGTAAGTTGAGTAAATTTGTTTCGCTTACAAGAGGCTATGAATACACAGAACCTACAAGGTCAGAAACATTTGAACATGTATCATTAGGACCAAGCCAGTGAATTGGAATTTATCTTTCATTTAACAAAGAATATTCTCCTTTCAATCCTGACCAGCCTCAGGCAAACAGAAAGTCCTCAGGCTCATTCATTCTCTGTGCTCAAAGTAATAGAGTAGATTTCCTTTAGTTATTCCCCTTTATATTTCTTTATTTCAAACATCTTAAATGTTTAAGCCTTGTTACACAGAATCCTGTATTGTGAATTTATTGTTTAATCTAAGTTTGTAAAGTGCTACTGCTTAATCTGGTAAAACCTAATTTAGAAAGATTCTTAAGCAGGTTTATAAACTGAAATGGATTATCCAATGTTTAAGAGCTAATAAAGTGTTCAGCATCTTAAAGCTGAGTGTCTGCTTATGTGTTTGCAAGGATAAGGGCTCTGGAAACACTATAAATTTTAGATTATTCTCTGTATTCAAATGCGGCTAAAATGAGGAAGTTAACAAAAATTTACTTATTTCACCAAATCTCAATAAAGAAAGCTGATACAAAGTTGTAAACGAGCATGTGTTCTTGAATGTATAAAATGGGGCTTGTTCCAGCTCTACTGCTCACGATTTTGGCAGCCAGTTGCATAGGCACTGGTGGAAATTTAGTAGTAATACAATGGGGTTGTGAAAATTTTGGATATGGATTCCATTTTAATCTAAAGAGTAAAACATGAAAGGAGGACACTGGGAGATTTCGACAGTATCTCCCACTTGAATATTATTATTAGGACATTAAGGGGAAGTAACTAAGTGAGGAGTTGGTATTTTCAGAATTTAATAGGAAAATTATTATCCTTTGTAGAGACACAAGAAGATGGAGGTAATAATTTGTGTTAAACCACTGATATTGTTGAACAAAAGAAGGAGTTTTCAGACTCAGTAGCACTTTGGCCATGCAAAGCCTTCAATATCATCTGTTATTTCTAACAAAATCAATCTGTCTACCAAAATCTTTTTATTACCTCTGCTTCTAAACTTTAATTTTCTTAAGTGGTTAGGCCAGTTCGAGTACAGCAATATCACCAGCTGAGCAGCATCTAGTATTAGGTCCTCATTAACTATTACTTTCAAATTCACCTTTTACTGGAAGTTAACTGGAGAACGGCACCTAATGGCCTGCTGTTTTAGAAATTATGCTCCCCTGCCCACTCTATCTGGAGTAGTAGAGATGTTTTAGCAGTAAAAGACTGATTTTAAATATCACAACTTTGCAACATAGTCGCAGTTATTCACCTCTGGGTCTATCGCCAATTCACGGTGAGAAATTCGTGGTTTTACGCCATGTGGTTAAGAAAACATTCAGATGGATGGGCTGTAAATTTCATGGTGAGAATCCTCAGAGAATCTTCAAGTGCAGATATACCTGATGCAATAACTCGGACCTGTATTTCAGATCTTCTGGGTTGGCCCAATCATTGGCGGAGCAAGTGCTGCCCTGATTTACGACTTCATCCTGGCGCCCAGAACCAGCGACCTCACCGACCGCGTGAAGGTGTGGACCAGTGGCCAAGTAGAAGAGTATGACCTGGAAGGAGATGATATGAACTCCCGGGTTGAAATGAAGCCAAAATAAAGAAGGGCATGGAGAGAGAAAAAAAAAAAAGGCAAAAAAAAAGCAGCACATTGGTTTCCGAAGATTTTATCAGTGTTATAGACTCTTTGTAAACCAGCAAGCAGTACCTTGTTTTTTTAATTCAATACAGTTTTCCATTTTTTTTGCTCCCAATCCTAATAGCATTTTTTGTATCTGGGGTTTTTCAATTACAGAGTCTGAAGGTTGAGAAGTCATGACTTAAATAAATTGGGCTGAAGCTTATTTAGGTCACCTTTGCATGACCTAAATAAATTTGGCTGAAGTTTAACCCCTCCCTTGCTACCACCCAGTTGTGAGGTGTATTTAGCATGGAGGGGTTCTCCCACCACATCACTCAGTAATGCTAAGTAGTTCCAATGAGCAGTTTGTTTCCTGAAAGAATGAATATTGAAAACAGAGAACCATCTCTACCAATAATGGAGGCCTTACACCTGAAAAACTAGTATTTATACAAAAATGCAAGGCTGGCATCTAATGCCAGCAATGAATAGGAACCAATCTCAAATCCGTGTCCAAAAGCATCTTTTGGAATGAAAGGCTACTAAAAATTACTTGTTATGTAGAATTAACCCTAATTTCCTAAATGATTGATCATCTTTGAGAAGCAGGGCCAGAAAAGTTGAGCAGGGTAAGAATTTCCAGAATCACAGGATCTTTTAGACTTTCTAGTGTTTCATTCTCCCTGAACCTGCATCCAGCTGATTGTGAAGGGAGAAGATATGTGACAAAAAAAAATAGGTGTATTAATTCCTGGGAAGTAATAACTAGATGTCAAATTGGAGAGCAGCAACAACAATGGCAACAATAATGGCATGGTGCCAGTGTGTAAACAGGATCTGATTGTTCCTGTGGCTACTCTGCTTTTGTTCACCTTGTGTAACTTATCTGTGCGAATTTAAGCAGAATAAGGAGAAAAGAAGTCCCTTTTCTCTCTGACCCCATTCCAATAGCCAGCGCTGTGACATTCAGGGACCACGAATAGATGTACACACAGTATATTTTCTAATGAGGGACGAATACATACCTGGGAGTCCATTTTGGGGGTGGTTGCTTTGTTTTTATATATATATATATATATAAATGTTTATATATATGTTTTATACAGAAAGAAAACCTAGTATACTGTTTTGTAAGAAAATAAGAGCATAAAGACAAGTGGAAAGAATTGCAGCAGTGCTTAGCGAAATAAACAACACTGGAAAAGAGAAAGAAATTTAACACTCTAAATGACGTGGAAGATTATTTTCTGTTTTCATTTGTGTGTGTGTGTGCTACTTATGATTTCCTGAGTAACCCAAAGCATTAGCTGGTCTTACCTACTAACTATAGAATATAGTTAAAGCAGATCCATGCTGATATACTTGTTCTGCACTAAACAGTTTTCCATAAGAAATGAGGCCCAGAGGAACTGCCAGAAAATCAGCGCATTCCAGCATTCAGAAAAACCCCCCAGAGGTAATGGGATGGATTCTCCTCTCTGAGAGACAGTGTGGGATCGGGAGGTGAGGTAGGATTGACATAGGAATCCGTATGGGTTGGATCATTTCATCAACTTGAGCAGATGGACAATGGAAAAAAGAATAAAAAGGAAAATCACCAGCAAAATAAACCAGAATATATTTTATCTTTCTTGTCTACATTTGGTGTGCTATCTCGTGTATTGCCTATGTACATAGAGCATGATTGGATTTTGGGGTGGTTTAAAAAATAAACAAAATCAGTTGTGCTAACATACGAATTGTTCATGATTCTTCATTTTTAATTTGCCATGTAACAATGAAATTTTGTTTTCTTCTGGTGCCCACCTGTAAGACTGAGCCAATTTTTGCTTTTCCACTCTTCACTCGATGCTGCCCTTTAGGCAAAGGCATGTTCTCTTGTTTTTATGGCAAGCAAAGCAGGCCCTCACCTGGGTGTGAACTCTTCCAAATTATACTTAGAAATGAAGCAGAGTACCAGGACCTTGTGCCCACTTTCTAGAATATCTTTCCGAGTTTATCTGCTGTTATCCCAGTGCCTCCATTGACTCCAAATTAACCCTTTTTTGCCTTACAGGGTCTCTGAGCCAGAACAGTTGCAGAACTCACCCACAGTAAATAGTTTGTTTTGACATGCTTGAGGTAACTTAAGAGTTAGTGGTGCAGAAAATGTGAGATTCACAATTTGTTCCTAAGTCTACACCTTGCAAAGAACTTGGCTTACTTTTTTATGCTTTGAAGTCCAAAACTGTGAAGACAAAAACCACTCTCTTTCCATTTGGGGTGCGATAGGACTGTGCCAGATGAGCTGCTTTAACTTATGATCACTAAAGAATAAATAAAAGATTAAAGAGCTACAATAATTATTTCACTAGTGAAGAAACAAACAAAAAAAACCCCAAGCCAAACTAAACAGATTGTGGTTTGCTGGTGTATTTAATAGAATCATAGAATTATTGTAAGTTTTTTGTTGGAAAGGACTTTAAAGATCACCTATTTCCTATCTCCTGCCATGGGCAGGGACTATTTCCACTAGACCCTGTATTCACAATGATAACGTTTAAACAGTTTACAGTAAAGCTCTTAGGAAAATTAAATTAAAGAAAAAAATTATTTAAGGTGAATTCCAGGCTTAAACCTCTCCCTTTTTTTTAAAGAAGAAAAAGCTTAATGGTATATTTTAAAGTGCTTTTGTAGTACTTAGATCCTGAACTGACAGCAGGGATTCAGGCCATGGCTGCTAATGGTGCCCCTACTCCTGGCACAAACGGTTTTGCTTTGTGCTAGACAAGCACCCTTCAAAGTTATCATCAGCTCATTAAAATAGTTGAAACATACCCAGCAAAGGAATTAAAGGCATGAAGCAGCAAGTATCGAAACCGGCTAACAAATGTCAAGTGGGCAAATGTGATCACCGAGAAACTCAACAAAATGTCCCTGACAAAGCAAGCCTGGGACACAGTTGTTCAAACAGCTCCTGTGATGTATGCCCTGAGAGCTCCTATCCATGGACTGATGGGTGTTGTCTCTGCCGTGGTGATTCCCAGGCACAAACCTCTTTATTTATCACACATTCTAGCAGGAAAAGGCCATAGAATCCTAGAATGGTTTGGATTGGAAGGGAGCTTAAACACCACCTAGTTCCACACCCTAGGAACACCTAGGGACACCTTCCACTATCCCAGGTTGCTCAAAGCCCCATCCAACCTGGCCTTGGACACTTCCAGGGATGCGGCAGCCACAGCTTCCCTGGGCAACCTGTGCCAGGGCCTCAGCACCCTCTGAGTGAAGATAATAAAGGGTGGATGCTTCCCTAGATTATGCAAGGACCACCTACCATGGCCTCAGTACCACTCATCAGGTACCCCACAACATCCCAAGTACCTACACTCTCTTTAAAGGAAAAAGCACAAGGAAATATTCCTGAGTCAGGAACATGGGTGTCAGTGCCTGTATGGGCCATCCTAAATCTCCCAAATGTCGCCTGGGCAAAGCTGAGCAAAGCAAAGATGATCCAGTTTGCTTTTTCTGAATGCAGGTTGCCATCCCAGGCATGTGCAGGTGTTCTCACTCTGTGGTTTGCACAGCTGACAAAGCATTCTCTGCTTATTGCACATTCCAGCACAGGACAATTTACAAGAAGGCTGAGGAAGGTGCTTTGGATTCATCCCTGAGAAACCCGTTTTTCTCCACTGACTCTATAAACAATCTGTGGAGATATGGGCCCTGACTTTACCCACCTATCTTTAGAACTAAACACGTTTTCTGCCTCCCCATTGTAACTGTGGCAATTTAATTTTAGATTTCATGTAGCTCCACTCTACATAGACTTCTAACATGTGCAAGGAAAGAAAGGCAATTGAAACTGAACATAATGACAGCCAACACTACAGGAAGCTTCCATTGTCCTTCCATATCCACCAGCTGCACCAGTCACAATTCACAGCTTAATGTTTTTAAAAATTAGGATAACAAAATACTACAAATACAGAGTTTCTCATCCTATTTCAGTGTTTTCCCTGCTTTTACCCAGCTGAAGTTTGGATGTGCCAAGAGTTACACAATAAATTATATTAGGAATATGGATGTTATGATTCAGTTGAAGTCTGGGCTTGTGTAAACATCTGTGTCAAGAATGGTTCTGGGTTTCTTTCAAGCTTGATGTCCTTGAAAGTACCAAATTTTTTGTACATAGTTTTCGGATATTACCTAAACTAGCCCAGAATTCCATGTGGAGGCAAGTGCATCATTTAATAGACTTTCCAAAGCTGAATCATGACATAGAATCTCTGTTTAAATAGATTAATTACTAATTAGACATTAGCCATCTATGAAATCACTTCGCTTTAGGTTCTTGAAATTAATTTGCCACGTATTGCTATGAATGATGTTCCTTAGAAGGCAAAATCTTCGTTGACTTTAAGGTTCCCTTTTGCTGTTGGAAAGTAAAACTTTCCAGGGACCTGTACTCCTGACCACTCCCATGTACCCATGGATGCCTGCCCATGGCCATTCCTGTTCCTCCACAGGCCTGCTGCCTGTAATGCTGCGATAAATTACTGTATAGTCCAGAATTTGGTTAGGGCAGGGTACAAAACAAACACAGGAACACAGAATGGATGGAGGGAAGTGACACAGGCCACATGAGGTGACTGGTTTGTGGATTTTAATAGCACTCAGAAGGATTCATTCTCCTTTCACCTTGGCTGAACTCTGTGCCCTGCTGCCCCTGAGCCGTACCTGTTTGAACGAGAGGTTTTCACCTTTTTCAATCATTTTGTTATGAGGTTTATAGGTTTGGATGAAAAAGAACCCCAGAAGCCCAATACACTCCCCTGCTCATGATTTCCTGAACTTCCTGATCTGTCATGCTCTAAAGTTTGCCATGAATTGCCCTCATTGTGCCTTTTCCTCTGTTTTGTTTCTATTCTTGTCTTAGAGCAGGAATTGAGAAGCTGGTGGAAAATGATCAGTGTAGAGATAATACTGGCCCATTTTTTGTAGCATTTCTAGAAAAATCTTATCTTTCTCATCCTTTCCTTTATACTTTATTTTCGAGGTCATGAGAAGGAACAGTATCAGTTAGAGCTGATCCCTCCATTTAATCTCTTCTCCCTTCATCTCGTGCTAAGTTCCCTCCTCTAAAGGGTGTATCCTTGCTCCTGTACAAAAACCTGGAGGGACCAGTTATTAATTCATTTTTTCTTTGCCACTGAAAACAAATAGAACAATGTTTCCTGGAAGCATGGGAGCCAAACAGCAACTCTTGACTAAAAGTGGCTGTTAAGTGCAATTGCTGGAAACAGTCATAGCTTTTTTTCTTTTTTTTTTTCCCTGAAAAGTAAATGGAGCACTTGCAGGTACCAATCTGTCCAAAAGACAGATGTGACTATAAAAAAAATGAGCTGCAGCACACTTTTGGTTTCCTTTGTGGATCTCCAAGTTTTTTTTTGTTCTACCATTTCATATTATTTAATCAAGAACAACCTGGCATGGAATAAAGGAGAGAGAGAGAAATGCTGGGCCTGCCTGATGCTGTATCCTATCAGTGCTGTGTGGGAAGAGTGTCACTGTGTTTTCTGTCTCGGAGCCAGATCTGATTTACTCAAAATTATTTAACATTGTTCAAGGGGTGAAAGAGGAACTAAATTATATTCCTATCTGGCTTTACACTGTTTTGTGTTGTCATGGCAATGTGAAATGGTTTTTTGTGATATTAGGGAGAGGCCATTAGTGCTTTCATGTGGGCTGTAAGAGACCTGACCTCAGCTCTGACTGGTCAAGACTCAAGCCAGGCAAGAGAGTGAATCTCAAACACCTGTTTCAATCTGTGAAAGCCAAAAGACCTGTGATGTGCCAATTTTACACATATTCCTTGCTAATCCGTGTCATTCCAGTCCTGTTAATCTTCAAAGTGTGCTTCAATAAGTCTTTCTTTGTAAATATTATTGATAAAGGAGACCTGAACTGATAAACTGTGATTTATCTGCCACAGGTGGGTATTTTGTCTCTAGGAGACAAAATTTTTTTCCATTTGTGTCATTGCTGAGGCTGCCAGATTTACATCATTTTTTAATTAACCTTTGCCTAGAGAATGCACAGAAAATGCTTTATGAATCTAGTTTCACATTTTGATTTCCATGGCTTGTAGGTAAAAGACTGGAAGGAATGTCAAAGTTGCACGTCACTACTGAAAAAAAATTTAAGAAACCACCTGCTCGAGAGTTTTCAAGATTTGCCATATGCAGTTTGGATGCAGCCACCTTGGAATGGGAGGGGTAGAGTTTATTGTTTTATTTTTTAGTTGTTGATGTGTTTTATCATATCATACTACTTATTCTTGGGTGTAGCAGACAAGAAATTGACAATTTTTTGTATTTGCTAATGCAAACATATCCTGAAATAATATGTCTCGGTGACATTTTAGGAGGGAATCACTCTCAGTCGTCACTTCTCTCCGCCCAGTACGTGCACAGAAACGAGCTTTTCCAAAACTGAACTCCAACAAAATGAGGGACAACTTTGGTCCTCTTGTTATGTGCAGTCAGGGAGTGGCAATTTTCAGAGAACTTGGAGAAATGACAGATTTCTGTCTCCTGCTCAAGCTTTGGCAGGAGTGAAGCTGTGAATCTGCTCAGAGCTTGAACTTTTGGCTTTGGGGGGGCCTTAAAGACAATCTGGTCCCTGTGTGAACACTGAAGTGATTTGGGCACTTGAGATCCACATGTTTGAGTTCTGTTTACGTCCTCGCTCAAGTACTTTGGTTTGTCACATGAGGACTTCTCACATGGATTTTCAAGCACTTTGTGCTTCTGTTGCATCTGACCTTTTGTCAAAACATCCACAGTGGTTAATTATTATGCTGTGGTTTCCACTGCATGAACAATAACCTCTTTCTTTCCCTAAAGGATTGTTTGTCCAATTAACTGCTTTTGTCCAATATTGTTAAAAAGCCTTGACTTTGGCTCCTCAATACATAATAGCTGTTTCCTGAGCCCATTCAAACATTGAATTCATTGTTAAATTTTAATAATGGCCTCAGAAAAACCGTAGGGTTTCACCACTATGCATTTATTCCAAATATAAACCAACATGAATGATTTAAATACTGCCCAGTCCTGTGAGCTTTGCTTAGTAAAGCCACTTGAATGTTTGGCAAGGACAAAGAAAATGGAACAGAAATGGAAGAGCTGCAAAGTCTGCAGGTTTAATTAACTGGGAATGTATGGGATTTACTGGTAGCTGAGGTATGAACCAGTGGGATCCCGCACTGTGCCAAGCTGGATTCTCAGACTGGAGTATGACTTCCATGTGATTCAGTAAAAAGTGGGCATGTAGGTGTATAAAATTTTGTATGTGGAGTCTTACACATGGAAAAGCACAGATGTAGGCCGGACTTATGTAAAATTACTGATGAGTCTGTGTGGAACACATGTCTCCAGCTCCTGTTACCCCCATGAAGATATAAAACTATTCTTGGATGAGTTTTGATGGAGACACAGCTGGCAGCTGATATTAAAGCCATCAACGTGATTTGGACAGCTGTTTTTATTGTTTCATTTAGGGTTTTGGATTTTTTTTATTTAATTATAGAGGGTTTTTTTTAATTTGGGAAGGAAATATCTTTTCATAGAGCATTCTGTGAGTGTTTTGAAGCAGATTATTATTTTTAATAATATTAAAACACAGTGTAATTCTGTTGTTCCAGAGAAGATGTATTTTGACTTGCAAGCCAAGGCTTCAAAATTTAGATGTTGGCAAGGCAGAAGTTCACATGTGAGCTAATTTTCTAAAGGCCCATTAAAGTCACTACAAGTGTACTGGATTCACTTAGTAAAACATGAAAACTCTTCAGATGATAAAATTAGGTTTAACTGGATAACTGGAAACTTCTCTGATGATATTGATGGGATCCTGAGGGACTCTAGCAGAAAACTGTCTCCTTTGTGTATGTCTATATAGATTTATACAATCAGGACACCAAGATAGGATCTGTAGTTTTGAATAGAATATTTTTTAAAAATCATAACATTTTCAACAAAAATAGAAGCATTTGCAATATTTGACATGGATCTTTGCAGTCCAGTTTTTATCTTATAGCTGAGTTTGACATCTAAAAGGCAAATATATAAATTATCAAATCTAAATTATCAAATATAAAATGTAGTTCCTTAACAGAATGACAAGCACTGGAGAAGACTTTAAATGTAGTCTTGTCTGGTGAGAAAGAAGGATTTTATATTCAACTGTGTCAACTGCCTCTCAGTCACATCTAGATATAGACAGAAATTATTTGCCTCTACTGAAATAGAAATCCAGCAGAACACTAGAATTTTAGCACACAGTTGTCTGGTTAATCTGTGCCTCAGACTGGTGGAGGCAGTTTGGCTGTTCTGCAGAGATTTTCAGGCTCTCAGTCTTCCATGAAACATGGGACAGAACTAGGGGCATTCCCTGGCAATTTTTGGAGCCAAAACTTGCTCTAATGGAGATGGAAGTAGAGAGGACAGGCTATGGGGTGCCAGGCTACTGGAGAAACCTTGAATTTGGATATATAAAGTGATGTTTCTAACAGGAGGGCAAGTGAAATTCCTGTGTATAAAACTTTCCCTGTCCATGTCTGTAGCCTTCAACATCCAGCTAAAGCCAAGAAATCTCTGACAGTGACATGAAAGTTCCATTTCTCCTTCCCCAAATCCAGCTGGTAGTTTACTCAGCTGGCCCAACTTCTGTCTGATGGTTACATGTGGAAGCCTGAAGCCTCCCAAACCTGCTGGAGTTGAGATTTCATAGGAATGGATGCTGCCTTAAATGCCCTCATTTGGACAAGATCAGCCCTGCTGCCTTTCCTGCTGCACTTCAATGCCTCAGGATCCCTGGGATGCTAACAGGAGCCTTGCTGCTCCGTGCACTTCTGTTTAAGGCGATCCCAGAGGAGTGGTAACTAAAGAAAACCGTCTGCAACCTGGAGATTTAAAAATAGAAGCAGATGGCTGGAGCTCTGCAACCAGCTGGGCTGCAGTTTGCAAAAGCTCGTGAACGATTTCAAGGTCAGGCCTGCACTGTGGGAACAAACAGCCCCTGTTGTGTTTGAACTGGAGACTGAAAAATGAGCCACAGCAGGAGCTGTTCTCTGATTCTTTTCAGACTCTTTCAGGAAGGTTGTCCTGCTTTGTTCCTTCAGCCAAGCAGACTGGAGATGGGACCGGGCTGGCTGCACTACAGAGAGTCTCAAAATGCTGCGTTGTTTTTGCATCTCTCCGTGTCTTCACACACCTCATGATATTTCCATCATCTTTTATTTCAGATATTCTTCATTAACTTTTAACCTGACACGATTTGCTTCTCCTCTGCTTCACACTGGAATATGTCATTGGGTCAGCCCCAATTACAGAACCGTAGAATCATAGAATGGTTTGGGTTGAAAAAGAACTTAAAGATCATCTCATTCCAACCCCCTGCCATGGGCTGGGACATATTTTACTAAACTAGCTTGCTCAGCCACCAGTTCTACCTGGCCTTGAACTGTTTCAAGGACGAGGCATCCACAAACTCTCTGCCCTTGGTACCTTTCTTTGCTCAGCACCTGTCCCTGATGATAATGACGATGATGTATCTCGCACCTTTGTCGCTGCCTTAGTAGGAATTTGTTCTCTCAGTTCTGCAGCATCTTCCCTCGTTGGCTTTCAGAGCAGATGTTCTTCACCCATCAGCACACCAGGCAAGCAGCACTGGGCTGCTCTGCTCCCACCTTCTCACAGGGTTTCTGGCACATCCATGTATGTATTCAGGACATCCATATTTTGGAGTAGGTAAAATTAGGAGTCTCTTCTTTCATTTTCCCTGCTAAAATAGCCAGCAGCATTCCCAGCTGAAGAGCTTTGGCTCAAACTGTGAACAATGGACCCTTTCTTTTGTTTCTATTATGCTCTTTGTCTTGAATTTCTTCATAAGTTTTTTCCACAGAAGAAAGAAATTTTCCTTAAATATATTGGGTTTGAAAAAAATGCCCTAAAGCATTTTAGAGACTCGGCTTTCCTTTTTAATTTCTGTCTCAAGCATTTCCATAAAGTGCTGTAGAAGTTACTGTCTCACAGTTGGCTGAAAATATCTGGATGTCCCGCTTGATTTCTTGCCTTTACCCAGCCACCTCATTAGAAATTGAAATGACAATAAAAATTAGGCTGATAAACAAATAGGGAAGGCAAAGCTCACGTCTCTTCCAGTGAGCAACATTTGGTGACATTGCAGTGGTGAAGGACATGTGTCATCCTTTGATGGTGGAGTTCTGAAGAATATTTGTGTTGAACAAGAAAACCACGTCCCTAATCTGACAGGATAGCACTTGAGGCCTCTGAGCCTTTTGCAGAGAGGTATCAGTGCAGTCTGAGCAGCAGAAAGGCACAAATCCTATGGTGGGTACATTAACCAGCCTGTGTTTGCTGGCATTATGTCACTGAGGAACACACCTCCTCCTCTGAGCTAAGGGAGAGACAGGAAATCTAAAACCAGCATTTACTCCAGCAAATGTAATATTCAAGCATTTTCTCCATGGATTAAGTCATTTCAAGGCTTTGTCAGACAGCTTAAAACAGTCTGAAGGGGGGCCAAAAGAAATGACGGCTGCTAGACTGGGTTACAGTTGTGACTGAAAGGTTGACAAAGGCTGAGGTGGGAGAGGGAGGCTGCAAGAATGAGACCAGCAGGGAAGTGTTGCTGCCCACGCAGATAAGTCACTTGATGGAAAAGCTTTGCCAAGCCAAGGCTTGCTGTAGTGGAAAGCACATTGTCTTCAGGGTTCTCAGCTATGTCAGAGCCCTCCTGTGCCACGGGGAGTTAATACATTGAGTTCCTCTGGGTGCTTCTCACACAGCATCCTTTTAACAGGATGGGAAAGAGGGGTGGACAGAACACACTGCGACTTAGCAAGAGAAATATCCTTTGAAGACAATCAAAACACAGCCTGAAGATACTGGGAGGGGATAAGATCAGTGCAGCTTGCCAAGGGAAATCGCCACGATTTTGGCCTAAGTGCGCTGGACACAGAGAGGTTTCTCCCAGGAGCCATTTGTCCCCTGCCTGGCTCTTACCGAGGACAAAGGCTGATTCTAAACCTCCCAGTGTGACAGAGAAAGTTTAGGGATGGAGATTTCCCTGCTCTCTCTTCCAAGGCTGGCTCCAATGAGGTGCAGGGACTCTTTGACAGCTTGACAAATGTCTTTCAGCACCGTCCAAGTGCACTTCTTAGTTAGACCCCTCTCTCTTCTTCACAAAGTGGCTCTGTGTTGTCCCTTTGGCATCCGGAGACAGGGCTTGTTACTGACCAGTCTGAAGGACTCTGCTTTTTAAAGAAAAATAAAAATAGATCCTTCAAACCAGTAGAATAAGGAGACAGTGAGACCCAAGTGTCTTGCCAGGAAGTTCACAAGGGTGGGATGCCCAATGTGTTTTCTCCATCCCTACTCACAAAGACTTGGGTGTCTGCCTTTAATAAATATAGCCTGCAATGAAAGGAGCTGGGAAAGGAAGGGGTACCACCAGGGATGTTGTCCAATTAAAGGAAAAATAGTGATTTTTTTAAACTTTATTTAAAAATTTGGAGCAACTCTTCTATATGAACTCACCAAATGCTGGTCTCTTAAAGGCTTCAACGACCTTACAACTACCAAGAGTGGTAACTGGTGCTTCACACTGAATCAAGGTGGGTTTTTTTACATCTCAAATAAACTTGCAGCTCTTCTGGAGATTTCCTAGTGTCCTCTGTCACTGTCACACCTTCGACACTGAAGCAGAGCACGGGTGTGAGTGTGTGAGGGCGAGTGTGCACACGGGAGGGCTTGCATGGGGATGTATTTACAGATCTCATTTCCTAGCCAGGGCCCAGGCTGCGGAGTGCCAGCTTGGGGCTGGGCCAATATTGTTGTGTTCTGGGAAAACACGCAACGAGAGCTCCTCCTTGGGTTGTGATAAGAGGTCAAGCTGAGCACGCCAGAAGCCAAGTCATCCCAAATTAAAGCTGAGTGCAGACTGCGATAGCAGTGAAGTTGCAGCATGCAGCTTTCAAAGAACATGAGCTAATGTCTAGAAAATGAGAGCGGAGGAAGGATTTTGCTCCTGGTCCAGCCACCAATTCCATTCATGTCTCAGACAAATCATGTTAGGCAATATTTGTTACCCTGAAGAAAAAAGAAGCAGTGCCCAAGTAAAAGCTGATACTCCTCCCCAAAAACCTCCAGGATGTTTGCAGAACTTCAGAACATTCAGGTAACATGCACCTAAAATGATGTAGAAGACAAATACACAAATTGAGCTTTTCTTCCTCTTAGTTGAGATTTTTGAAGATATTGGACTGAATTAGGAACTCAGATCTCAACATTATTTTCTGGACACTTCTGCTCCTAATTCCCTCACATTTCTGAATGCCTATGATATGTTGTTGCGTTTGTTTTCCTACCTCTGACTGGGACAGAACTTCTGTTCTGAAACAGGGGTTGTGTGTGAAAATTAACTGTATTTTTACATCAACTCTATCACTAGCAGCAAGCTTTGTCTCAGTATTTTAATATTAAAACGAAAAAAGTGACATTTTATTACCATACAAAGTTCCTGTGAACTTTAATTACTTAAGACCTGCAAATCCTCTGAGTTACAGTTTTCATATCGTATTTATTGCCATTTTTTTATGGACATAATTACACGGGATGAAGCTATAGGAAATATTTCTAGCTTGATATCTATTTCTTTGGGTTTGAGGGTTTAAACCTGGTCCTTGCTGCACTGTACTTCTGAGGGTGGTTTTTTTCTAATGTTTTAAAAAGGCGGGGCAATGCCTTAGCAAGATCTACATCAAATAATAAAATGTGTGAGTAATGAAAAGGATACTCTGGTGTCCCACTAGGTTTGGTACTTTTTCTTTTTTTTCCACATTGTGCAGAATTTTTTTTTTTTAATTCAGACATCCTTTACTTTTTCTTTTTCATTTCTCAAAAAGTGTTCCTTATAGTGACTATAAGTAAAGCACCACAACATGGTGCTCTCTGAATATTGTACCAGCTCTTCTCTAGGGAGCTATTAAGGAAGGAAAAAGAAGACACATGAAAATCTTGCTTTGAGCTAAGTTATTCCAATTTCCTTGTCCAAGCTGGAAGGATAGAAAAGAAATAAACACCAATAAACACTACATATTTCACTATTTAGATGCCTGACTGTCTGTGACAAAACTGTGATCTGGTACTTCTGCCTTCTTGGAGCCTTTTGAAGATTTTTTAATAACTCTTTCCCTTTCCTAATTTTACAAATGCTTCAGCAGAGATGAAGATGCTACTGATGTAGTTTTGCTATTTTTTAATACAGTTTTCAACTCACTTGTGCACTTTGTTGCTGATACTTCTCTGATGTCACTGATGGTTTATGATTAAAATTGTTTTATAAACAGCTCTCTCTCTTCCTTCATTACTGTTCCTCTTCACCCTCTGGAGAATTATTGCTCAAACTCTCATGTTTAGCCACAAGTCTGCCTTTTTGCCCGGGTCAAGTGGAATGAACTCCTGGCCTTTTCAAGCTCACAGAAGATAGACTCTGTAGAAAAGGACTTACTCACAATGAGACACAGTTCCTGTGAAACTTCCAGAGCTGCAAAATCGTCACCCAACCAGTGGTGATGGCCTGTACGTGCTCTGTCAACTTGAGTGAGTTGCTCACAGAGGTGTGAATTACCTCACGCTTGTAGCTGGGTCTTTCTGGTCAAATGAGATTCCAGAACAGAGAAGAAAAATTTAAAAAATGAAAAAGGAAAATGAAAAAGGTGTTTATTCTCTAGCAAGAAGAAAACTGACCTGAAAATAAACCCAACCAATATTAGTCACACAGTCTTTGGAAAAAGGTTTATATAGGAGTATGGACAATGCCTACAATAGTAACACTCAGGGAAAAGAAAATATTTCCTTAAAAAAAAAAATACAAAATAATCAGAAGTCAGCCCTCACGACCTAAATAAAAGTGATTATATGTGTGTTGAAAGGGGAGAAACAACTCAACACCAAAATAGAAAACTAAACCCTTCATCTAAAAGGTTTTCAAGAATCTCCTGGGTTTGGCTCCAGTAGAGTTAATTTCCTTTTTAGTCACTGGTTCAGTGCTGTGTTTTGGATTTAGCTGAAGGATAATGTTGACACCACACTGATGTTTTGGTTGTTGCTAAGCTGTTCTCACCCTAAATCAAGGACTTTTCAGTGCCTCATGCTCTGCCAGCGAGAAGCTACACGAGAAGCTGGAGGGAAGCACGGCCGGGAGAGACGACCCGAACTGGCCAAAGGGATGTTCCATCCCACGGGACACCATGCCCAGTGTATAAACTGAGGGAAGCTGGGGCTAATCATGGCCAGGGAATGGGTTGGGCATTGATCACTGGGTGGTGAGCAACTGCATTGTGCATCACTTGTCTTTTTGGGTTTTATGGCACTCTCTCCCTCTCCTTTTTATAATAATTATCATTATCGTTAATATTATCTTTTACTTAATTATTAAACTGTTCTGGTCTCAAACCATGAGTTCTACATTCTGTTCTTTCCTGATTGTCCTTTCCAACCCATCGGAGAAGGGAAAGAGATAGAGGGCCTGTGTTGTATTTAGTTGCCAACTGGACTTAAATCTCGACAAAAATATAAATTCCGTGTTTTATCCTCAGGACACCACTTCTTTCTGGGCTGATATTCAGAGTTTCAGCAACCCCACATTGATGGGTGTGATCAGAGTCAAGCAGTGATCTAACAACCATGGTGAGATGCCTGCTGTCAACATCAAAGGCTGCAGTTCTGGAGGCAGAAATTCCAGCTGGGACATTCTTGTGTTCTGTGTCACACAAATCAAGATGTTCCCGACACTTTGCTCTCTTATCCTCATCCAAACTTCACATTGTGGAGTCACTTTGGTGCAAAAATCCCACGCAGCTCTTGGGCAGGGCCAAGGTGTCAGGAATGATTTCACCACTGGGAACTACCCAGGAAGTGAGATCCACACAGGGGCATGGGCTAAACTGAAGCAGTTTTCGAGGCAGATTTTTGCTTTTTTCTTACTGTTTGTGGGGGAAAGGGGTGAAATGGGTGTTTCTTTGCACTCATCAGGGCAAAACAATACATTTTACTGCTTATTTGTATTGTTCTTACACAAGGAATGCACACTCACACTGATCACTGCACCTCATTCCTACCTGTCACATGATAAATAAGGAAAGTTTTGAGCCTCCTTGCTCATCCTCCAGAAACGTGCCGGAGCAGAACTGCTGTAGCACAAGTTCTGCCCTCCCTCCATCCTATACCACCAACTTCCCAGAAGTGAAGCAGATTTATAAATGCTTTCCTGCTTCTGACAAGGCTTCTTGGATAAGTTTACAACTCAGCTTTGTTTGCAGTTGATTTCTTCCTGTAACAAGCCTCTCCCCGCCCTGGCATGGACATGGTGATTTGAGAGTATGTGGCTGTCCTGACCCAGCAAGAGGGGAACGAGAGTGGGAAATTACTACACTTCCCCTGTTCTGAGCAGAGAACAAACGGGAAGCTTGATGACTTTTGCTGTTTCAGAAGTCAGTGGGTCACACTGTACATTTCCAGTGAGATGGCTCAGTCATTCTCAACCCTCTCCTTTTGTCTTTACGAGGAACAAAGCTCAGAAAACCACAAAACTGAGATGCTCCCAGCAGTTTAACTTCCTGCAGGCTTGTGATCAGCTGGGAGAAAATAAGGGTAGAGCCACCTGCCTTACAATGAAAATGTCAAACCCTTCAGACAACTCATTGATGTGGAAATCACATAGTTCTGTGAAAACTGTCCAGTTCTGTGAGCAGGAGGGACTGGGGAGCTGCAGAAAAGGTGGAAAATTCTCCACGTTGTTTCTTACTCTCTTTAGCCAATCTTTGGCAGAATTATCATGGTCGTTTTGGTCACATTTAGGTTCGAAGCAAAGCCTTTAACACATCATTGGCTTTTATATGAAGAAGTATTCAAAAGCATCTTTAAAACCTTGTTATACTTTCTTTTTTTGGTCACAATATACTTACAAACATTGCAAGTCTGCTATTAAATAAGGCAGAGGGATCAGAGTGAGCTCAGACAAAGCTGCAAGAATGGAGAAGCTGAGTAAGCAAGATCCAGAAGAAACCTTAAAGAACTGGGCATGTGATTCCAGAGGGAAAGAAAGATTCATGATTAACTGAGGATGGCTAAAATAGATATTACATAAGGGACAAGCACCAGTTATTCCTTCTCATCATTATGGGCAGGAGAAATGGGTTTCAACAAGACAGCAGGGAGGAATTAGATCAAATATTAGGGAAAACATCAGAGCTACAAAAAAATCTTCATAACTACAAGGAAAACTAGGCAGTCGATTTGGTTGTCAAGGGGAGGATGTGAATCACTGTCAGTGAGGATCTTTGCAGTCGAACAGCCATCTGTTGCAGAATTAAATCTCCATTGTAGTGTTAGATTAGGGTTAAAACACATAGTTATTGCTGTTATTGGAGCTAGAGTGAGTCTTGCACAACTGGTATTCATAATTATGGATAATCCAATTGAAACCTGCTTTTTTCTTGTTTGTTTCAGGTTTTGTTTTCTTTTCTTCCCCCTTTTGTTATGCCCTGTGTCCGTGAAGGATTGTGTGATAAAACAACTGCTGCATTTTTGCTTTTCCTCCTATTTATCCATCACAGGAAACCATCAAAATACGGCAAATATAATGGGATAGGTGGGGAATATATCTCGTGGTTCTTTCAGTAAACCACCGAAATCTGCATGGCATGAAGGTGAAGAAGCTGATACCCTCTTATAAGGAAAGGAGGTGCAGATACACCTTCGTCTAAATGGCGATGGAAAAAACCTCATGGTGAGCTGTCCCTTCTCTGTTTATCATAGAATCATTAAATTAGATTAAAATTTGAAAGCTGTCTCTTCCTTTCTTCTCTGCTGCAAGTACTGATGGTTTTTATCCTTACACAGGGCTTTAGTTCAGGAAGATACAAACTTCTGGAGGGTACTAGAAGTTTGGGGAGTAAGCAAAAAGAGCAGTGATCAGTTCTGATTTTTAAAGACAGTGCTTAAGAGTGGGACAATAGAGAATTTGTGGAAAACCCCCAGAATTTCTCATAGAGAAAGACCTTGAGTCTTTGTAAACTCCTAATAAATTATGGAGCTACTCAAGAGTCAGATAAAATGTGACAATCAGATCATGAATATCCTGATCTCTCTGAAAAGGCTGGAAGGGTTAAAACAGAAGCTTGGCTTATTGGGTTAATCTCATCTTTTGTCTTTCTACTGAGCCCTGAAGATGGTTCCAGGATTTAAAATACGCAGTCTTCAAAATTAAAATATTGCCTGATCTTTCTAGAAAGGCTGTTTAAACCTGTGCATGAAAAGATGTTGAATCTGGTGGCTTGTTGGAAAAGAGTCAGAATTTATTCTTCCCCCAAACTTGCAAATGTGTCATAATCATCAGGGTTTAACCATTTAAGCACTCATCTATACTCTCATTTGCACATATTTCTTGCTGTTTTCCTTCAAAAGCTTTTATTCCAGTTTTTCCCTAAGGTGAACAATTTGTCTGAGCTGAGAACTATTTCTATGGCCCTTAGGTTTGTAAGCAGAGAGCACTTCCATGTTATTATGTCATTTCCTCAAATAAGGGTCTGTGTTGCAAGATAGAGGAGTTAATTATGGTTCTCTTTTCTCTTTAGTCATTCCTGAATCACCGCGTTGTGTAATTACCCAGCGACTACTGTGCAATCACAATAATAATATGTTTCTTACTTTCCTCATCACTACTGCAACCAGTGCAGGCAGAACCCTTACTTGTTGGCCCAGAATGTGACAGTGTGAAACCATCTGCAGAATAACCACAGGCACGTCTTATCTGTGGCCCATGGGCCAGCAAGAGTGAAGAGCTGACTTAAGTCATCTCGTGCCACCCTAACACTGCATAATTAACGCCATGATCACCACTGGGGTGTCACTGACTTCACTGTTGGGTTTGCTTTCCTTCTAGTCTGAGCTCCCATTCTGATGGGTTCTGTGTGAAGATGTCTGATAATGACTGAGCCTCTAGAAACTAAGATCTCTGAGGAAGAGGTTGGTCACTGACCCCACCCAAATTTTGACTCTTCTTCTGTCCTTTTATTCTAGACACAGCATGTCACGAGAATTTTAAATTAATTTGATGGGTCAACCTTGTCTGGATGTGAGGTTCCCACCAAGCCACCCTATCACTCCCCTCCTCAGCAGAGTAGGGAGGAAAGGAAGGATATAAAATGGAGAAATCTCAGGGAACAAGATAAAGCCTGTTCAATAAAGCAAAGGCCTCATGCAGAAGCAAAGGAAAACAAAAGATTTATTCTCTGCTTCGTGTCAGAAGGGGATGTCCAGCCACTTCCTGGGAAAAGAAGGGCTTTAGTACACTCGGTGGCTGCTCTGGAAGACAAAAATTGTGATAATAAATGCCCCTCCCAGCCCCTTCTCTTAACTTTTATTGCTGAGCACATGTGATGTGGTGTGGAACATCCCTCTGGTCAGGTGCTAATTACACCAAGGTTGTGGGTTCAATCCCCATATGGGCCATAATTTTCAAAGTTGGACCTGATGACTCTTGTGGGTCCTTTCCATCCAAGAGTATCCTGTAAATTAGGTTTGGATCAGTTGTCCTGACTGTGTCCTCTCCCAAGATCTTGCCCAAACCCAGCCTAGTGGTGAGAGAGAAATGTTGGAGAAAATCACAGAATGGTTTGGGTTAAAGAGAGCTTAAAGTTCATCTAATTCCAAACCCCCTGCCATGGGCAGGGACACCTTCCACTATCCCAGGTTGCTCCAAGCCCTGTCTAGCCTGGCCTTGGACACTTCCAGGGATGGGGCAGCCACAGCATTTCTCAACAACATTTTCTAGTCCCTCACCACCCTCACAGGGAAGAATTTCTTCCTAAAATCCAATAAAAACCTTTCCTCTGTCGGTTTGAAGCCATTGCCCCTCATCCTGTCACTTTGTGGTTTTGTAAATAATCTCTCTTCATCTTTCCTGTAGGCTCCCTACAGGTACTGAAAGGCCACAGTGAGGTCACCCCAAAGCTTCTCTTTTCCAGGCTGAACAATCCCAATTCTCTCAGCCTCTCCTCCCAGCAGAGCTGCTCCATCCCTCTGATCATCCTGATGCCTCCTCTGGACTCACTCCAACACGCTGATGCTCAGTAGTAGCCAAAATGCTCTTGTGTCCCCAGCGCATTTCTAGCTACCAACACACAGCTCAGCTGCTCTGTGGAAAATTAATTCCACCTCAGCCAGACCCAGTAGAGTCAGGGACAAGATCCAGACTGAAATCTGGACACCTTATTTTCAGCATCTAAACACACGTGTGCAGAGGGAGAAATTTCTGACCTAGGCACTCGATGTCCTTGTCCTAACATGATGCCTGTGGACATTTGAGAAATGCCAGGGTATTGAAGACACCCATGTTGATGGATTCAGGGAACACCTGTGCTATTCCTGACCAGCTGGAAGCTAAGCAGGATGAACCAGAACAGCTCAAATGTCAACAGCCACATATGTTCAGGTAACTGAATCCCGTCCCAGATGTCTGGATGCACACTGAAGTCCACAAGGACCTTTTCAGTGTGTCAGGAGGCAATTTTCCATTAGGAAGGTAAAAAAAGTCACTGCCAAAAGAAAGATATTCAGCCGATCCTTTTTAGATCTCATCACATTGCTGCTCACCCAGGTCATGAGACAGCAGCACTCTGTGTTCTTGCATTAAAAGGAATTGGAATTGTTAATGGGCAGCACAGAAAATGAAGCAGAACCACAGAGTCCTGACTCCTCCAGCATCCACGGTTAATCAATTCCATTTTTGAATGCATAGTACTCAAGTTTTGCCATTAGTCAGGTGGAAAAAAAAGACCAAAAAAAAGTCTCAGTGGTGTTTGTCATCAGTCCACTTTTTCTCAGCCTCTCCCATGATTGTGATGTTCAGGGATTTACTGATTATCTTAACCTTTGGCCAATGATAATATCAAAAGAACAGCCAGTGCCCTTCCCAAAGTAAAATTTGGCAGTGTAATGGCTCAAAAGAAATAAACGTAATTTTGTAAAAGAACAGGGTTATAATTTAAGTAATGAAATTGCTATCCACGTGCTTAATTAAATACAAATGTTCCTTCATGAGTGAATTTTGCTTAGTCCCTTGTCAGGATAGCTACAGTTTATTAGAGAACAGTTAGGAAAAAAATCCTCAGTCCTACCCTATTCAATGAAAAGATAAAGGCACCTAATCACTGCTTCAGTGGGTCTCTTTAGTTTATTATTAATATTCTAGTATTATATGTGAATATCTCTGTGGGATATCAAGCACACACGAGTTTGCTCCTCACCGAGAGCATGGCAAACATTTCTATTTCCACTGACTAATGCATTTTTTTTTGCCAGGAATTGTTCCATTAATTAGAAAAATAATATCCCTTTTATATCTTATTCCTACTCATTCCTTCAGTAAAATGTTTTGTGATTTTACAAGGTTTGGAGCATCTGCACAGTGGAGCTCATTCTGAAGTTCATCTCAGAGACATGAGAGGTAGTGACAGCTTCAATCTGTTTTCTAGAAAAAAAAATAGGAAGAAAAATTGTCTTCTCTCTCATTAATTTCTGAACTTCTTAAAAAAAATTAAAGAAAGTAGAAGAATTAGATCTGTTTTTCTTGCCAGTTTGACTAGGAAATGAATTCCTGGTATAGAAAAGAAAACATGACACTTTTATAAACTGTTTTCTCCTCTCAAACTCTCCTTTGTTTCAAAGGCTCTCACTTTGCCCACCCCTGAAGACAACTCTGTTGGCAGTGCACTTCAAGGACAGATCTTCTGTGACTGATGGAAATCCAACAAAATACAGGTAAATGGCTTGAAGAGATATCAACCAAGCCACTGTCCAGCCCCAAGGCAGTCTCAGTCATCACTCCCATGGTGTTTGTCTGATCTTTTTCAAAACCCATCCAGTGACAGAGATTCTACATTTTCTTCTCTTAATCTATTAAAGGTTTTAACAATTTTTACTGACAGAAAGATTTTTCCTGACATCCTATCCACAATTTTCCTCTTGTACCTTTAGCGTCTTTTTGCCCAATCTGACAGAGCAAAATTATTCCTGTTTCCTTTCCAAAGGTCTTTTATAATACAAGAGGTGTCATGTCACTGTGGTGTAGTGGAAGGTGTCCCTGCTACTGCAGGGGGTTGGAACTGGATGATCTTTAATGTCCCTTCCAACCCAAACCATTCCATGATCCTGTGGTTCTGTGATGTATCTTCTTCATCTCTTTTGGCAAAACCATTGCTTTCCTTCTGACCTTTCCCCTTACTCTGCATTTTCCTGGCCTCTCCTCAAACTCTCTGCTTGCCTCTGGATTATTTCCAGCAGATCCAAAGCTTTCTTGAAAAATACTTCCTAAATAGGCTTTGTCTTAGACTGGTCAAGTTGCTCTGGCAGTTTGAGTGCTTGCCATCGTAACTATTGCTTTATGCAGGAAATAATTAATTCCCTCGTTTATACACCCAATGATTTTGCCCTTTCTCCAGTACTGTGGCATCACTGACATAATTTACTCACCTTGTGTAGCCACCTCAACCCTTGGGTGCTTTCTTGGAGGCCAGTTGATTTTTGCAGCTGTTTCTGTCATATTTTATCCTGAAATTATTAATGTAGAAAGTGAATTACTTTCCTTCTCTGATGTAAGGCATTGTTTGAGGATGACTAGCAGATAATGATGAATTATGAATTTAAGGACCATTTTTAGAACTTACAAGGTCCTAATGAGCAACTAATTAAAAGAGAATCAAGAGAGAGAGAGATTTTGGACAACACAGTAATCATCTTCCAGTATTTCTGCATCCAAAAACTTCTGTTTTTTTCTTTACTCCTTTGAGAGAAATGTTAAATGCAGAACTCAAATGACAAAGTCGTGTGTCTGGAAACATCGCCTGATGGGCACCTGCCCTCTCCTAAAACTGGCCCCACTCCCCTACCAGGGGCTGCCTTCTCTCTTCCACTGCCAGCATTTACGACGTGCTCTGGGGAACTGGTTCTGCTCAGGGAAATAAATGTTTATTTCTAGTCTGGATCAGCTCCCTGCTCCAGTTCCCAGCAATGCCCACAAATTGCTGTGGCAGGGAGGAGGCAGCCCAAAAGAAGTTGAAATGGTAGGGGAAAGAATTGCTAGAGCACTGTGTGGTCAAGTGGCTGTGCCATAGCCTTGCTGCCAAACTGGAAAATTATCCCAGTGGAAATAAAATCAATCAAGCACTCTGGTGCAAACCCCCAGTGTACAAGTGCTTAAACAGATTTAATTTCACTTGATAAAGAGTTGTGCTCTATATTTTGCGCTGTTTGGACAGCTTTAGTTGAAATCTGTCAGCTCATTTCATACATAAAATGAGTAAAATGATCAACCTCTTACACTGCAATGAAAAATTAATTTGACTGCGTAATTATGACTATGTGTGTTTTTAAACTTAAAAATGGTAATTCAAGGCCTCATTTATAAAGCTTCTTTAAGCTCCAGGTTGTGTAAAGTTTCACTGTTTTGAACATTCCCTTTTTTCCTGGGAAATGAAACATTCATCTGTCACGTCTGCACGACAAAACCACCTATTCTTGGAGCTGTGGTTAAATGACTTAGGCCCAGCCTTCCTCCTCCCCTCCCCTCCCACACCTTCCCTCTAAATTTCAATAGTATTAAAGAACTGTCATGGCAATAAGAGGCTCTATGAGACAACAGTAGAAACTGAAATTTCCTTTTGTTTCTCTGTAGATTTGCCCCCAGTGTTACAAATTTCACCACAGCAGTCTGTGCCCATGGGGGTGACCTTGGTAGCCCGCAGAAGCATTCCTGGCTCCATTTTCACTTTGGACGCTGCTGGTTGGATTAATGACTTCAAGAAAAATGCCACCTGTAGCTTTTTTTCTCCATGTTGAATTCTAACACCTTTTTTGGGGCATGTTTCTTGGGAAATACGAAGCTGTAGCAACGCCGTCTCAGAAGCTGTAACTATTTAACTCAAATTATTTGCTTTTAGCTTTGGAAGATCCACAGGTTTTATATGTCAATGAAATAAGCTGTTGCTGTCTTTTTTAGTTAAATTGTGAAGTAATAATTTAAGGTATTAAGGTTTCCTCCGTCTTTCCATCACCATAAGAAAACTAAAATCATGAATCATGGACTTGTTTAGATTGAAAGGAACCTAAAAGACCATCCATTTCCACCCCCTGCCATGGATAGGGACACCTTCCACTATCCCAGGCTGCTCCAAGCCCCGTCCAACCTGGCCTTGAACATCTCAGCTGTAAATTAATCTATGTGTAAATATATTTGTAAGTACAAGAGTTTCCCCAGAGAAGTTGTGGAAAACCAGTTCCTGGAAGTATTGAAGTCTGGCTTAGATGAGGCTTGGAGCAACCTGGTGTTGTGGAAGGTTTGAACCAGGTGATTTTTAAGGTCCTTTCCAAGCCAAACCATTCTGTGATTCTGTGATAATGGAGAAGTCTTGTAGGGGAGAAAAAGTGGCAGAAAAAAACCAGTAGGTTTCTATAAGTCTGGGGATGTTGTTCTATGTGTAGGGAGAAGAGTGAAGAAACAGGGATAGCAGGGCTGGGAGGAGGAAACAAGCTGTGAAATCAGCCGGTGTCTCATAAACCGCACAAACTTTTAACACAAACTAAAACCAGTCCTCAAAAAGCTGCAAGAGAATCCTTGAGAGAGCAGTGAAAATGTCAGGTTTTCACCTTTGGAAAGCTCATAGCGGGGAAAGCAGCTCCTTTTACTGCATAGCCAGTGTCTTCTCTGCAGCTCTGCCATCCTGAAGGCAAACTGCCACCACTATAAAACTTGGCAAGGAGCTGCTGGAACAGGGAGTGTGTTGATGGTGGAGGTGATGAGTGTAGAGAAGATGTAGTAATTACTGATCTACTACATGCCTTCCTCTGCTCAGGAGGAGTGTAGGAGCAGGCTTGCAGAGGTGGTGGTATTCAAGGACTGGTAGGAAGTGAGAAGTTTGTGCCTATAGAAAACTGGTCCTTCAGATGTGCTTTTATGGTGAAACTAAGCAGCTCGAAGTTCTCTTGGTTATTGTGGAAACTTTTTTTGTTTAAATGTGAAAAAAAAAGCCATTTTAGTGGACTAATAAAAAAAAAAAGGACCCATAAGCCCATTATTTTCTTTTAGACGTGTCTTTCTCCTCAACCACAAACAGCTGGAAATTCGCACACAACAGCGACAGTAGGAAGGAACTCATTTTAATGGAATGTCTGCGCTGCAGAGTGGCAGAATAAGGCTGAAAATACAGAAAAGCCGGGTTTTCCAGAATGATCCATGGCGACCAGAGTTCCTGTATGGTGGATTTCAGCATAAGATCCCTCTGTACCAATATTCACTCTGCCTGAAAAATGAAAACCTGTTGAGATATCTTACACTGGGCTTTCTCTGTGTTCCCTGGTAGGACGAAAAGTGGCAGCCAATGCCTTCTGTGGTTTTTATAGGCATGACTTCAACAGCACTGAATAAACACATGGGATGGTTCAGATGTGGTGGCTGAAATGGAAAATTCTAATGTGGACACCAGAAGCTTACTCAGAGGCAACTTATTTTCCTAATACACGGACCAAAAAAGTACATCCCCGAGGAATGGGAGATGTTGCTCCTCTGAAACGGGGTCTGTTTACGATCCTTTTTCAAACACTGGTTGAAATGGCTGTGAGGTGCATGATCAGTAGACAATTTGTGGGACAGCCTAAAGGTTATTAACCTTAAAGCACTGATACATTGCAGGAAACCTGATGGATGCTCAGCCAAAACTTTTTCTTAAATCTGCAATCTCTTTGGGAAGGACCAGAGAGAGAGTGTGTCTGAATTCTGGCACGAGCTTGTGATGACAGCACCAGTCATGATGGTTTTATAAGATTTTCAAGGGTTATAACAATATTAAAAGTTTGTAAGACAGCTAAAACTCCCTGATGTAGTTCCACTACTGAAAGCACTTTAAATTCATCACCACCTGAATATTTATACTCTCCCCAAATGGGAATACAAGGTAATCAGGAAAATGCAGGTAAGAACTGAATCCTGTCACCAAACATTATTTTAAAGGTATGTATGATGGTGAATTAAAACTTTGTAGGTTTAATTCCTCTTACCAGCTTTTTTTTCATAACTTTACTGACTGAAAAAGTAGATTTAACAATATGGGCTGAAATTTTCCGTGTCACACCTCTGCAGGGAAATCTTGCAGTTCTTGAGATTCTGCAGCTTCTGAAATGAGTTTAGGAAAAAGTATGAGATTTGCCCGTAATAAATACATTTACAAGTGTTCATTTCCAGTGTAGAGCTTCGTCCTCTGGAATGAGCTGATTAAAAGTAACAGGAACACAGCTCTAATTTTGTTTTAGACAAGCCTTTGAAAGCTTGCATAATTAAGGCAAGGTATAAGGCTTTAGGGGAAAATGAAATAAATCCTTAAACACACCCTGCAAGGAAAACTTGCCCACTTCAGCTCTCCAATGACACTTTCTTGCATTGGATATGCTCAGTTCCTCATCCCAGACCCAACCTACGACCAAGCCCTGGAGGCTTCATCCCCACAGATATTCCCAACTGTAGGTGCAACTTCAGTTCCTCATAGCTATGGTGACTCTGGGAGGTGGGAGGCTTCTTTGCAGGCTCTCAGCATTCCCACAATCTGTGCAGATAAGCAGTCAGAAGATATTTGAAATAACTGAAGAAAGATGAGCAGGTTTGATGGACAAAGAGTAGTGCCAGAGGTGGAAACAGGATTGTGGGGTGGACCATTGTGGGAAGTTGGGAATTAGGGTCAAGAACTGATTTTAAGGAAAGGCATGATATGAGAATAGAAGAGCAGAGAGCAATATTTGAAAGGGATTTCATATCTTGTGTCTCTGATCTTGCAGTGTTAACCTTTGCCTAATGTTGATGGGGAATTTGAAGTCCTTCAAGATGGTACAAATCGATAGCAAATGAAATACATTTTCCTTCAGCTCTGAGTGAGAATGGGTATTTCTGGAGTGGGATTCACCTGGCCTGCCTTGAAGCTCAGGATGAGATGAATGAGCTGAGTGTATTTCTAGACTTTGACTAAAGGAGTTGACTCGTTGACATTTAGACACTGAACTTTCACGAGTCTGAAGCAAACTGGGAAGAATCCGATGTGAATTTTACCTTCAAATCAAAGCCCAAGCAGGCACACAGCAAAATTTGTGTTCACATGCCTGTTAGCAGGCTTTGATTTTATTTTGCGTGTTAAAGTGTAGCACTGTGGTCATTACACTCCAGAAAAACACCCAGATACACTGGAACCACACAAAGAAAATGGTTCATTAGGAAAAATTGACAATAACTGTTAGGAGAGGGTTTCTCTCATGCCAATCATGCTGATTTAATATGGGACTAGGAACATTTAGAGCTGTCCATCCCTCCTAAAACTATTTTGTGTTAAAAGAAAGACATGAGTTTTGCCAGGAGGGTAGAGAATTCCCATAATCTTGGTATCAATCCCTCAATTCATCTGGTCCAGTCTTTGAGCAAAGTCAAAAAGTTGGAAAGCTTAAACGTAGAGCAGAGAATTGTTAATATTTATCTCCCACTTCACATCCCTGTTACGTCACTTCTGTGCAAAAAGATAAATGCTTCAAATCAGCACCTGAGAGGAGAAAGAGAAATCAAAAAGCAGGAGAAAGATGCTAAGAGAGGCTGAAGAAGTGAAGTCTGGCTCTTGCTTTGCAACATGAGCTCTTGTTCTTTGTACCACTGTGCTCTGCACACCCTGAGTCTGGCAGTGCTTGTAAGTAATTGCATGAAAAAAAAAAGCTTTTACTTCATTGTGTTTCAGTAATTGTTCATTTCCTTGTGGGAGCAGATGGTTAGATACAGCTTTATTCTTTTTTTATTTTTTTTATGAGTCTCTTTTCTCTCTATTTGCTTTGGATTCCAGTTAAACAAGGCAAGATGCAATGAAAAGTGTGAACAGCAGCAGAAGAGACCCACGTTGTAGGAACTTTATATCAGTTTATTTCTTTGCTTTCCTATGACACACTCAGTAAAGAGAAACACATAATTGGCAGAAACCCTTATTTTGTGTGTGTGGGCTTTAAAAGACAGTGACAAAGAAGAAGAAACTGGAGGAGGACTGTTACACCAGAGCAGACGAGTTTTGATAGTTTTCTTTAATTTCAGATTATTCAGGTTTTGTTATTACAATTTCATCTGCCTTGGTGGTAGCATTAATGTTATTTGGTATGTGAGCAGCCAAGATGTTGTGGGTAACAAAGGAGTGGAACCAGCAGGGATGTTTAGGGCAGATTTAGAAAGATCCAAAGCCATTAAAAAGCCCAGAGGTCTGGGTGATATTTCACTTTGGACAGAGATTGGCAAATCAAGATCCAGGATCATACCGATATGAGGAAAGGCTTGTGCAAACCAGGAGAAGGATATTATCTTTGCTTTTGAGAATAATCACATTTTCAGCATCTTCCTTTTGTGATGCCTCCTCTATATTTTTTACCTTTTCTTCTTTCCTGGAAATCTCTTCTCTGAAGGAACATTTCATGAGGGGTGGCGCAGCAGCTTGGTTTTTTGTGGATTGAGAAAAACAAACCATCGTGAAATGACCGAACAGGTTTTTTACTGATGTGAAAGAAGAGTTTCCTTTTTATCACCTGTGCGACAAACCCACTTCCCTGCAGTAGGAGTAGACAAATGTGATTGCTCCTAAGTAGAATATCAAGATTCAGTGCCAATGGTTAGAAATATCGTTGAAGGTCTCTGTAAGAACCTGCCTCATTTACCCAAGAGAAACAGGATTTTCTTCTCCGAAGTTGGGTTGCTTATTATATAATTATGCACTGATTAAAACCCAGTTTATGCGTTAGTGTGTAATAAAAATCTCCTAACATGTGCTGCATATTAGAGGATAGGTAAACAACCCTTATTTGAGTATAAAATGGTGGAGAACCAGCCCTCTGTTTTTGTTGTTGGTGTAATTTGTTCATATGCTTTCCCTGGAAAACATGAACTCAGCTTCTGGAGAGGTTTGGAATGCTTAAGAGACTGACTCTCAACCCCTTAAACTGGGGGTCTGCTGGAAGTAGTTAAATGCTTTAGGGGCATAAATATACCTAGAACACAGACTTGGAGAGGAATGAATCTCTTTAGTTTATTTTACCTGAGTTTCTGTCCTATCAGATCTGGCACTCAGTGTCTGCTCAAGCAATGAATGACTAGTTCTGACTTGCACATAAACTGTGACAGCATCTCCTAAGGTCAGTTCTTCTGGAAGGAAGAGACAACAATTTAAATACCTGGTACTGGATCAGCCTCATCTTTTTATTTGAGATGCACATGGTAAAGTGTTCTCACAAGTCTGGAGACTTATAAAGAAAATGGGGAAAAAAAAGCTTTCCTGGACTGGTGAATGAGCCAAACAAGCTTTGCTCTTGCCATGAACATTTCAGAGAGCAAAGAGAGTTTTGACAGGCAAAATCTAGCAGTGCTTTTTGCCAGGAGAAATAATTTAGAATAGTGCAAATGGGTGCATTTCCTCCTGCTGAGGTTTTTCTAGGCACAGCTCACCAAACCAGGAGAATGTTGTAAAAGAGATTTTCAGTAAATGGTTTGACTGTTTTTTCTATTGGCTAATAAAGCTACTTCTTGCCATAGCTGTCATACTCCATAGTTAGGGAGTTTTCCTGCATTCATTGTCCGGGGTGAGTACAAGGGGGGAAGAATATATGTTGGCATGAAAAGAGGCATCAAGACAGCAAAGATTTTCAAGAGAGATACCAATGTTCTGTAATTCTGCCTGACAGTGCATTTCTTAGTGAAGAGAAATTGAGGGGCTCCCTAGACCCCCCGATTTTATTGATCTGGGTGACAACCCTGGGGCATCCCACATGTCAGATCTCCACCTCCTCGGGCAGGGCAATGTCTGTGTTCTGCTCCATCCATCCACTGTTACCTGCACACACACCAAACTTCAGCTAGCCTCGAGAAGGAGCCCTGCTTTTCACTGCTGCCTCAAGCTGATCCATGGCCCTGCTGTCTGCAGATTTGGCAGGAAAACCACATCCTCCTAGAAGCGCAGCAAATGGGAAGCAGATGATCTTGCGGGGCATACTTGTGGAGATATGACATTTTTAACCACCAGGGATCAAACCCCAGAAAAACAAACGCTGTGCAATTAATCCAGTGCTCTCCAGCAGCCTGAGAGCCTCAGATTTTTTGGTCAATGTGCATTTCAAATGCTCTGCAGGCCAACATGAGGCATGGACATTAACATGGAGGGGAAACACCAGCTTGTTGGGATGGATGCAATCTGCCCTCTGGATGAACTGAAAGCTAGAGAGTTATTTTCCAAACTCCCTGAATATTAATCTTCTCTGGGTGGAAGAAAGCTGAGCCATATGCCAGCCACCTGTTCACCATGCAAGTCTCATCCTGGGTTTAGTTCCTGTTTTGTCTCCGTGTTTTTATGTCTGTAATCACACATGCAGAGCACACCAGCAGCAGCGGCCGGGGTGTAGAGCTAAAAATCAAAGTGTCTCTGATGACAACAGGTCTTCTGGGACTGGGGACAGGACCTATGGCAGGACAAGGCACGTTTTGTTTCCTCTGTGTGAAATAGTCCTGTGCACTCCTGCCCAGTGGGTGCATCCTCAGCAGTCTGGGTGCAATTGCCTGTGCAGACTTTGTCCTTTGCTGCCCAAAGCTCTCTGGATGCCTTCAGATCCTCTTGTGGTGCCTCTATAAGACTAAATAAGGAACAAACAACTGAATGTTTCCTGCTGTTAAAACCCTGGGTGTCACTTTTTTTCTTTACAGCATCATACCAAACCAACAAATGCTTTGGTGCAGAGCGTTTTTTCCAAAGATAGGAGTTTTGCCTCCCACCCTGTGTAAAGAAAGGCAGATGGCAGAAGGGAGAGAACAGATTCACTCCTTTTGGAGTGAAGAGCTCTTTCAGGAGACAGCTTTGCAGTGATTGTCTGTGATTTCAAGGTGTTTCTTTGGAGGTTGGCAGGGGCTTGTCTGTGTGCAGGTTCTGCAGCATTTCCTGTAGTGCTGAGCCCTTCACTGTTGAGAAAAGGAGCCTGACCAGGTGCAGTGTGTTTTTCTGGGGTCAGATTTAACAGATTTTGCTAAAGTTAGGCTGTAAATGAGTCCTGCACTCAAACTCAGGCCCTAGCAAAGAGATCTTTCATTATGAATGTAGCCAGAGGAATTTATAAACTTTCCTGTGCAGAGCTGTAACTACCAACTTGTGTAGAGACAGTGGCAGCCTTTGGATGGAAACCCTAAGCACTGTTCAGTGTCCTTAAACCAGCCCTGTTAGCTGCAGAAGTAGGTCTGGACTTAATGCCTGATGGGATTCCACCCAACCCCTTCTTACCGATCCCCCAAAACTCTTCTCCCTGTAGGTTGCTGGAAACGTCCACCCAGAATGTGATTTTATGACAGAGCTGAAGAAAAAGGAGGCTGAGTGTCTGGAAGCCCCACAAGAGCATGGAAATGCAACACCACCAGGTATCCATCCATGTGTGAGGGAGGAAGGGAGGGAGAGGGAAGGGACCCACTACCAGAGTGAGGACATAGCCAGGCTGCCAAAGCACAGGAGGGTTTTATTTATGGTCCCACATGCTGTTGTCTTGTCAGCTCTTCTTCCATCTACTCCCATTCCTTCCTATTCTCTTATTTTTTCCATAGTCTTTCACATTCCGGTATGGACAGTCAATTTATCAGAGTGAATCCTCTTGCCCTTGTCCAATTCCTTGGCATCATGCTCACTTGTTTGTGAGGGTGTGTTGATCTTTAAAAATAGGGCAACCCCTGAACAATTACAGTGATCTGATCTTCCTTCCAGAATCACTCTTCATTTATTGCATCGTTTCTGAAAACTCACCTCAGTCTAACACAGGGGTCTAACTAAAGCAGGTTAAATAGCATGCTGGGGGTGTTTATTTCTCATAATAGAGTAAAAACTGTGGCTAAACTATTTTTATAAGATATGGAAGGGGTGGAGTGGCAAAGTTTAAAAATGTTTGGGGTTTCATTTTGCTCAAATATAACCATGCTTAAAAATATTTTTCACTTTCTGTCTGAGGTTGCAAGAGAACTTGGGACAAATTGCTGTGCTGGCCAGAGGCAGATGCTGGAGAGATTCTTGCCTTACCATGTCCTAACATCCTCTTTCACTTCATGAAGGAGCCAGGTGATGTCCTACCATGGTTGTACTCCTGTTGCATTTCTGGCCAGAGCATTTCTAAAAAGGGAGGGTGAAGACAGAACCTTTCATGTTCCCCCAAGTTGGTTCAGAGAAGTACTGCGAGGATTTTAGTACGATCTGAGGGACCTTAGCAGTTCTTCTCATATTTTAAGGATTATCCATAACTGGATTTGATTTCCATAGTCTCTGATGAGGCCCTGGATCAGAAAAATACTGAAATAAAAGGAGTGATTCCATCGGTTTCCATGTGCTCTGGGATCAGTTTGTTGCGTGAATTTCCTATGAAGCTCATCTGGAGGCTGTCTAGGTCAGAACTTAAGCTTGGGGTTTCTTGAGATTTATGCTGTGATTCGTGTGGGATGAAATGAAAGGCAGAGGAATGAACAACGTGATTGTTCTTTAAGACCAAGGTTGGAGATACAAAGCAGAATTTAGGCCTTGGAGCAGCACATGTGTTGCAAAACTGCAAACGAACGCCTTTGTGCCTGCTTCCTCTCTGGGTGAGCATGGCCAGCAACAAACTGTGAGCCCACAAGGAGCAAACCACCTTCCAGGAAAGACCTGGATTTGGCAGTTCCACAAGAAAAAGAAACTGCAAAGCCCAACCTCTGCCTCACCCAACACATGCTAGTTATAAACGAGGGATAAGGAAAATCCCTTTCATCTGTGCAGATTCATTTCCTGCCCTGGGATTCTCAGACTTATCCTTCATCTGACTCATAAATCCTTTTTATGGAAGCATGCTATCCTCATGGAAGGGGCTGCTTATCCCAGGTTCTGATCTGCTGAAGTAAGAGTAAGCCCCAGGGGAGGTGGGAATGAGAAGGGATATGTTAGAAGGGTGAGCACTGTGCAGAGCAGAAATTTATGGAGCAGTGCTTCCCAGTCTTCTCCAGTGTGCTTGATATAATTCTTTCCTTATTCCTTCCCACCTCTACCCCTGCCACCTTGGTTCTCTCCCTTCTCCCCATTGTTTGTCTATAAATAAAATATAAAGTTTTGCATTTGATGACCTGAATGCACACAGGAAAATTGTGCTACCAACTCTTCGAGATGTTAATGATCCTCTCCTCCTGGTACAACCTTGTACCAGCCAGAGGTCTTCTCCTGGCTTTTGTTTTTCATATTATCTGGCTCTTCATTGAGAAAATTAAATACTTCTTTTTCAGCTGGGATGATAAAAAGAAACTGCACAAAAAAAGGCTGGTCTGACCCATTCCCTGCCTACCACGTGGCCTGTCCTGTAGAAGATGAAATTCCTCTTGAAGAAGTAAGTTTAATTGCATAAATATATTGGAGTGGTGTGCTGATGTTATAGGATTCCTTTCTATTCCTGAAGGTCACTGCAGATGGAAACTCAGAAGAAGCTAAACTGTCTTTCTAAGTATGGAATATAATTCAAATTTTTACTCTGGCCACCTATTTTGGAAAATAACTGAGAATGTTTTATTATTCAGGTGTAACAATCATAAAGCCAGCTACAAATTCATGGGTATAACAGACAGAGATGTATCACAAAATGTTCATTAAATATGTATTAAGACATTTCAGTAACATCAGTTAGCAAGATAAATTTGTACTGTCACAACATCAGTAGGGCAAATGTGTTGTTGTAAGACCTCTGTTCCAAATTCAGCAATATCTGAGGACAAGAGAGGTTTTGGGTGTCTCATCCTGCGTGAAATATCTAATTCAACAATGAAAAAAAATCCCAAAAATCTCTGTAATCTCTGTAATGCAGATCAGAATTTGATCTATTTCTTCAGCCAGATTTTCGCTGTCGGTGATATCTCGAGGTTACATGCACAAGGACAATGTAACGCTTGACTCTTAATTAATAAGGATAAAAACATGGTTCATAGCACCATGGGGAGATTTTGCACAGGTTTCCCAGAGATCCTGTGGCTGCCCCATTCCTGGAAGTGTCCAAAGCCAGGTTGGATGGGGCTTGGAGCAACCTGGGATAGTGGAAGGTGTCCCCGCCCATGACAGGGGGTGGGAATGGATGTTCTTTAAGGTCCCTTCCAACCCAAATCATTCTGTGATGATTGAATTATTTTACCTAGAGGAAACTCCTCAGTTGTAGGGTTAACCACTTAAGGAGCTGATTATTTTCTATGTTTTGCACATCTGATTTGTTGCCAGCTATGGTGAGCCTAGCACAGCTTTGATGCTTCTCACGGAGTGGTGCATCCAGGCTTCCCGGCAAGCTTTGGAGCTCTGAGAGCTCTTTTGTGAGCTCTGGCTGGAACTGTGCGTAGTCAGGGATTTGGGTAATTGTATACAACTCACAGTTCATCCACTACACGGAAAAAAACCCCATTATGCCTGGTTTCTACCTCATTTAACTTCATTGGTCTCAAAAAATACTGTGAAAGTCAGAGCTAATCACTGCACCATGGATCAGTATTAGTGCTTAGGTCAGGATCAGGTGAGAATTTTCCAGGGATATCTCTTGGCTGTCGCCGCTTACTGCATTCACACTGAGAGATGCTCTCAGAAAGGATCATCCGGCTTCTTATGGCTAAAACTGACCCGGAAGGGAAATTCAGGGTGCTTCGAGTGTGTGTTAACCACAGCCCATGGGATTAGACTGTGGATAATCAGAAATCTGCACACATGGATGCAAAGCCTTTGGCACCAAAGGTTTCACTCTACTAATCCAGGGGTTGGAAGCGGATGATATTTAAGGTACCTTCTCACCCAAACCAGTCAAGGATTTACGATTCCACGACCTGCTCTTGCTAAGGCAGGTGTAGTGATCTTTTTTGTTGGTCACAGAAACCAATAAGGTCTCATTTTCCAAAGACTTAAATTGTCTTCTGAGAGTGTTTTCCTTCATTAACTATAAAAGAAAAAGAATGAGAAAAAACAGGATTGTATTAACAGTTAAACAGATCAATCCTGTGGCCGGGTTCTTCTTGTTCTACTGCAGGCTCATATTTAGGCAGCTAATTTTTAAGCATCTAAATAAATTAAATAAACCCTTCTCAATGTCAGTCTTATAATGCCTAAAGTTCCATTTAAGGCTAAAAACGAGCATCTCCCCTTCCCCACGTGAACTGCAGGAATGCACTGCACAGCTGTGTGGATTTTAGGTTATAAAAACACTGAAATGTGACCTGAGACAGACCATGTAAGACTGGAGTTAGATTTGCAGCCCAGAGCTTATTCCTTCTGTTTTCTGCTTTTATCTGTGGTAGTTGAAGTCAGCTTATCCTCACTCGGCGCTGTGTCTGATAGAGGAGCCACTTAAATTGAAGTGGATTTTGACTGACATGCCAGCTGAGCGACAGCTGAGTTTGGCAGCCAGAAAAACAGAGGAAAAAACCAACTCCAGCCAAAAAACAACCCACCTCAGCACAATTAAAATTGAAAGGAAGAATAGACGGCAAAATTGGAAGTAAGGAAGCAGAGAGTAGGAAAGTGGAGAAAAATAGAGAAAGGCGGTCAGAATTCTGTGTTCAACATGCTGCCAGCAGGATTATCCTGCTACTGCTGGGGAGAAAACGTGATATAAAATACACCATTTATAAAAATTGTATAAGATTTTTAGTAATGCTTTTGTGAAAGATCAGCAAGGATTTTTATGTTTTAATGAATGAGCTTCCAAGCACCCTGATCAATACATGTTTCAACATCGGATTGAGCTGTATCCACACAACCATGGAATGGAAATTCACAGAAGAAACATAATGAGAGATTTAATTTGAATTTTGCTGCGGGATTCGAAGAGGGGAAAAAAAGGCAGTCAGTGATGTCAACAGAATGGAAGCACCAAACAAAGCAAAACTGACAGAATCAGTAAAAAAGCTGTCATTTAACAGTAACTTGTGTGACAGATCATTCTTTTCTTTTATAGCAATCCTACTTTTCTACTATAAAGATCATCTACACCGTGGGATACAGTGTGTCTGTCACCTCCCTCATCATTGCTGTGACAGTTCTTATTGCATTCAGGTAAAGGTGTCCTCTGACCTCGATTCTTTTAACAGTTCTTCATTTCTCAGACTGTAGAAGACAAAATTGGACATAACAAAATAACACAAATAGAAATCCAGGTGAATAAAAATTTAAAAAATTCCAGCCATGTTGGTTAAATAATATGAAACTGAAGCTGGAAATTAAAAGTGATCAGAGAGAGCCAGGAATAAGAAGATTCAGATCTGGGAAATAAACCATGGCTGTCTATTGGCAAAACTCAGCAACTCACTTTGATCCTGAAGAACCAACAGAAAGATTTATTTGGTCTAGGCTGGAGTGAAGATTTTTTTTTCACAAACTGTGTGTGCTTGCCTGTTATGGTTTCAGGGAATTTATTAATAAGGATATACAAAAAGAATTCTGAATCAATGTTCCTATGGCATTGTATAGATTGCTATTGAAAAATTTACCACTAAAGACACTTTTTAAAGTTACTCTCAGAACTTTGTCACATTTGGTAAGAATCCTCTCTTACTGAGTTATCCATCAATTAGGTATTTTCAGGTCTAATTCAGAGTATTTAAAGTATTTTATCATTTAATGTAGATTTAATGTTTGCTGCCATGTGGGATTTATTTTATTAATCTTTTTTCATTTCTGGTATTTCTGCGAGACAAAAAAAAAAAAGGCAGGAGTTTTATTTATTATTATTATGCTGTGAGAATCAGGGTTCTCTAGGGAAAGTTTCTTGACCTCTGCTGGTTCCTAGTTCGTGTCTGGAAGCCACCAGATATGTTTATTGACATCCACTCTGACCTCAGGAAAACAAACCAGCCCAAATGAGGGGAAAGAAAGAAACAATGGACATAAGGAGACGTAGTAATAGGGAGGAAAAAGTCATAGTTAACAATGGGGTTGACATTTGAGGTCAGTAATAAAATTCTGCACACTCTGGGTGAACTGTCAGATTAGGTGACCCTCAGATTACTGGGTCTGGGTGGAATTCAGCTTTTAGCGGAACTTTAAATGAAAACGTGAATTTGAAGCTGTGTAATGCCCTCAAAAATCTGTATTTAATAACAGTCAAAATTTAATCTTAGTTAACTGGGAATTTAAGGTAGATGCGTAAATTGAATTTAAAGTAGATGTGCCAAATTGTTTTAAAGCTCTTCTGTGCTTTCACTTAATTCATCAAAGTAACTTTGTCAAAGTAAGGAAAAAAACCCAAAAATTCTGAATAACAAGGAAAGAGATTAAGATGTAGATTGCGGCTGAACTGTTTCACACAAGGAAGTTTTCTGTCTCTGTCTGAAAGACCTCAGTGGATCAAAGTGTTCTTCCTAAATGTGTCTGGAAGCACCTGAGATGAAATAAGGGCTTATTACTTATTTAAATTACTGCCAGCACAGTTCAGTTAATTACCTCAGAAGGAACTCTCTTCTCTTCTTCCAGGAGGCTTCGCTGTCCCAGGAATTATATCCATGTACAGCTCTTTTTTACATTTATCTTAAAAGCTATTGCCATTTTCATTAAGGATGCTGTCCTTTTCCAGGAGGAAGGCATTGATCATTGCAGCTTCTCTACAGTAAGCACAAGAAAAGCAGGATATTGTGGTGTTTGATGTTTTTACATATCATTTATATATGGTTTCACTTTTCATGCCTCTTTTTTACTACTTACTGTTTTTTGTCCTTCTAACCCGGTAATGAAAATTATATAATTCTTTTATTCAGTATATTTTACTTCCATAAATGTGTGCATTATGCTCTCCTATATTCTTAAAGCATCGATTTGTGATGTTGTAGTATTCTAAATGAAATTTAGACTTTCACACAGCAACAAAGTAGTATCATTACACTGTTATGTTTCTATAATCTGAAGCCTAAAATTAAAGATCTCTGAGTATGTGACGGAACAACATTTAAAGCTTATTCTTCTGAAAATGTTGGATTTCATGTCCTGGTTGGAAGCTCTGATCTGTAAACCACAAAGCACTCAAGGTACCAGGCAATCAACTTAGCTTTCATCCAGCCCCAGATCTTGGCAACGTGGCAGTGGTTTTCAAACAGAGATTTATGGGATGGTTCTTCTGCATTGCTCACAGCCACACAAAATTTTAGAGCTGAGCATAAGGAGAAAAATGGGTCCTTGAACCTTTGCCCAAGGAGCGTTTGGCACTGAAGGTGCACTCAAGGCACTGTATTTGTGGGAGAAATCACACGCTTGGGAGCCCAAGTTATATTTCTAATATCAGATAAAAAGCAAAATGCAGTGGAGATTCCAAGGTTATGATGGTTAAAGCTTTGCTATTCAGAAATCCATTTTACATTTGAAGCTCTCTGTTTAAACATCATTTAATGGTGAGATCTTGTTCTTGGTAGAACTCAGCCAGAATTACAGATATCCATGGTCAAATCAAACAGATGTATCCCCAAGGAATGCCTAAACTACGACTTTCCTGTTCCCTAGACCGAATGCAAGATCTCCGTGGTTTTCTGCCACTATTTCATGATGACCAATTTCATGTGGCTGCTGGTGGAGGCTCTCTACCTAAACTGCCTGCTGCTCTCATCCCTTTCTCATGGAAGAAGATATTTTTGGTGGCTGGTTCTCTTCGGCTGGGGTAGGTATGGATTTTACAGGAAAATAGTAAAAGGTAAGAGACTGTTCAGCCTGGAGAAGATAAGATATGGTCACAGAGACCATATGGTAACTTCCAGAGGGTACAAGAAGGCTGCAGAGGGACTTTTCCTAAGGCATGGAGTGATGGAACGTGGAAGAAGTTCTTTACTGTGAGGGTGGTGAGGCCCTGGCACAGGTTGCCCAGGAAGGACTCCCCGTCCCTGGAAGTGTCCAAGGCCAGGCTGGACGGGGATCTGAGCAACCTGGGACAGTGGAAGGTGTCCCTGCGGGTTGGAACCAGGTGATTTTTAAGGTGCTTTCCAACCCAGGCTGTTCTATGACTCCACGACTCTCTGACTCTCTGACTCTGATTCCATGATTCCATGATTCTACGATTCCATGATTCTACGATTCTATGATTCTATGATCCATTCCCATTAAAAACACTGGATGTGGAACCCAGCTGATCTAACTGAAGTATCTGACCTGGGCGTTGCTTCCATTTTATTTTTATGTGCATACTAATGAGAAACAATCAAGTTTTTTACGGCAATGAAGCCCCTGTGAAAGGGGTGGAAAATAAGGCACATTTGAGAACGCACTGGGAGAGATCCAGTCTTAACCTTCTTCACTCCACTGAAAACACGGCCGCCTCTAAGGACTTATCACAAACACCAAAGTTAGATGTGCCTTGCTCCTGTTTGTGCAGAAAAGTTACACAGTCTGGGAAAAGGAATTTTTTTTCCTAAGAAGGAATTTTTGTAGTCCTAATATTTCTTTAGCCCGTCTTTTTTATTGGGTGATTGTACGAATAAAGAAGCTCTGTCCACTAAACAACAGGACAGGCAGTGAAACCGCAACATCTTCACCCTGATTTTGTTGTTGTCTGGAATAAATGGAATTGTTCAGACTTAGAAATCTGGAACCAAGTGAGTGCTCACAGAGAGTTGCTGTGTAAAGGAAAAAGCAGAGAACTCCTCTATGGCAGGTGAATGCACTCACCCAGAAGAAGTTTTTGGTTAGTTGAGGGAGGGAAATCCATGCCTGTTGTCACCAAAGGTTAAGGTAGACCTGACACCTCAGCAAACTGAATCACTTTTGGTGTTTTAGAGACTGAGTTCCTATTCCTGTTATAGGAACTGACCCCAAAGGCTAATTCCAGCTCTCAAAAATGATTGATCTGTATCATCGCAGCAGAATTTCAGTGGACAAGGCTTGGATTAATTATACCTTTTTTTTAAACGTCTGACAGGTTTTCCAACACTTTTCACCCTTATATGGATAGTCACAAAATTCTACTTTGAAGACACAGCGTAAGTCATTGCTTCCTACATTATTCTATATTCTTGCGTTATATTTTTAATTTATTGCAGTGATTACATACATGTCTTTTTCTAAACTTACTGTCGTGTTCACAGATGCTGGGATATTAATCAAGGCTCTCCTTACTGGTGGCTAATCAAAGGACCAATTATCATTTCTGTGGGGGTAGGTACTTCTGAGTTTGCAGACACTAATTAGAAGAAAAAAAGACTTTTGGATTAAAGTTGGGTTGCTGCTTGCTGAGTTGTAGAAAGAGGAATGGTAAATTTCTACTGCTAACTGCCTGTGTCCAATGCAAACTAAAAAGTTTGTCTTTCAAACAAATTTAAACTTTCCCAAAATTGTCGGTTTAGTTGAAATTAATAGCAAGTGAGTGGACTAAACCCTCCTTAAAATATTTGAAAACAAAATTTTAGCATAAGAGCTCAGAATCAGCCATAAATTTTTAATACAAAACTTTCAAGGGCAATAGGTTTCTGTTCAGAGCTGATAACAGCGATAACAGCTCTTGAGCCTGGCATTTATTGAATAAACTGATGGGCTTTAAATGATTTTCATAGTTGATTACTCCCACAAGTCATTAAACCCAAGCAGTGTTTGAGAAAGCAGTTAATGGATGACCTTAAGGCCAGCTATTAAAACCTTAATTTAATTGGAGGACAGATGCATGCAAATGAGGGACATGGAATCACAGAATGCTTCGGGTTGGAAGGGATCCTAAAGATATACACAAACAATGTGAGTGAAGACTCTCAAGTTGAATTCTGGTCAGAGCTTGCCATGTTTCAATATAATATTTCATTTCCTTCTACCTCCATTATTCCCCCCCATTCTGCAATCCACATCTGAAGCCAAGGGATTGCAGTGATGATTTTTCTGCTGGAATGTACATAGAGCATCACTAATGGATAGAATGAGGTTGGACTCTGGTTAAAGGAGGACATTCTTAGGCAAAATGACACATTCAGCCTCACCTAAGGACGAGCTGGTGTGTACAGACACACAGAAATGCACAGGGAGATGCCTCTGAACACAATCCCTCCGGCTGTGGAAAACCGAGCAGCTGCACAGACTTTGGATAAAGCTGTGCAAAACTGCAATTGTAGAAGATTGGATTTCCAAATTAGGATTGACTTTAACTACTCTGGAGCTGAGCTAATGCTCCTCAGAGGCTCCTTCAGAAAAACGGGAAATAGGCACTTTTGGCAAGTGATTCACCTGATTTAAAATAAATGTCTGCCTTGGGATGAGGTGATCCGTCCCCAACCCCACCCAAGCCTCTATTGACTGTCCTGGCTGGTTCTTCACTGACTGCAAAGGCAGATCAGGGTGATCAGCTCTGGTGGAAATATCTCATTTTAGAGGTAGTTAGGCAGGTAAATTCTACTAATAATGTCTAGAGAGATCAGCAGATCAGCCAGAATTTAAAACAATATTCGTCTCCAAGGAGAATCCAACTGATATGAGCTAGAAAAGGTAAAAGAGAGTCACATAAGCTATTGATGAAAATATTTTGCTGAACAAAGTGAAATTCTCAAGTTTTCATCTTCAGCCATTTCTTCAAGCAGGAATGCAACTTATTTAAGTACCTGAATGCTGCCAACAGGAATAGCATTAATGACCTCACACTGAAACTGCACAAATTACATTATAATTAAAAAAAAAACGAACAACAAAAAAGCCAGATTTTTACTGCAAAGTTTTACATCAGAAATTAACCTTTTCTTTTTCTTCCCTCCTACCCCTCAAATACTGTGAACAGGTCAATTTTGTCCTATTCATCAACATCATCAGAATTTTGCTGAAAAAACTAGACCCTAGACAAATCAACTTCAATAACTCTTCTCAGTACAGGTAGTGTACGGAATAATTTTTAAAAAATCAATTATTGTAACAATAAAAATTTATATTATCTTTTCTAAACAGAGAAGTACTTGCTCAGTGTCACAGACAGGCTCAGTTTAACTGGTATTAAATTCTAGAGATTCCCAACCTTATTCCATTCTGAAGGAAATTAGTCAATCAACTCACCTGATACTGGCCAATGGGATGTATTCAGATCGGCTCAGCTGTCTGCCTTCCAATTAAAATCAGTGGGGAGACAACGAAACCATTAATTGAATCTGAATTAGATGTCTTATTTAGGACACGAAAAATTACCCTCTATAGCTGCCTTTCTCTGTATGAGAACTGTAAAGGAAGCCTGCATATTTATTTCTATTTTATGTATTTTTTTAAATATAGATTAGGTTCTTTTTAACTTCTGTTCACTACTGTGGCACACTGACTGCATTAATCTTTAAATAATATTAACTTTCTTCTTCTCATGTCTTGTGCTAGACGTCTCTCAAGGTCAACTCTGCTTCTAATTCCATTATTCGGAACCCATTACATTGTCTTCAACTTCCTCCCAGAATATACCAGCCTGGGGGTTCGGCTTTACTTGGAGCTCTGCATTGGATCTTTTCAGGTAAAATTACCACAGATCCTTCAGTTCCTTCTTAGCAGTTTTTCTGTCTTAGCCTCGTGTCCTCATGACAAGAAGTATTGTACACAAAAAATCCTTGGATCCTGAAACCAGTGTCTGCTCACAAAGTTCCTGGTTCTTTGCTGAGTTAAAATATCTGAAGAGGACAAATCCTACCTGGATTCAGGCTGGACTAAAGATTTTTGCAGATTTTGTGACTACAAGGCCGAGATTTCAGATAAGTGTGTAAACTGGATGGTGGGCCAAAGTCAAGCGTGGAAAATCCTCTTTGCTACCAGTACTCGTCCACCTGCCTTCCCTGACTTCACTAACAAATTCAAGCTGATTTGGGCTGATTTAAATCATCCAGAGGCAATCGAAGTTGTAGGTGCTGCCCCCTTGCTAATTCTTTGTCAAAGACTAGACTGATAGTCAAACATAAACAGTGCCTGGTGCGTGTACCAGCCCCACACAGGCTGCTGTCCCAAGGAATGTCACATCCCTTTGCCTCCTGCAAATATTGGGCTGATGCCCCCCACTGCTCTAGATTGGCACACAGGGCATGGACAGCTTGAGGAGCTTGATGCCAACAGGAAAAACTCCTGCTCTGATGTCTCCTCCAGGCGGTTTTGCTCCCTGAGTTACGAGCTGGGCAGGACCCAATTTCCCTTTGCTTCCCTCCCTTTCCCTGTGCTGCACCTCAGTCCACAAGAAGCAGCTGTGGGAATGCCACCAAACCTCCCCAGGGGACAGATATCTCCCTGGATGGTTCCATGGGATCACTTGTCAGGGAGCATCGTCAACCATCCATGAGTTGTGCTGGTTTATTCCTCTTGATGATTGAATCCATTGCGTCAATCCTGCGCGACAGACCCTGCCCATTAATCCCGACCCTCTGCACAGGGAGAGGACCTTCACCGAGCTAATGAACAGTCTAAGGAATAAATTAATAGAATAAAAGATTGAGGTGTTGAGCCAGGATCTGGTCGTGTAGGTCCTTTGACCTGGGTTTATCTCAGTTCAGAATCTTAACAAACATAATCAATAGGCCAGAATTTGGTCTTGTCTGATACTCTGCAAAGACGCAGGATTTGGCTGGAAAGCTGTGTGAGCTCCATCCATGGATCTCCTTCTGAAGTCTCTGTTTTACATTCTTTAGAGTGCATAAAGCATCAGCTCTCAGTGTGTTGGGCTGGAGGATGGACCACATCCTCATGATCATCAATTACATTTGTGAATTCGTAGCGTGTGACTGATTTTGATGAAATGCCGCTAACAAGGTGATTATCTGCCTGTTGAGCTTTACTGGAGATCCATAAATTATCTTTCAATTTCTAGCAATCCTCCCACCTATAGTGATACTCACTAATTCACATACACCGCACCACCATGGAGTCAGATAATGCAAGTGGCTTTTTCAAACTGTGTTAACCCTCTAAACTTTTTTCTTCTGGTCTTTTTCAGGGTTTTATTGTGGCAGTTCTGTACTGTTTCCTGAACCAAGAGGTAAGGAAATTATATCAGATATATCTTCTAAAATACTGCTTTCAGTGGCAAATATATAGTTAACAATCAGTTTCATACAAACAGATAATCAAATATTCCATTTTCTTATGGCTGTTAACATGGGTAATAACGTTGATAATTTCATTTCAATTATCTTCATGGGAATGAAGCCATCTAGTGGAGAAACGAGCTTTTACTACTTTGCTATTCCATCAAGTGTTTTTTATCCTTTCTGCACATTTTTGTCCTGTAGCAGGGCTTGGAAAACCCCTGCTAAGTCCAGATCTGAAAATACAACTTGCTTCAGTGACACAGGGAGATCTCCATTTACCAAAGGTCTACGTTAAATTGGAAAGAATTTAAATGTATGAGCTCTGCCCAACAGTGAAATATTATTTTTCAGTATTTTCAATAGTCTCATGAAGTATCCAGTATTTCTTCATGTTGACAAATCTGTTTTTCTGTTTAGAGTATTTAAGTCAGAATTTTACTGTTGATGAGAGAGGACTCTTTCCTTTTAGCTTAGTGTCCAGGTCCATTTGTACAGTCTAGATGTTGTGATAAGAGTGTATCTTAAATGAATTATACAGAAAACATGAAAGTTTACCCTCCATACTCTAGAATATGTTGAAACCCTGGAATTGTCCCTTCTTTTCTGACTCCAGAGTAGCTGAGATTGCTCTTTTAGAATATGGCTGGGATTCAGTTTCAGACTAACACTGCTGAATTCTGTCTGCAGCTCCTGAAAAGGAGAATCCTGTTTCATATACGCCCATCCTTCCCCCCCAAGAAAGGGCATATCCTAAAATGGGTTTAGGAGATGATTCTGTCCCTGATCACTCTAGACTCCCTGGAGAGTATTGATTAAATCTTCATTTTCCAAGTTTAAAGTCTAGGGCTGATTAATCTTTGAAACAGTATTTAATCACCTTCTTGTGCCATGGGCCAAACTTCCTGAATTCTATCAGAAATTTCTGAAATATTAAATGAAATATTTTCAAATATATTAACAGTTCTTAGCCTTTTGGTCGAGTTTACGGCCGTGAATTATTGGCTGCTCTAATTATGCTCATGTTTAGATAAGACTCCTGTCACTAGTTTATTAATAACCCTAATCCCTTCTAAGCACAGACCACAGCTCTACATCCAGCTCGACTTCCCAGGCACACAGCACTTCAATACAGAAATTCCCCTCCTATTAAACATCTGGGGAGGCACATTCCTAACAAGAATCAGATGTGACAGGAGGCTTTAGTGGGTGGCCTGGACCCACTCTGTGCTCCTGTGAACATGCCAGTACACGATATACAATGACACAGCTGTTAACAACACACAGCAAATGTCTCCTGACTGCTGCTGGCTTTCCCCTCATCGTCTCAAATGGCAAAGCAGCATTATTTCCCAGCCACAAACTGATGAATACTGATTAAGAAACTTGCTGCAGATTATATTTTTCTAGAAGCAGCTGGAAGCAAGACAACATCCCTTAGCGACTGAGGAAGAGCAGGCAATGTGCAGCAAATACGTTTAATTGTGTAGGCTACGTCAGTGAGATCGATAGTAGAATAAATATTCAAAGGAATATTTAAAAAAAAAGGGGAGAAGATACATTAAAAAAGCTGAGAAGATATTTTAGTAGTGGAGAAAATGTTACACAGTGCTAGAGACCTCAAGCTTAGTACTGACAGACCTTTAGAAGAAGTTTTCATCAGTGCGGAAAGATGGCCGTGCTGAGACAAGATTCTACTTCTCCCTATCAGCTAAAATGGAAACTAACTTGGACAAAGATGTCTAAAAAATTTATTCTTTTCTAGCCACGCTTTCTGTCCTGCTTCTTTCCCACTGGTCTGTTCCCCAGCAGTACTCAACCACAAAATAGCCTTTTCCTTTGTTCCTGAGGTGCAAACAGAAATCGGCCGGAGGTGGCATGGGAAGAGATACGGACTGGTGCCGGTGTGGAGGAGGACCAGGTGGACTGTGCCATCCAGCTCTGGGGTGAAAATGACCACATCTGTGTGCTGAAAATGTTCCCAGAACCTGGAGGGGAAAAAAAACCCCAACCAAACAATAAACAAACAACATTTTATCGAATGTAACGATTGTAGTTTTTCCTAAGCAAACTGGAGGAGGATCCACTTCTACAGTTCTGATCATGGGGCTTTTTTGGCAGGACAAGCATTGCAGTGACAGATTAAACCCTGACTGACCTTCTAAACACAAAATAACCCTCTCACTGATAACTCTGCATCACAGCAAACACAAAAATCACCTACTCTGGTTCATTTCTACACTTTCACTGACAGAGCATAGGAATGGACACCAGTAGCACCCTCCATAGATGACCACCTCTGGAAACCAGAATTCAGTCCTCATGCCATAGGAGCTGGAGTCTATCCAGCTTGTCCAGTCTTTGTTCCATGTTTTGATTCCACAGACATGCAAATAAGAAACCAAACGTCCTGCTAAACTCCAACGCAATGACTAAAAAACTTCTCTTATGTTGTCTTTTTACATTGTCTCTTTAGTAGCAAAAACATTTAAAGTTCACAATAAATCACTCGCAGGTTCTGATGTTATTTCAGGAGTAACAGGTTAGAGAATTTCTGGCAGCCAAGTAGCAGAAACGGGAGGCACTGGGAAGGCCAAGGCTCCATACGATAATCATTAAGGAAATTCTTTGCAAGGAAATGAAAAAGAAAAGCCAGCTTTTGCACAGAAAGAGACCCCCAGGAAATGGACCAGGAGACTGCTGGGAATACTGCTAAATATTTTCTTATGTGTGACTGTTTTTGCTCTCCAGTGTTGTAAAACATTCAGAAGCTTGAAAATAAACTTGGATTCCCAGTGTTTGTACTTGAGTGGTTTGTTTTGTTTGGTTTTGGGGTTTTTTACCTCAGTGCTGCTTGTAACCTGTAGATTAAAAGATTGATTAAACTCTCTGATGGGAACATCAGGGCTTGGAAAGGAGTGGAGAAAGCTGAACTGTACCAACTAGTGAGGATCATTGCATCGACACTCTTTACCCTGCTCTTCTGAACATTTCAGTGAGCTGCCAAGTCTGATTAAAAATAAGAAATTTCCCTTTGCTGTAACCAGATAATTACAGCTAACTTGAAGAAGTGGAATCTTGTTTCACCTAGTTTTTGTATTAAAGCTGACTGCCCAGGGGGCATTTTCCTCTTCCAATTAAAAAAAAAAAAAAAATGTTTTTTAACTTGTTATTCTTTTATCTGTAAAAATGACAGCAGTGGCTGGATTCAGACCCGAGAGTGGGAGAAGGTTTTTATTTCCATTTCTGCAGTGACTCCTTGGAACACATTTTGCAATGTGGAGCCCCATATATTGTTTTTACTGGTTTCCTTCTATTATCCAGAGGAACTCAAGGTGATCTGCGTGGAGAGTGAGAGACTGACAGAGAGAAGCCTTCACACCGCTTTCGGTGTCCCACAGCATCCAGCTCAGGTGGAAAAGTGGCATAACCTGTAAACATGAGCTCTTTCCTGCAGATGAATGTTTTTCAGCCTCTCAAAGATCATGGTCTCTATCAGCTAAGATGAAGCCTGGGGTAAAAACTCAAGAAAGACAGATGAATTTTACCCATCTCTACCCACAGATGTTTAGATAGAAAATTTCTTGCAGCTGCCTCATTGCTGCTGGTGTGAAAATCAGCAAATTTACTGTGAACACCATCTTGCCCTAAAAGTGTAAGAGAAAAAGCAATAAAAACCAAATAAAATTTTTCCTTCTGCTGAACAGATCAGCCATTGTGAGGCTCAGCTAATTTCTGGATGTGTGATGGCACTTTCTGGTCTCCTTGTCTCAAGTAGTGTTTTAAGGTGCTATATCAAGACTCTTGTCAGTCTTGACTGCATCAAATGGATTTTCTGGATTGTGACTGAAATTCTGAAATGGCATTTCTGTGATGACTCGGACATTAAATGGACGGGTTAGTAACAGAACACAGGGACTTCTCAGGGCTCTTTTTCTCCGCTTTTAGAAAACCCTGGATTAAGGCATGGACCCCAAAACCCTCTGCATCAAAAATAGTTGGTCTGCCCAAATAATTTCCATTGGCTCTCTATCATCTATAATAGGCACAATTATTTGGCTGCATTCCAGTGCCTGTGGCATCCATTGTCACCTAAATAGGTTTATTACACACAGGGTCTTTGTCCTTTTCCAGTCTCAGCTTTTTCTAGCATGAAAAAGAGCAGGAATCTTCAGATATCTTTTCATCCCTTCCTGAAATAAATGGCTGCTATACAGGGAATATTTTCCTAGGGGATGGCTGAAACTAGAAACAGAAGTGGTTAAAATCAGAAGATATGACTTGAACTATTTAATTAGAGTATTAGTATCAGTTATGACAAGGCCTGACATGGAGATTAAGATTGCCTTACATTTTTACCAAATTCTATATTGAATATAAAATGTTAAGCAGAATTCAAAAACTTAGGCAATTCAGCTTTTCAGGATGGGAATTGCATTGAATTTAGATTATTTTTACTGGTCTTAACATGAGTTTAGGAGCATGTGCACACTTACCACATAAGATTATTTTTCTACATGTTCTTGTCTGTCACGTGCAAGGTTTGATAGCACAAGTATGAGAAGCATAAGCAGCAGAAACTCCTTAACCTTTGAAGAATAAATCTGGCTAAGTGCGATTTACTTTCACTTGAACTAGGGCCAGAGCGATGAAAAACTGGGTTGAAGGTAGAGAATCATTCCCGGGGTGTGCAAATTGCTGCAGGGTTTACAATGCAATGAGTAAAGGTAGAAGTAAAACGGAGCTTCATGGCATGGGAGCTTGAGCTGATCGCACTGCAGGCCGCAAAATTTAAAAAAAAGATCAGTATTTGATGTTGTTTTCAAGTTTCTGCCAGCTTAGGTGCAAGTTAAGTCACTTGGTCTCGACCTTAGTGTCATATCACAGCTCATTGTGTGATATTGGTTAACTTTTCTGCTCCTACCTTCAAAAACACCTGCCAGATACCCAAAAATAAGGAATATCTTCCAATTAGTTTTTTTGAATGGAAATATCCCATTTTTGTTGCGGGAGCATTTGGTTAGTTTCTTCTACATTCACATTCAGGTGGCATTTTCTGTTGGGCTTTTGCCCGCTAGTTTTGTCATCATTCTGTTATCTTCCCTCAGTCAGGCAATCACCCTTTTACACTGATTTTTTTCTGCCTAGCTTAGTGCCTTACATGCTTCCCCACACACTATAACTGTTAATTTTAATGGCAAATTCTCTCCTATTAACAGTATTTATTTTATATCAGGAAAATTAAGCAGTGTATCCCATAACGACTATCAGAGAACACTCCTGGTGCTTCTGTCTTTACCTGACATCAAGGAGAGGTCACTATTATTGTTTTTACATGATGAAATAATTTCAGATCTCAGTGAAGCAAGGACAGCTGTCCAATATTTTGTTTTATTTGAATTATGATTCAAGCTCTAGTACAGTAAACACTTGGTGCCTCTTCCAAGGGATGTCCTACAGTGATAATGACACTGACCTTAGAGCAGGACACTGTGGAGAAGAGAAAACATAAAAATATTAAAAGTGGCCCAAGGTGACTTTTAGATTGATTATTGTAATAAAAATTCTACTGGCAAAATTTGTTATCTGAACCAATTTGTACCTGAAATGCTTCCATGTGAGATCCCAGATCTTCTGTGATGCCTGTAGGAAAAGGGAGATGTCACCGTCTGTCTGTAATGGGCTGGGAACAAGCCTGGGACATCCTTTAATTATGATGGTGCTGTTCCTGCTGATCAGGGAGAGCTCTGGAAATTGAGATCAGACACAACCCACATCAGTTTTTGGAAATTACATTTACACCATCACTGTCTGGCTTGAATTGTGCCCTGTTATTATCAAATTAAGTTATTAATACGGTATTCTTAGGTTGTGCCATTATCCCTAAAGGACGAAGCTTTTAATCAGATCCTGCCCACTGCAAAACACATCAGAATGGTGGGGAAGTTTTTGGTTAGTGGAAGTGATTTTATGGCACACTATGAAAATTCTATATCTAAAGACATTAAAACAAAAAAAAAAAATTGCAGTCTCTATGAATATTTCATGATTTTTGGGCTTGCAGAACATAATGTTGCTTAGCTGCAAATAAAAATACATCGCGTTCATATTTCGTGACATAAATTAAATGACTGCAATGTTACGTTTTGCTTTAAATGCCATCAATTTTTAATGTATATTAAAATTTAACACTATGCTAAAAGAATGTTAAAATATTATTTGTAATTTTATGGAGCAATAGGATTTTCCTGTCATTTTGGATGTGACTGAACAAAACTGCTGTGTCAAACGGGACAATAAATACCTTTCTTAAAGTGACAGAAAACCAGAATAAATCTTTAATTTTTTTTTTTTTTGATGCAAATGTCTGCAATGGATCTGTGCTTCTTTATTTCCCCTATTACACTCAGTTAACTTTTCAGACCATTTTATCTGTATTGTAGCTGGGCATGTGCAGAGCTTGGTCTACAGAAGGTGTCCCTGCCCATGGCAGGGGTTGGAATTAGATGATCTTTAAGGTCCCTTCCAACCCAAACCATTCTAGGATTCCGTGGTTCAGGACAAACAGCTAAACCCAGACTTTTAAACTGGGAATGGGATTTATGTCCAGCTGTTGCAGTTAAATCAAGCTTAGGAAATGATGAGAGGGTGAGGTAGTGCCTCTCCTCCCCTTCCTAAGCACAAGCTTTATTTTCATAACTCGGGTTTCCAGCCTGAAAAAGCCCCATGTTCCAGCGGATTAGGTGTACAGGAAATAGTAGAAACACCTGGTTTTGGTAATAGAGTTCGTTTCTGACGATTTGAAGGGATTTTAGAAACTAGAGAAGTATCCACGCCTAATCCACAGAGTGCCTTAACAAGTTAAGGATTTTCTCCCCCTCCTGACGGAACAGATAATGACAGTGTGTACAACAGAACTCTGAGTCCAAATCAGCTTGATGGGCAAAAAACCACAAGATATTCTGTTTTTTTCTGTGTCAACTGTGCTTTCTTAGCCAGTGGGATCTACAGAGACGAGGTAAAATCCCATTAGGGAAAATGAAAGCATTTTAAAGGAGAACGAGCAGTGTCAGTGTGGAATTGAGAGGGTTTTTCCTTGAAAAGTTCCCTCGCACCCTGCCCAACACTGAAAACATTGCCAGGCATGCAAAGTCTAAGTGGGTTCAAGACAAGGTTGGAGAAATGAATGGAAAATTTGGGAAATGCCAGTCACGGGTGGGAATTTGGGAAGCAGATCACATGCCTGCCCTAAGCTTCCCCTCTTCTCTGGGTGTGGGGGTTTGACCATCGTCACTGATGGACAGCATGAACAAAGGGTCGATCAGAAAGTTCCAAAGTGAACTTTTCATGGAAACATCTCCTCCCTTTCCTAGCAAAAATTGCAGTTGTGTTGCAAAGAGCACAGAGCAGACCACAAACTGGGGTGAGGGAACTGAAATTCCATCTGATTACTGTGAAAACAGCCGGAATTTCTTTAGTCAGGAATGAAAACCCTTGTGTGGTTTTCCATGGAGGTGAGAGGGGGGGCACAAACTTTTCCAAAAGCAGTCACAAGAGATTCTTTTATCCCCTGTTCCATTCCCCCCTGTTTCCTGTGATTACAATGTGGTCCTGTCCCCAGTTTCACTGGTGTCTAGGCTGCTTGATTTTTTATGACTTTTTCTCTGGTAAAGACGCGATTTATCCTACAGATCACAGAACGGTTCTATATTATATTTATAATATATACATTTATATATTTATTTTAGCCAAAAGACGCATCCCGACTCCACTAGATGGCAGCCGGGACCTTCTCAGACCCCAGCCCTCTGAAAGAGGAGTCTCCTGTGGACGGATTCCCTCGGCACACACCAATTAAGATGTTCCCTCCAGTGGATGAATTATTTCACCGCCTTTCCAGTGACACTCTCAGCATTCCACACCGATGAACTCCACCACCCACCCTACAGCCAGGGCATTACATCTTTCTTTCCCTTGCTGCTTGCCCGGGTTGGAATCAATGATTTAGATGTCTTTTCCAATCTAGACAGTTTTATGGTCCTAAAAGCACCTGGAAGTCCCTCTGGAAGGTTGTGCCACCTATTTACACTGGACATCCCTTGGTGGAGCGAGCCCGAGGAGCCCTTGAGGCCAACCTGCCAAGCCTTGTACAGGTTGTGAGATTCCCTAGTGTGGGTTTAGGCACGGCTGGAGCTCCTGCTCATCCCGGAATAAAATCCAGAGGCTCCTGGACCACCCGGCACGCAGCCTGGGAGCTGATTTCAAGGACAGTGGAGACTGAGAGCGGAGTGGAAGATGTGTCACTTTGCTTTTCCAGCCACACTGGAGCCCACCCTCAGGGCTATGATGACTTTCCTTGGCAGAAGATAGACAAATCCAGGCATGGTGGGAATAAACTGCATTCCTTGTGGGAATGTCTTGCATTTCTGGTGGAGTGTCTGGGAGGGGATGGTCTGTGGGGCCTTTCGGTCTGGAGGAGCAACAGATGGCAAAGTTGCCAAAGCACAGGCTGAATCATTTGGGTGGATTAATCAGTGCCTCAGAGCCGGTTTTTGAGTTAAAGCAGCTCCTGCCAGCAGCAGGGCTCTCAGGCCGCATCCCAACACATGGCAAGTGTGGGTTTGGAGAAAAGCCTGGAGCTTGGTGCCGGCAGCGGGGTTGTTGTGGTTGTACAGAGCTCAATTCAAGCTTTAAATCCACCTGAGATGCCAAGAAGAAAAAATGAATTAACAGCTGGCCTGGGCTTAGTGCCACAGCTGCTTGGCTTCGCAGGTGTAGGAAATTCATCCACGGTGTCCCCGTGGTCACTTGGCCACTTGGTTGTGACAGTAGTGAACACATTTACGGCATCAGCTCTAAAAATCCCATAGTCCTGCCATAGTATTGTGACAAAACCTCAGTAGTTCCCTGTTATTTTGTTTTCTTAGGGATTTTGTGTTATTTAAATACATTTTAGTGGATTTTTGAGAGAAAACTTTGTAGGTTTGCAGTGATCCTCTTCAAGGATTAGTTTTGGTAAAAACTAGACCTGAACTGAAGATGGATTCTGGTTCTGGTAGGCGGTTCTATATATATAGGTTTTATTAAAAAAAAAAAAGTGGATTTTTTCGTGGATAGATGAGAGAGGGAGGGAGGGACAGATGATGGGAGGAATAAATGAATGAATGAATGAATGAATGAAGAATGAATGAAAGAAAGAAAGAAAGAAAATGAAAGAATTTTATGGCTAGATGAGTGTTAATGGAAATATTTTCCACATACCACCGTCACAAACCCCAGAGCTCTTATATTTTATACAAGGGATTAAAAAATATCGTTCCAGCTCTGACTGAAAATAGCTTTTGCAATTTCCTCCTGGTGAAAAAAGGGCTGCGACAATGCAGGTATTGGCAAAAGTAACTTAGTTTCATAACCAAGGCTAGATGGAACAGTTTGGAAATACTGACATTTTATTGAAAATTAACATTTTATTTTCACTGATTTTAGAGTCTCTGTAATATTTCTGAAGGGTTGTTGCATCTTTGGGCAACAGTCCACACCAGCTGTGGGAACCAGGTTGACCTACTCCCATGTTCAGTGCTGAACACATGCTTAATTCTATATTATTCCAAAGCACCCATTTTGTTCCATTTTTATTAATGTGAAATCTGCACTAGTATTTTTAATCAGGAAATGCAGAAAACATTAAAAATTAAAATACATCACTCATCTACTTCAGAAAAATATCATGGCATTCCCTTCTGTTGGCCACCTTTCATTCTTTTCCTGCTGAAGAGATGTCTGGCAGAGGAACTGTGTGTCTCACGGGGTTTTTTTAATAGCAGAATAAAACTTTTACCTTTTTTACCATCTAGGAATGTGCAAAGAGGTGGGATTCATCTGACAGTATTTAGTTGTCTAAGAGGTAGGTGCCTAAATTCAGTCTGGGCCACCCAGGCTGTCTTTATGGGCAGAAGAGAGGAACAGATCATTTTGAGGTGTGATTTACCCAATTCATTTCAGATTCTCGGTACAAAAATGAGAGGAATGGCACAGCACACTCCCCTTGTTGGGTCTCCAAGGCTTTTAAAGGAATTCCCCCTGGAACAGCTGGAGATATTTTGGGAGACGGTCCTTGCCAGCACACTCTTCTCCATGTGGTAGGAAATGGTGGCTGACACTGCACCAGGACATGGAGGAACAGGACAAGGAAAAACGGCTTCAGAGTGGCAGAGGGCAGAGATAGATGGGACATTCAGAAGGAATTGCAGGCTGTGAGGGTGGTGAGGCCCTGGCACAGGGTGCCCAGAGAAGCTGCGGCTGCCCTTGGATCCCTGGGAGTGTCCAAGGCCAGGCTGGATGGGGCTCAAAGCACCCTGGGATGGTGGGAGTTGTCCCTGCCCATGGCAGGGGTTGGCATGAGATGATCTTTAAGATCCCTTCCAACCCAAACCATTCTACAGTTCTCTGAAAATTACAGTTTTCAAGACCACCCTGGAGTCTCCTCGAAGCTGATTCCCAGCAGGTGTGACCAATTTTACCAGCCAGCTCTTTTGTGCGGCATCCACAGGGCACCTCCTACAGCCACAAGCCCTGCGTTAGGATGTGTCAGCATCCCACAGGATGCCTCAGGGCTCACATCCAGGACTCTCTCAGGGACCTGCATGGCCATGCAGACACTGGGCTCATTCCAGTGTCTCTGCCCTGAGTCCACTGCTGCTCAAGAGCCATCTCTTGAGGCAGCCAATTTTGTCACAGATCAGAAAGCGGTAGCTCAGCTTCTCCTGTTTTCTGCTCTGAGTGTTGGAGAAGGTCTTCTGACCATGTTAAAAACGAAGTTATAGCCAAGTCTTGGTTCCCAGTGCAGCTGCAGGCTTATTTTGAGAGTAAATACACCCAATGTCCTTTAACATCCTGATCCTTTAACATCACCTAACAACACAGAAAATCCTGAATTTTTTTTAGTACTAAATTAAGCATGTACTTACCTGTTTTCCTGGCATGTGGCATTTGCTTTGTTCTTCGTGGCATAAACATGGGCACAGGACAAAATACCCTGAAGTGACCAGGTGCAAGTGTTGTCTGCCCTCCTCCCTCAGCTTTTAATGCATCTGTTTTCTGAGTGCTCTTTCAGAACCTCAGTAACAAAAGGAAAGTAGTTTTTAACTACTGGTTATATTTTAATCTCTGTCTGTCTCTGCTTTAAAAGCTTTGGAAAAAAAGAATAGAGTGGCTTTTAATAAAGTAGCAGCTATTGAAACACCAGTAATTTTCTTTCCTCCCAGAGACTAGGTGGAGGACATTTAATTGGATTAATTCACAGCTCACATTTAAAATGTTGGGTTCTTTTTGTTTCTCTCTTTTTAAATTTTTTTCCCTTTGCCTTTTCGCCCTCCTCTCCTTCCTGATGCTTGCATTTATCAGCTATTTCACCACAATTCAGATGCTTTTAGAATGAAGTTGTTACCTCTGTAACCAGCAAGAGAACTGCCAGAACACTGGTACCTCAGCTTCTGATGCGTGATGGACAGGAATATTTGGTGACTCATATAATAACAGACTGAGACAACAGGAAGTTAAATTCCTCTAATTTTTCTGCTTTTTTGCTTCACAGGGGACTGCTCAGCATTTGGTCCTGTACTACTTTTCTATGACTCCTCCACTTGTCTATCTTTATAGCCACACATTTGAGCAATGATATATAAATTAATGGAAAAAAAAAAAGAATAATGTTCCCGTTACAGTTCAATGTGTGTGTCAAAAATCCTTCCTTAATGAAAACAAGGTGTTTTTCGCAGATTGTTGATTTTGAGGAAAGATTATCAAGTCCATGCTGAAATGTTTGATCTATCTGAAAAACTAAAATTCAGATGCAGACGTCAGACCTGAACAATTCAATGCAATTTAATACCATGGATAATTTTGAACATTTCGCTTCTGCATTTTCCTTAGGGCTCCTCTGAGCAGTTGGAACAGGTATTTGCTTAATATTGGTTTTGCTTATGACATAAGACCAGGATGGATGGGGCTTGGAGCACCCTGGGATAGTGGAAGGTGTCCCTGCCCACGGCAGGGGGTTGGAACGAGATGATCTTTAAGGTCCCTTCCAACACAAACCATTCTCTGATTCTGTGATTCTCTGATTCCACATTGTTTTTCCCCTCCATGTCCTTTTACCTGAGCACTTATAAAATATCTCCAGGAGCTGTGACCACCTAAATATCTCAATAAAGTCATTGTAGCCAGTCTGTGCCAGTGTGTGCCATCAGCAAGAGCAGATACAACGATGGAACATATTCTGATAAAAGATTCTCGGAAAAAGCACAAGGCTTTTGAGATTTGGAGTGCTGAGGGCTTTTTTGATGAGAAAAACAAGGCTTTCAGCAGTAAAACTGGGCAAACAGCAAGCAGCTGATATCCCACTGGGTAAACGTGTGCGGAGGAATCGGCAGCAGGGCCGTCCAAGGCCTCTGCGGCTGCTCTGTGCTCACCCTGAAATCCAGAGAATTAATTGCAGGGGCTGACACGTGCTGGGGGAAAACAGTGTGAGAGCCCATTGCTGGGGGTGTGTGCAGCTCGGGAGCCTGAATAAATAACCCAACAGGGCGAGGAGTCACGAGCTGCTCTGCTGTGGATGCTCAGCTGGAGAGCAGGAATCAGCCCCGCAGCAGCGGAACCAGAGGGATGCTGGCGGGGGAGCCACGGGCTCGGCTCAGCCCAGGGGAGGTTGTTAGTGCTGGCGAGCAGCTCTCTTCTGCAAAGGGGTGCTTAAAAATCTGCCTGAGGCCGAAGTCACCAAAACCTGCAGGAAAAAAGTCCCAGTCTGGCCAAAGCTGCCTTCCCATCTTCAGCACGGGAATTCAGCTCTGAGGTTCAGGTTGGCTCTTTGAGGCAAGGTCTGAAATATAAATGAGATCAAGCCTAAGAAGCAGAGTGCCACTCAAGCTCTTCCTGGTGAAATTCAGCCTGGGAAGGCAGCTCAGAAACAGAAGGTATTCTTCCTTTTGCAGGGGTGTAAAGCTTAAAGACTACTCTCTCAGACTTTCTGACTCATGTGTTCCCTCTTTTGATTCTCTTGACAACTTTTCAGCAAAACTTACCTCCAGTGGCTAAACTTTGGGAACCTTTAATAATAATTGTTAAAAAAACTGTCTTGGATCCTAAATACTGTCCCACATTGTTGGATTTCATCTGATCCAGACCAAGGTGTGTGTCAGAGGCTTCCTACGGAGTCAGCAAGGTACACAGGCACCTCTAGGTTATTTTTTCCTAAGCAAAGTGTGTAAGACGGTCAGATAAACCAGACTGCAGATGTGTTAGAGCTCAGCAGTGGCTTTTAAATTGTTCTCTGTTTTAATTTAGGAGTTTAATTTTTAGGCATCTGACTTTGAAAGTGTCTAAATTGCAGCATTTGAATCCCAGTTCAAGAATCTCAGCTGAATCCTATCTCTGCTGCATGCATGTGTAAGTGATTTCGTGTAACTGAACTGCAGCTGAAAGCCGGATGAATCTTTTCTATTGAATAATTTAGGAGGGAGAAAAACCTCTAAGACCATTGAGTCCAACCATTAACCCAGAACTGTCAAGTCCACCACTAAACCACATCCCCATGTGCCACATCTACGTCTTTTAAACACCTCCAGCGCTGGGGAGTCCCCCACTTCCCTGTCCAGCCTGTTCCAGTGCTTGACAATCCCTTCTGTGAAGAAATTTTCCCTAATATCCAATCCAAACCTCTCCTGGAAGCCTCTCATGGAAGCCATGTCCTCAAGTTCCACCTGGACTTTGGAGCAGAAACTGCCCCCCATGTGGCTACAACCTGCTTTCAGGTGGTTGTAGAGAGCACTAAAGTCTTCCCTCATCCTTCTTTTCTCTGGGCTAAACACCCCTAGCTCCATCAGTTGCTCCTTATAAGATTTGTCCTCCAGACCCTTCACCCTTTCAATATCCCACTGCTTTCTAAAGAAACGAGACATGCAGGAGACCAAGAGTGAGAAGGAAAGTTAAGGGAGAAGCAGAATGAAGAACAGAGGTGCTCTGTGAAGACATTGCAGGCACAGAAGCCAAAAAAGAGATGGCAAACGGAGCTGCCCGCCAAAGAAAACCAGAAGGGACAGACCTACACATTAGACAGAAAATCAGGGCAGTTTCTGTGCAGCAGGTGAAACAAAGTGAACTTGCTGAGAAGCATCAAGGCCTGTTCCATTGCCTTTCTTGTTTGCTGTGCTGCTAACTTCAGTCTCCTCTGCAGGAAACTCAGGAGACAGCTCTGGACATGTTCAACAGGTGAAATGTTTAATTTACTCCCCTCACTTCTCAGATGTTCAGGCTTTGAAGAGGAGAAACCTTTTGCTGCGTGCTCTGAATTTTTCCAGAGAGCAAACTAAAAGCATCAAGCAGATCTGCAACATGGTCCTGATTTTTCCAACCTGCTTTTCTCTACAGCTCTGCTTGTTCAGTGTTCATGAAATAAAGTTTTACATAAACAAAAAGCAATCAAGCAAAGGAAACCATATAATCTGCTTCATGATTTTTTCAGGATTTCAGCTGTCTGGTTTCTGTTATTCTCTAAATTAAAGTTGCCTTAGAAGAAACTTTTTCCATACATTCTTTCCCTATATATTTCACCTATGAGCCGTATCAATTTTCACATGAAATTATACTGGGTTTGCACACGAGGTTTTGGTGGTGAGGGCTACAGAGGTGGCTTCTGTGAGAAGCTGTGAAGCTTCCCCCATGCCCGATGCAGCCAACTGGCTCCAGCATGGACCTGCCACTGTCCAAGGCCAAGCCTATCAGTGACAGTGGAAGTGATTCTACCATCAAAGGGTTAAAAAGGGGGAAAAAATCACCTCCAAGTTCATCCAGAGAGAGGAGTGAAGATGCGTGAGAGGAGCAGCCATGCAGAACCCCAGGGCAGTGCAGAAGGAGGGGCAGGAGCTGAGATGCCCCTGCAGCCCGTGGGGCAGCCCGTGGAGAGGCAGCTGTGCCCCTGCAGCCCGTGGAGGTCATGGGGGAGCAGAGATGCACCTGCGGCCCTCGGAGGAGCCCATGGAATAGCAGGGGGATGCCAGAAGGAGGCTGTGACCCCGTGGGAAGCCTGTGCTGGAACAGACTCCTGCCAGGACCTGTGTCCACACAGAGAGAGGAGCCCAGCCTAAACCTTAGGTATAATTACCACTGCTGACTAATTAAGGTGTTGGCTTTTACTCGGTGTCCTGATGATTTGTGAAAACAATACCCTGAGAGAGTCTGAGGTTGCTGCCTGGGCCTGCTGTCCCCTGCTGTGTGACAAAGCAGAGGTTTTTAACCTCCTACCACGGTCTGTGATCAGCAGGGCTCTCCCGGCCAAGTGGAATGAGACCCACAGAGACTGATCTCAGCACTCACCCAGTGACACTGTTGTTACCATGGCAACTGGGTTTTGGTGTTACCGTTGAGAAAAAGTTTATTTTATTTTTAATGCTCCGCTGGAAGTTAGAAGCCACAGGCAAGGCTTGGGTTTATTCTCTCTCTGTAGTGTCTGCTCAAGAAAATGGAAACAAAACCACGGAGACTTCAAGCATTTCAGGAAAAACAAAGCCTGGTGCAGCAAAAGTTGAAGAAGCAGCATCTTCTTTTATGAAATGTTTCTTTAAATGTTAAAACACAGCTTTGGAAAGGGAACCAACCATAATCCTAAGCACTGGTGGCAGTGCTCAGATGGTGAAGGAAAGCTGTTTAGTTAGGTATGCAAACTGCAGGAGAGTTAATCAAAATTCATGGCCCCATAGAGCATCTCTGTAGTGTTTCCTCGTAGATGCTAAAAGGCCTGAAAGCAGAAGAGAGTCTTTGTGCATATTTATTGCTTAGGTGGAGGGAAAGATTGTTCAAAGGTGCAGTAACAGATGATGCGTAAATCTGACTGCACGGCAATTAAACCTACATGGCTAATTGCTGGGGCTAGCTTTAAATCCCCAATTTAGACTTCACTGTAACTTTTAGACATTGCCTTAGGGGAAGCTGTGGGAAATGGTGGCAGGAATATGTTCAGGAAGACTTCACAGACATGAAAGAAGTCTCAGCGAGTGATGGAGATAAATTAGTGCAGACAAAAGAAGTAAACAGATGAAGGAAGTTCTTTTGCTTTCTCTTAGCTAGTCTGAAGTTAGGAATCGGATCTCAGCCGGTTGTGCAGAACATCTCTATTGTCATTAAATTGTAATCCGGTGAAATGGTATCCAGAACTTCCCACCTCTAATTCATCCAACCTCTGCTGGCCACACCTTAAGGGGGATTCAACTGACGTTTGAAAGAGTCTCGGTGTCTCCACTCACCACCTACAAATTTAGCTTCAAAAATCAACTGGAACAGAACAGAAGAGAACAGAGAAGAATGGAGTGGAATGGAATAGAATGGAATAGAATAGAATTTCTTCACTGGAAGGGGCCTACAATGATGATCTAGCCCAACCACCTGATGAATTCACTTCGGAAGACACTTTGCTTTTAGGTGAAATGAATCCAGTTTCATCTGTCTGCCCAAAACAATGGGTTCTTTCAAAAGATGATTGTTCATCCACATGAGCAGTCCGTAGTGCAGAAGAGTGGCACATACAGAGAACTCAATTCCTTCTAGGTACCAGAGAATGTGAATGCAGAGATGAAGAGTTGACTCCAAGTTTATTGCTTTCACCTTTAGATGGCTGACATTTTCCTTCTGAGCTTTCACAGATTTTAAGTTTCTATTTCTCTCAATAAAGAAACCCTCACTCTCTATCTAGAGTGAGAGTGCTTTAGAAGCCAGGAACTTCTGCAAAGGATGACCAGAGGAAGATACATCCATCATTTATCTTCCCCTGGGTGAGGGTATGAACCAGATTAATTACGTTTCATGAGCAACTGCTGGCAGATTGACCCCAGCTATTATTATAACCATTAAGTATTGAGGAGGAAGATAATCAATCAGTCAGTCTCCTACACTTGTAATCTTGGCATCGGAAACAATCATGGAGCAGCAGATCTATCCATCTGCTGACTTGTCCGACTGTTTTCCTACGTGTTCATCTCTTCCAAGCAGCAATATCTATCTGTCATCCGACAGTCACTGGTCTGCAGGACACGTTGTCAGCTCATAGCAAACACAGAATTGCTCAAACCACTTGAACATCAGCAGTTTTCTTTCCCTGCTGGACCAGCCCAGAATTATTTCCTACCTGTAGAGGGAATGTTGGATGAAAATGAGAGCAATCTGCCTTCAGAAGAGCTGAATCAGGGACATCTGAACCAAGGAAGCACAACAGAAACCCAGCATGGGAGAGGCGTTCTCTTTATTTCCATCTCCAGAAGATTTTATGTATTAAAGATGGGTGCTTGAGTTTTTATTGTGGTCAGGACTCAAGTGCAGATGCAGCCACTAAAAATACCATGGCAAACAGCTGTTCCTGCTAATATATTGCATAAATCATCTCTCCACACATTAATCAAGTGGATGGAGTTCTGCTCAGAAGGGACCCTTCCTACCACCTTTCTTCTTCCACTCCAGACCTAACGCCTTCCAGGATGTGTTCTGTGGAAAACACAGCGGAGAAAAGCTCTGTGACTGTTCCCAGCCTGGAATGCCAGCAAAGCTTTTCACCCTGCCATGAATTCATGAGAGAAAGGAGCCATTTCCATGCCTGTTTATCTATAGCACATGGTGCTCCAGGAAATCAAGCGTTTCCCTGTCGAGCATCTTCCAAGTAGCCTAAAAAGTGCCAATTTATTTGTTCCGTGCTGTTAAATGATTGAAGAGGCTAACGGAGGAATAATAACACGAGTTTGGGAGATCGTGTAAACATGAAATTTGAAGCTGTAACAAACCTCCAAAATGATCATTGTGCATTTTGAGTCATGTATCTCTAACAAGGAGCTCAGCTGGCTGGTTGGAAGCTTTCTGTGCAGCCTGTGTCCTGATTTCCTTCAATTTCCCCTCAATGAAAGCCGTGTCCTGACAGACATGCTCTCTAATTTCTCATTGCAGCCAAGCACAAAACCAGAAGATCACTGGAAAGCAGCTGGAAACCCCTCCAGAGGTTGCCTATATTCCTTCTCCAAAGGAGGCCCTGCTTGCCTAAAGAATTTTTTTATATATTTATACAGTCTGCCCCTGCAGATATCCAAAAGCAAAAGAGTTGAATAAAAATATTTGTGTTATGCTCTTCTTTGTTAATTGACCACATACATGACAGAAAACAAAGCTGACAAACCCCAAAACTTTCACGTTTGTGTTTTTTTCTTTTTCATCTCAGTTTTGCTGCCAAACACAAACGACAATTTCTTGAGCTTCCTCGAGCTTTAGAGAAGGATTCAGGTTGATATGTTAATTGATCACAATTAATTTTACCGTGAGAGCTCTCCATTTAAGCCACTTAAATAAGCAACATATTGAAAGTGTTTTTGCCTGAGGTCCTACTTATAAAACATGAAATTCACCTCACCTAATTATAAATATTTAAAAGTTACATTTCTCCGTCTATGCAAGTCTTCCATTTTTTAGAGTCACCAGGGAAAAATAGGCACCTAAGAAGGTAATTTTTCTCTTAAAGGAGGGCAATTCAGGCTTTGACAGGCAACCTGCCTACCGTACATAAATAAATCTCACCTAAGAGCAGAAACAGAAATCTGGACATGAAACAAATTAAAATTAATGAGAATTTTCAACCAACCAAGATGAAATCGAAAGAGGAGTTACCCAAAACCACGCCACAGTTCAGTGTCAGAGGCAAGAATCAAACCGAGTTCTGCAGTGAGTCCCCCTGCTGTGATACAGAGCAATAAGGAATTGTGAATCCCTGGCACTATGACAGGTTGTTACTCCAAAGTAAAAAACTAAGGCAAGGTGAAGTTAGATGAGAATTAGATATTCGTGCAACATACAAGATTTCAGAAGCAGTTGCCAAAAAGAAAGCCACCAAAACCAGGAAGTGAAAAGTAGAAAGTGACCGGGGCAGTAGGATAAATGTTCTTTAAGAATATTACTTGCCTCAAGTATTTGAGACAAACATCTATCTAATATGATGCTTTTGGGGGCTGGAGCCCCTCTGCTCTGGAGCCAGGCTAGGAGAGCTGGGGGNTCCCACTGCCAGAGGGCAGGGAGAGATGGGATATTGGGAAAGAATTCCTGGCTGGGAGGGTACTGAGGCCCTGGCACAGGTTGCCCAGAGAAGCTGTGGCTGCCCTATCCCTGGCAGTGTCCAAGGCCAGGTTGGACGGGGCTTGGAGCAACCTGGGATAGTGGAAGGTGTCCCTGCCCATGGCAGGAGGTGGCACTGGCTGATCTTTAAGGTCTCTTCCAACCCAAACCATTCTGTGATTCTGTGATTTTTTCAGCTCTTACACAGGCTGCCTTCCTTCCTTCCTTCACTGCTCATTAGAGAAGAGAAATCTTGTAGCCCTCCCTGTAAGAAACTCTCAGAATAATGTACCCTCTGGAATTTACGGTCTGGAATACACAAAGCAAGGCCTTCAGTGCTCACATCCTGTCCCTCTTGTAGATAACAGCAGCCATTATCTCAAAATCAGAGTGACCTTTTCTCCGTGCTCTGCTGGAGAAGGAAATTGTTCAACTCCAAAGAGGCAAATGGTCTGCAAATATTTTCCCATGCGAAAGCAGACAGGCTGTATTTCTGATCTCTCTCTAAACTGTATCTTGTTTATGCACAGTGGACACTATGTCCAGGCCTCACTCCTCATCCAATTGTGATAACACAGATGTCGAGTGGTCCTGGAGATGCCCATATCTGAGTCACCCACACTGTGACACACTGGTGGCACAAGGGACTGACAGAAAACCAAACCCAGCCTGCTGAGGGAGGTGCTGGAAAGGACATCCTGGTGTTCCATCCTCCACCTGGTGCCTGGAACAGCTCTCCCGACTCCACAGCATTGAACAGACCTTCACTGACCATCCTGAGCACTCAGATACTTTGCACACATGTAGATATCTGTGTTTACACAATTAAATTTGTGTATTTTAAACCACAAAATAAGGTTCAAGCCTTGCCACTGTATCCATGCATGGTGACATCTTTCATCTGCACTATCTGCTCTCTCTTTCTTTCCTTCTTTCTTTCTTTCTTTCCATTACATAAATATTCGTGATATTTTTATATTTTTGTAGAAATAAACCAAAACATCCACATACCTCCTTTCCACCACAACTAAATTTTTTTTTAAGGGTAACTCTGCCTGATATCTCAGTTTTGTTTCACTCTAATTCGCCCAAGGGATCTATTAGCAAGACGCTCAGTCATTCTCCCTCAGAGGCAGGTTGTAACAAGGTTCTCCAGCCCTGGAGCATCTCCGTGGCCTCCTCTGGACTTGCTCTAACAGCTCCATGTCGTTCTGATGCTGGGGACCCCAGAGCTGGAAGTGGAATCTCACAGCAGCAGAATAGAGAGAGAGAATCACCTCCTTCACTCTACTGGTCATGTCTTCTTCTGCCTGCTCCTGATTTAGGATTTTGGTCCCCTAAAGTTTGTAATTCAGTTGGTTTGACTGGATGCAGGCAGGGCAAGTTGGTTCGTTCAGAATTATAATGATAATCATATTGTTTTGTTAGGTGTAGAGTGTCCTTAGTTTTTGAGGAGTGAACCCTCCCACACAGACTAAAATTTTTAGTGCAAATAAACTTTTTTTTTTGTCCTACTTTTTACTCTTACTGTACTACTTTTATTTCAATTGAGGGCTCGAGCCTTCTTGGAGATATTGCCCTTCTCTTTCAAGCTTCAATAGCCAGCGTGAGAAGTCCCATGCATGCTGTGTTAAAAAAAAAAAAAAAAGAAAAAGAAGAGGGAAAAGAAGAAAGGAATAATTCCATTTTATTGCATGTGAGAAATGTTTTAGGAAAATAATAATCTTTTCCAGTCGAAGTAGGAAAGGAACCATCAATACATCAAATAGGACAGTCAAGTTACATTTCACATTACAAATTGCCTACCCAGGAACCATAAAATGAAAAATAATTGTCTTTGATACCACAAATCAGAATTTGACCTGGGTGATATGTGCATGACTGAATTCTGAGACATTAAACTGTAACTGAAAGGCAGCTGGTTGTCAAAACTTTCAGAATTTAAACCTTCAGAGAAAGCATGGTGCAGTAGATATTACATTAAGATTCAGGAAACAGGTTCAGCCCTGCCATTCACCACACACTTCTTGTGTGAGAGTTAATAAATCACTCTGTGTCATGAGTGGGATGGTGGATAATGTGCCACAGTGCTACTTGTGACAGTGCCTTCAGGTGCCAGTCTGATGAGCTCAATCCAGAGGCATCCGCGCTGGAATTGCAGGAGAACTGAAACAGCCAGTCCTGCTCTTAGGAAACTCTGCTGGCTGGGCAAAAAGTAACTCTAAAGAAGGTTTGTCCCTTGAATTCTACTGCTCTGGAGGATTTCAGAGTTTTACGCTGAGGTGTAAGGCCCTGTCTTCTCTTTATAGGGAATTCACAGCTTTATGTGTGCTCCTGGAGTTAAATAACTGAGTCCATTGATTACATTAAAATCAAACAAGCAAACAAAAATATTAAGTCCCAAAATAGAGAGGAATCCCATCTTCCATGGAGGAAATGCTGCCACACTTTACCTGGGAGGATGCCCAGCAGAACCTCCCCCTTGATGGTGAGAAACTGGCATAATCCCAAAGACGAACCCTCTGTGTGTGCACAGGATCCTCCACCCAAAAGGCTCCCAGCTCCTGAGGACTTGTCTGGTGTGTGGGAAGCAGATGTTTTCACTCTCTCCTTAGGCTGCTCCACTTTGCATGAAATAATTCAGCATGAATTGGACCACTGAGAGAGAGAGAGAGATTAGTAAATGTGATTTTGAGCCCCAGAGGCCAGTTACTTACTGGAGGAAAGGGAGCAAGGTTTAAGTCCCACTTCCAATTAATATGCGTAATGTATGCATTCATCTGAGCATGGTGAACATGCAGCTCCCTGTCTCCTGGGTGCATCAGCTAACCACAAATCCTGTTCCTTTCTTGAGCATGGGTAACAGGTAATTAGCATGAATAAAAAACCAATAGTGGCAGGAGGATTATAGAACCCACCAGACTTCAGCCTAACGGTTAGGAAAGGTTTACGTGGGTTTAGCTCTCCTTGGCTGAGACAAATTTCAAATCTCACCACTGGTTACTGGATAAAAAGGAAAAAAAGAAAATGCCTCAATTTGCTGAACCTATAATTTCAGCCAAAATTTTCTTTCTGCATGTCTTTTCACTGCACTGGGAGAAATGATTGGTTTTTAAATCCTGACAGCACATAAATATGAATTACACGCTTGGCTGCTCAGTGCCATCCAAATGTACATGGCTGTGGGCATGTCCCAAAGGAAGCATTTATCTGCTCGTGGAAGCTGACTGCTGGAAGTGCAGTCACTTAAGGAACTGTTTCTGGTAGTTTGAAGGCTGTTGTTGGTCCCTGCCTGCTGCCTTCCCCAAGCCTGGCTGTTTGGGAACCAGAGGACTGGATGATTTTCAATGTGGAATACGGGTTTTACATGCAAAGTGTAGATATTTATGGCTTCAGTATCTATATTTGACCCTGCACCTTTGACTCTCTCTGAGAGTGGAGATTCAGTCAACAGAATCAGTGGATTGTGTGACCAACTCACCCCTTGCCAAATAAATATCTAAAACAGGTAAAACAAAGCATGTCCTGAAATAACTCTCTCTCTTTCCCTGTTAACTCTGAAGGAAGCCAAATCGGCCTTTTAAAAAAGAAAACACGGTTTTCACATGATTTCTGTGGAGGTTTAGGTTGGATATCAGGAAAAGGCTCCTTTCCCGGAGGGTTTCACTTCACACCACACCTGATAAAGCAGCTTGTACACGGTCAACCACCACTTCCTGGCTAAAGCACAATATCGAACACTTCCTCATCTTCATGTTGGAGTCAGGAAAACAAAAAGCTTCAGAAAGGATCGTGGAACAGCATTTCACAGGACAACAGAATTTTGGAGGTTGGAAAAGACCTCCAACACCATCGAATCCAACCTGTGCCCAATCCCGACCCTGTCCCCAGCCCAGAGCACTGAGTGTCACGTCCAGGCCTTCCTTGGACACCTCCAGGGATGGGAACTCCAAACCTCCCTGGGTAGCACATTCTAATATTCAACAACCCTTTTGGTGAAGAAATTCTTTCTGTTGTCCAGCCTGAATCTCCCCTGTCACAACTTGAGGCCAGGTCTTCTCTTTCTGTCACTGATGTCCTGGGAGAAGAGGCTGACCCACCCCTTGCTACATCCTCCTTTCAGGGAGTTACGGAAAGTGATAATTTAGACTTCTGTCCTACAAATTAGGAGCAGTAATTTTGCCAAGTCTGTTTCTTCTTTGTTATGCCATCCTGCAGCTTACCAAAGGTGGTTTAGAAGAGACTTTAATGAGTATTAAGTCATCATGTGATGGTCTGATGCTTTCAGGTGTCAGGAAAATTAATATGGCCTTGTGGTTACTGTCAGACAGCTCTTCAGAACAGCCCAGCAACTCCTGCCAAAGACCTATTACGTGGGATTCATTTTAAGAATGAAGGAGCTCAATTAAAGACCTTGATATGTTCCTGCTCCTTTTCACACCGTCTGTCACCAGCATGGTTCTCCGCATTCACTGGCCTATTTTCTTTGAAAAACAGAGACCTTCCCCTTCTGACTCTGACTGCACATTAAAATGTTCTGCTGTCTGGTTTCAAGCAGTCTCCACAGACAAAAACTGGGGTGGGAAATGCTGTGTGATTAAAAAAGCCACAGAATTTTATTAAATGAACACAGCAGACAGTGTAAATTTGACCATTTCTTTGCAACAACCACTCATTTAAATTATTATCCCTCAGATGTTGTAGAATGTAATAAATTTTTAGGGGAAATGCCCCAATCAATAATTTTATCTTCCTTTATCCTTTATAAGCTAGGATTGAATTAAAAATAACTAAAATTTTAAGACTTTTAAATGACACTGAGAGGAAATATCTTCTTGGAAAAAGAGGGACAGAAGATATGGTGTTTATTTTTAGGGATGCAATTCATGTCCTCTATCTAAAGGCTCCACAGCTGTAAATTTAGGTGTTGTAATCTAGACCTCCATACAGGAGTTGGGTGCCTGAGCTCCTTTCCAGATACATAAATACAGCTACCCACTGCAATACAAGCTGTCAGCTGGCATCCAAAATATCTGTGTGGAGCTGGCAGATACAGCAGAGAACCTGAATACAAGCTATTGTCTTCTAGAAGGCCAGGCAAGACCCTTTAGGCCATCTCTGATGGTACTTAACACTTGTCTATGACAAACTGAGATATTTAGGGAAGATTGTCCTTAAATAAAGAGTGCCCTATGATGGGTGCTGGTGAGGCTTAACCTCAAATCCTGGGATCAGCTCTGTGACCCTCAAGACAAGACCACTGAGGGGCTGGGGTGTGTCCAGAGAAGGGAACAGAGCTGTAGAAGGGTCTGGAGCATCAGGAGCAGCTGAGGCAGCTATGGCCTCTCAGCCTGGAGAAAAAGAGGGACCTTCTGGTTCTGCCCAACTCCCTGACAGGAGGGGGCCGGGTGGGGGTCAGGCTCTGCTCCCGGGGAACAAGGAACATGATGAGAGGCAACAGCCTCGAGTTGCACCAGGTGAGGTTTAGATCGGATATGAAGAAACATTTCTCCATGGGAAGGCTTGTCAAGCCCTGACACGGTGCCCAGGGCAGTGGTGGAGTCATCACCCCTGAAGGGAATCAAGGGAGGTGTAGATGTGGCGCTTGGGGACAGAGTATAGTGGTGGCCCTTGTGGTGCTTAGTTAATGGTTGGTCTTGATAACTTCAAAGGTCTTTTCAAACCTTAACGACTCTGTGATTCCACAGACCCCAAAGAGGGAGGGAGGAGCATCCTCTGGAGCTCCTCTTCCCTTTGCAGTTGCTGCTGCTGGGACAGCTCAGACTGGTTAAACGTTGCGATGGATGGTATGAATCTCACCACACGTTTCAGTAATCCCATATCTCAGGTGATTTACATCTGCCATGCAAAGCAGCAAAGTCAAAAAATTTATGTGTAGAGAATTTGGGTACTTAGATTACTTTTCAAATCAAGAAAAACTCTCTATACTGAGGATTCATCAAAACTTTCTAAGACACTATTTCCAACAAGACTGTGTATTCCAGAATGACTCTGTGCTCTGTTCTTTATAAATCTTCCTCTCATTTCTGGTTAAATTAATACCGCAAAAGAGACTTTGTCTATAGGCAATTCTTTGAACATGGAGCTCTAGAGACTGCAGAGCAAGCCTACAGTTCTGCCCGCTTTTAGGATCTAGTTTTGTCTTCAGCAACTTAATTGTATTGAAATGTTCATAATTTTCACCTGAAGTATTAGAACCTGAACTAGCATAGCAAGCTCTATACGCTTGGTAAAAAAGAGGTAATGATGTCCAGCTAAGGATCTGTCCCTCCCCAGAAATTAACTCAATATCGATATATGAGTATTTCAAAGATCTCCTTGAAGAGAAAGCTAAGAAAAACCAGATTTATTAATAGCCCTCACTCCAGAAAAGTACTGAAGCAGCCACATATTCTCATTGCATTAAACAACAAAGTGGTATGAAGTTAAATAATTTGGGGTTTATCAGCCAGCACAACTTTATTTGTAACAGAGTACCATTTGGATTTTTTAAAAAAATATGATAAAATGCTTCTAGGTAATCTAATGAATTTCCTCATTAAAACTAATGCTCCTAACTTATGCATATGTATTAGCCTCCCCTGAGTATTAAACTGTGCTCCTGAAATCTTAATTCCATTTCTCACATTGCACAAACAGACAGAGTAATGATCCTCTGTACCCAAAGCAACTATCAAGGGGTAATAGCTGGCATATGGCTTATTTTTCACTCACTGTATTTCATGCTCTAAAAGTCCTTCCCCTTCCCCTCTCAGCTGAAGTTTAGAGTCTGCTTGTTTACTCTCACATATTCGTGTTTCTCCAACAGGATTACTCACTTTACTAAGAAATTAACAGTTACCCATGTGAAACTAATTAAAATTAGAGGAGCATCTCTTCTGAGTGGTTCGCACTTATTAATTTGTTTCTGTGCCAAATCCAGTTCATATTTAATGGAATTATAGACAAAAGTGGATGTCCATGCTCTTAGAAGGACATCTTCCAAAACTCATCTAAAGGAACATTTTCCCTGAGCTTTGCTTCACCTTGGGTTGTGCGTTCATGTACAAAGCTATCAGAGATCTATTATTTTAGGAGAGTGTGTGAAATTCTGGTGGAAGTAAATCTTTTTTTTTTGGGAAGAGGTAGGGAACAGTCATCAAACTCCTTCCTCTGTGTTTTCTCTGTCGAACACATCAATGGCCACCTTCTGCTCTCCGCTGTCGCTGGAAGCAGCTTTGTCCAGAGCTCACCCATCTGATGGATTTTTATGATTCTGTGGAAGTGTTTATTTCTTTCCACGGATATCAAAGGCAGTGACTGCTTTAAGATTAGACCTCTACCTTTTAAAGGATTAAATTAGGGCACATCTATCACATCCGGAGCTCTTCTCTCCTGTTATGAGCTAAGGGGAGTACAACCCTCCCCAGAACATCCATTTCACTGTGCCTTTGCACGTGCAAACTGGTGCTTTTTTAGCCTTTTTAAGGGATATTGTTGGTCTTAAAAAATAGAAATACACTCCCAAAATAGCCAACCAACCAAGCAAGCAACCAAAAAACCCAACACAAAATTGATTAAAGCTAGAGAACTTGTTTCAACCCTGGGAACTAATTTTCCCCCAAAGAAAAGATTGATTTCACCTCATCTTCTTATCTCCTGAGTATTTTGGGCTTCATCCATATCACTGGGATAATCCTATGGGCCTATAGTAAAGGATTTAGTGCATTATAACCTTGTAGCACAGCCTGGGGTGGGGACAGGTTCATCACAACACAGGAAGGATGTGGAGCTGTTGGGATGAGTCCAGAGGAGGCCACAGAGATACTCTGAGGGCTGGAGCTCCTCTGCTCTGGAGCCAGGCTGGGAGAGCTGGGGCTGTTCACCTGGAAAAGGCTCCAAGGAGACCTCAGAGCCCCTTCCAGGGCCTAAAGGGGCTCCAAGAGAGCTGGAGAGGGACTGGGGACAAGGGGTGGAGGGACAGGACAAGGGGGAATGGCTTCAAACTGAAGAGGGGAAACTTCGTTTAGATTTTAGGAGGAAATTCTTCTCTATGAGGGTGGTGAGGCCCTGGCACAGGTTGTCCAGAGAAGCTGTGGCTGCCCCTGGATCCCTGGAAGTGTCCAAGGCCAGGTTGGACGGGGCTTGGAGCAACCTGGGATAGTGGAAAGTGTCCCTGCCCATGGCAGGGAGTGGCACCGTGTGATCTCTAATGTCCTTTCCAACCCAGACCATTTCATGATTCTCTGATTTTCTGGATTCTCTACTTTATCACTTCTGGTCCTCTTCTCCATGGCATGGTGCCTTTACATCCATGTTGCCAGTTTGTTTGATGGAGTTTCAGTTTATACATTGCTCAGCATGAAGTTATATGACCTCTGCACTTTCATGTAGATGTTGGTATTGCTCCCCTTGTTTTTCACTTAAATCTCTTATGAATTCCTTCAGCAAGTACAAACTGGGGCCATTAGGAGGGAAATTGTGACATAAATCACCCTTCAAAGCATGAAAATGAAAACTAAAAAAGAAAAAAGCCTTATCAGTCCCACACGTTGTTTTGATCATTGCGCAGATGCAGTGCATTTAAATTAGTTTATTCAAATAGTATGAAATCTCTGCTTTCTTGACTCTTTTGATGTCAGCCATAACAGGCTGTAGAAAAAAATATCCTGTGTTTGGTTTGGAGCATTCTATTACCAAGCGCGTAATGACTTTGGAGGAGCTGGATACCAAGAATGAATTACACTGGAGAGTAAATCGCAGAGTTTCTGCTTTATGATTTTTGCTGCCTGCATATTATGCTGCTTTAAGGGTAACTCAATAGCACTTTTGGTTTTGGTAGACATCATAACACCTCCAGGCAAGTCAGCTGGTTTTTTTCTATCAAAAATACTTTCTTGTCAAGCAAAATATAATTCATTTCCTGCTTTACATTCCCAGGATAACAGCGTCTCGCATTCAAGTGAAAAATAACATAGAAAATGCCTTTCTGATTCAAGGAATGTGAATAGTACAGATCCACCGAAACAGATTTGAGCTTTCGCAGGGCAAAAATGCACTCCGTGCTCTGGAGTGAGGGTGGAAGTGGCTGTATTTCAACCAGGTTGTTTGTAGATGTCTCAGTCAAGAACCTGTGGGTGCTTCTCCTGCAGTTCTGCCACAGGCTTTCAAATATATATAAAGAAAAAGAGGAAGAAATCATGCTCTGGGCATTTCTCTGGGTGTCTGTAACTACGGGAGGCATTTGGAGCCCAGGGAAATTTACCATTGCTGCCCTGCTTGGCAGATACAGATTCAGGACGTTCCAATTTACCAGCACAAGCCTGATCTCTCAACCCTTTTGAAAGCACAGGGGAATAAATACACAAATGGTGTTTGTTGTCTATAAGATTAAAAACAGAGCAAAGGGTGTGGCAAAAACTCAGTAAATCCACTCCTGTTAACCCCGAATCATTGTACAGTGATAGCAACAAGAAGATTTCTGATTCTTTGTACGTGGAGTTTGAAGAGAAAACAAATTGAAGTAGAATCTTGAATTTTAGAGCTACAGGTTTTACAACAAATACAAAATAAAATAAAACAAGACAAAACAAAATTTCAAAAACAGAACAGTGAAAGGAAGGCATCAATGTTGGTGAAGTGATTCCTCTGAAAACCTGATATATCAGGAAATATTGAATAACTAAGTTTTTTTGAAAGTTCTATACTCACAGTGACAAAACTAAAAGGAATAAAAGCTAAAAGGAAGAAAAAGTAATTTATTTTTTCTTCCATCAGGTCTTGCTGAGGACGAAAAATAAAATGGCCTCATTTTTGTATAGCAACAGCAGAGAACTGAATGTTCCTTTTCGGACAATTTTTTAAGTAGAAAGATTCATATCCTACTGAAAATTTCACCAATCTGCTTTTCTCTCTGATCCCCAGCCTGCAATCAAGCAGATTAGAGAGCTGTATGTTGTTACTATAGTAATAAATGTGGCAGTGCATAAAAAGAAATTGGGCAGTCTCAGATACATCTCTCCCGGGGAAAATGGAGCACAATTTTTCATTATTTTGACCTCCCAGTGCTTTTGTAGCTGTGGGTTCTAAGAAACGAATGTCCCCACGTCAGTGCAAATGTTTTCCTACTCGTTTGTCATTTTCAAAATGAGCAGACATTTGAATCAAAGCTAAAAGTTGTTCCCAAATTGGTGGTGTAAGCAAGGAGACAGCACTGACAGTACAATTTACATTGACTTGTGCTAGACGTATCTCGGTTTATTTGATGTCTTCTATGCCAGCTTTGTTTTCAAACTTCGAATTGAATAAATTCAAAAAGAAATAGAAATAAATTTACGGTTTGGTTTTTGATCTGCATTTCTTTATGTATACACAGATGGATTTTGTCTGCATTTATATATATAACAGATCTGTGCTTCTGAATCCTCATGGGTAGTTGTTTGTGCATTTAGATAGTTATGTGCATATACATAGCAGATTATACGGATAAATTAGTCTGGATTGAATTAAAATTAAAAACTACGTGTCAAATAGAACTAAAGCATAATACAGCAGTCCTTATTCTAAAAAATAAGTTAATAAGGATAATCTAAAAATAGAATTTAGCGCACAACTTGAATGACAAGCAACTCATTAATCGCAAGTATAAGACAAGAGGACTGGAGGTGACAGTGAGTTCCAGTCTTTATAATGAAACATGAAAAAAAAAATCTGCTTTTGAGATATATTTTTGGTAAATATTGGCACACCAGTACCATGAACCCCTCTGGGTCAGAGTGCCTGGCTTTGGCATTAAACACAGCAAAAAGGCCTCAAGCAGGGATTATTTCAGTATCCTGAAGTACAGGATATGGATCTTGTTTCACTCTTTGTCCATCACCCTTGTGAAAAATAGATGTTTTGTTTGCATTCTGAACTAAAACTTTTAGTTTTCCATGAGGAGAATGACCTGACCTGTGCAATGAAACCCCTAGTGTGAGAATCTTCCCACATTAACCAGCTGTCCCTCTCTCTGATCCCCCTCCCATGTTTTAGAGCAAGAGCAGAGCTCTGGCTCCCACAGCAGCCCAGTGCACATCACAGAATAAAGATTTCCATTTGTTTACATGATGTTTTGCAATGCTCCTTTCCTAGATTTGCTCCACTCTGCTGAAGTTCTATTTCAGACCAATATTTACATTACAACAAATTCCCCATCCGTGCCAGCATTATGCCTCTGACTAATCCACCTGTTCTCATCCAAAGGCATGAGCAGCAGCCTGTGGAGCCATCCCTACATTCTTCCACCCTGCCTCGCTCTGTGTAGGTCAGGTGTATCTCCCTGGACACAAATCTTGCCTTTAAACCCGAATCTTAGTGTCAAAGCAAGGAGGAGATCCAAAACGTTACCCTGCTTCTACAAGACACAGAAGGCTGATCTGCAATACTCTGTCTGTGGTGTGCGTATGTAGAAGGCAGGATCTGAACAGCACAGTTGTAAAAGATATGCTCTAAGATATTTATTAGTGAAGGTGTTTGCACTGGCCTTCAGAATAAGATATCTTTATAGAGAAATGACATCATCTCACACCCTCTTTCTGGTAAAAGGGGCTTCCTCGTTGCCAAATTGCCTGCATGAAGCAGCATATTGCTGGCAGAGAAGCTGCCGCTTCCATAAAGCTGTCATCAGAAAATGTGCCCGCGTGTTTGAGGAACGAGGGAAAGCATGGCGCACAACTTCTGAGTGACTGCGTCTGAGTGCTGGCTCTCCAAAACTCTCTTCACTTCGTGGTGCTCTGCTCTGAAGGTGTGCACAATGAGGCTTTGGGGCTTTTTCTTCAGCCTTTGGTAAAAAATGTTTCTCACATCTCATGTCCTAGTTAAAAAATAAAAAAAAAGGTAGAGAGGGTTGAATAATGGTTGTTTCTTATTTTTTGGTATTTTTCTGATGGGATTTGGCTGTTATTTTTAAATATGTTCTTAGCCTAGAAGTTGAGAGACCTTGTTTAAATCGCTAATCTGCTGCAGATTTCTTGTATAACCTAGGTCATGGCTGAGCTCTTTTTCCTTCTACTTGCCCATCTTTACAGTAGGAAATATGATATTAAAGTGATAATTAAAATTATTAGCAGTTATAGGGGGCTTAGAAGTTGAAGTAAAAATGTCCAAAACAATTATTTAGAGAGATATCCTTATCTGTTTAAGGTGCATGGTTATTTGGTTTTGGTTTTTGTTGACTGGGGTTTTTTTCCCTTAAAAGGATTGTCTTGGTTATCCTTACTTTTGTTTTTCAGTGATTTAAGGGACAGTTTCTGTTGCCAGCCTTTCATAAGTTTTTTTCTTAGTGCGAAGAAATTTCTGAGCTTTGCTGAGGACGTACCTTGCCAAAAAAAATTGTTTTCCTTACCACCTCTGCTTTATCTGTCAGCCTGACTGCCTGTCAAGGCATCTTGATGCTAAAGGGATGAGTAATGGGAAAGTTTCAGTCAAAGCACAGTCTCCTCAGAAGAACAGAAAAAATTTCCAGTGTCTCCTAGTTCGGTCTGTAAAATCAGTGGCCAAACCTCTCCTCAGCTGTATGAGGACTGTGTGAAATCAGTGACTGAGTCACTGAAACTTCTCCATTAAATCAGTAGTTGAACATAACTAAGCCTTAGGCAGTAATGTAGTTCCACATTAAAAACTCATTTTCACTCAGTGACAAAGCTCCCATCTTTGTACATTAGCAGTAAAAAACCATATCAGCAAACGTCACTTTGTGGACAATAATACCTTTGTCCCATCTTTTTGCAGAATATTCTAAGATCTGTTTATTGATGATCTTCGAGGTCTTTTCCAGTATAAACTATTTGATGACCATGATTCTGTGGTTAAGGAATATAAACTCTAATGTTTCCCATTTTAAATGTGGCCTGCATTACCTTTAGCATTTGTGTGGAATCAAGAATGTTAAACATAACTTGGATGTCGATGTGCTTGATGGCAAACTTGTTGTGTTTGCTGAAGTACTTACTCCAGTCAGATAATAAAGACTGGAAGCTAAAAGCTGTCATTTTTCCACGGCTGAAAACCACCAGAGAACTGGTAAGGAAAATAGGATTCATCCCACTTGATTTTAGCTACTGGAAATTAAGCCGGTCATGTAAATTGCCTTTGAAATCCAAGGGAGGGACAGATTTTTTCAGTCAGTCCATAGCAAAATAAATATCTAAAGGGAAATCTGTGTCTTTCCACCGGTAGTGAAGCAGTTTGGTCACTGGGTTAGACTAAATGACTAACCCTGGGATGAGTGAAGATTGATAGAATCACAGAATGGTTTGGTTTGGAAGGAGACCTTAAAGACCATCTCATTCCAACCCCCTGCCACAGGCAAAGACACCTTCCACTATCCCAGGTTGCTCCAAGCCCCATCCAACCTGGCCTTGGACACTTCCAGGGATCCAGGGGCAGCCACAGCTTCTCTGTGCCAGGGCCTCACCACCCTCACAGGGAAGAATTTTTCCAGTTCTGATCTTCTAACAGAGGAGTTCACAAAGTATTCGGTCCACCCATCCCAAGCTCCCAAACACTTCTCAAGTAAAACTAACACGTGATTCAGAAAAAGATCTTAAGTGTTTAAACCCCGTTTAAGCGGTTCTGAAAGTCCTAGAGAAGCACCTGTTTCCATCCTGGTCTCCACCTGTAATTCTGAAACTGTTCTGAAAATCTGAACCGAACTCCTAAATTGTGGAACTGCCATTAACTCTACTTGTCTTTTCCATGTCTTCTTCCTAATTTTGTTGGCTCCCTTTCTGCCATGACATCTACAGAAATACAGAGTAGACAATGTGTAACACCATGGAGCAAGGACGATGTGGAGCTCACAGAGGATCAGGACTAGAGGCACGCAAATGGGATTTACTGGGGGGAAACGGTGTCAGTAGGGGGAAAAACACATTCACATTGTTTGGAGAGGGATTATTATGAAAAAGAATCATTAATTGCACCATCAGGTCGTTAGAGCTGTGCCAATGGCAAAGGCACAGCCTGTGGCTCTGAGAGAATCCTGACTGGAGTGAGGAAAATCTCATGGGTGAATTTTCCTGTTAGGAAAAATGACGAGGTCAGATTCTCCCTGAGACAGTTTGGGAGCAGCTGCAGTGGGAAGAACTGCAGGCAGTGGAGGAACTAAGGAAAGGGTTGATTGAAATAGGTTATTGTGAAAGGAGAATTAACAAATGGAGTCATTTTCCAAAGGGATCAGCCTCAGTGCAATCAGTAATTAACTGCTTCACTGAATATTTTGCCACATTAAGTAGATGTGCACTAAGGACAGTTCCTGAAGATGCATTTTTAGAGGCACGTTCAATGTGGTGTGGGACTGGAGAGTTACCTCAGATACCCTCCAGAAAGGTTAGTAGATAATGGAATAACGAGGAGTGGTATCAGAGATTAAGATCTTGGTCTTGGGTGGCAGCACAAAAAATCTCATTTTAAATGGAAATTTGTCACATGGCTAATTAGCGAGGGAAATTACAGAGAGTGAGCAGTACCTGTGTTATCAAAGATGCCAAGGAAAGCACCCAATCACTTAAATCCAGGGTGGACGTGGTAAATTCCTATAACTGTCTTTGCTCCCCTTTGGGCCAGGGTTATTTGGGCCTCCTGGCACAGTTCAGTCTTTAGACTTGTCCATGGACTCTACCCAAAGAATAGTTTGAGTACAGTCACTCTGCCTGAAAGCTCAGGCAATGAAATCGTGCAGGTGAGAGGGTGTCACTCACCTGGAGGTCAGCTTATGGTGCAACGCTTTAGCACAGACACAGCTGAAAACTACTGCCTAAGTTAATGTGAATACAGACTATTTTAAACCGTTTCTTCAGTAAATACACATCACGTAATAATTTCGGCATCAATCCCCCACCCCAGGATCAGTGTGCATTTCCTGGCTTGTCACAGACAGCACTTAGTGGCCAAGTTGGGCGTGCTTTGAAGGAGGTCCAATACTGTGACAGACAATTTTATATCTCCATTTGCTCAACTTGTTGATGCAGAAGACCCCGATTTTTCAGAAAAGAGTACCTAGGCAGAGCTCCAGCACCCTCATCCCTCGGGCCTCGAGGTCTGTGTGCTGACACAGCCTTTTCACTATCAAGCAGTGCCTGAAAATAGTCGAAAGCAGATGGTGCTTCCTTGCTCTGCATTAGAAACAAACAGCAAGAGGAGCATTCTGGCAGTTTTCGTTTTTCACTTAAGCACTGGCACCACTGTGAAAATCTGATTGAGCCTCCTTAGTGGTTAATATGAACAAACCTGAAATTAAACCAGATTTCAGGCACCTCGCTGAGAGGGAAGGCAGCTACTTAAATACACACACAAAACCCCTGGTTTGCTTTCTTTCCAATTTTCATTTCTAGACATACTGAGACCATGCTGATTTTATTAGCAGGGTGTGTGAGGCTACATCCAAAGATTAATTAATTAATTGGAGAAGGTCTCCTTCACTCTAAACGTGTCCTCTGCAGCACTGTTCATGTCCCATTCAGTTTCCTCTGCACACAGCTCCCTCCTGGCTGACAGGAACAAAGCCAGAGCTCGTGGCAATGGAGCAGTGCCCTGAGCAACTCCTTGTCCCATCCTCTGGCCATGCTCTGATTTGTGCTCCAAGCCTCTCCAAGTCAATTCCCCGCTGACAAGCCAGGAGCAGGTGAAATCTTTACCATCAAGAGCTGCAAAGTTGAAATGAAACACTAATACAGACCTTCAGATGCGCAGCTGTCCTGTTTAGGTGAAGTAAAAAAATTCTTTGGTCATTTTAATAGACACTGACACAACTTTTATTTCTAATAAAACTCTTCTTTGTGTGTTAGAAATATTGTCCACCATTTGTCCAAATGTCCTCAATTATACATCCCCACTGCCCTTCTTTCTTTTTTTTTCTGTTTAATGCCCCTCAGACATTGTCAATTCTCTTTTATTTTTCTGAGGGGATTATTTCTGGCTTTTGTGAAACAACTTCATAAGACGAGCAGAATTATGGATCAGTTCTCAAAAGTGTTTCATTATCCCTGATGTGCTGTAATTAGATGACAAGAAATGCAGCCTTTCATGTGTGTCAGCTAGTTTGTGAAGGAAAAACCAATAGCCTATTTATAAAGATTTTTAAAAGTTTTTTCCTGAAGCAAAACCAATAAGTAACCTGAAACCTTATGATTAATTTCAGTAGGCTTCAGACCAACATAAAAATCCTCAGAACAATTGGTATATTTCCACTTAATAGACTACGGCTGTTACTGTAAGTAACTGTGTACTTCCAGGAATTCTTCTTGTATTTAAATTCTACACCCCACCAAACAAAAGGTAAATCAAGCCTTGCCTAGCTCAGACCTAGGTGCATAAGTCTTGCAAACTGCATTACCATCTCAGGGCTTTGTCTTTGCCTGGGGAAAGAAATGTTTAAAAATCTGCTGGTGCTCAGGAAAAGAGCTGGAAATATAGGTTACTTTTTAAAATTCAAAATAGAGTGATTTTTTAATTCTTATTGCCTTTGGAAAAAAAGAAGTAGTGAGCAGTGGTAAAGACATCGGCTTGGAGTGAGACAAAGGGATTCAGAGAGTTTCGGAGCAAAACAAGCTGACAAAAATCTATATTTTTTTTCTGGTTAAATCTTTCTGACTTGGGAGAATCATTCCCTGAAAAAAAAAATAAAAAATTATTCTTAATTCTTAAGAAGTGGTGCCTTCCATCAGTAGAGACATTTGCCTGTGAAGTTAAATGTGAGTTTATTGGTCCCAGGCATGAAGAAACGGTTGTATTTGAAGAAAGGGTCAGCACTGGGGACCTTGCTCCAAGAGAGGGTGTACTTTTCAACAGTCTTAGCACAGCCATGAGATTCCTTAATTTTCTTCTTCCATGGAAAGAGAATTCCAGAGTAATGAGAAAAGTTTAAGAGGTAAAGTGCTGAAGCTGAGGCACTGAGCTGAGGACGGTTTGTTTCCCCTTTGGGTTTCACCGCCCTTTCCATGATTAATAACTTCCCAAAGTTTTAAGCAATCCCCACCATGATTCCTGGGAATTTTACACTACCTTCCATGTCATATCTCAAGGTTGGTGCAGCAGCTTGGGGTGATTTGCTCACGTGCTGAGCCCACCTGACCTGACCAGCTTCTCTTTCAGTCCTCACTTGCTGTTATGCCTGGGTTGCAAACTTTGGAGGGGCTTGGAATCCAGGTTTTTCTTGGCACAATTCTGTTGCCTCCAGTTCTTGTGTGAGGTCAGTTTGTTCACCTCCTTTACACATTCAGTTTTAAATTCTGGTCATTAGGGGAGGATTTAGCTGATTTCCCATTATTCCTCTCTTACACAGAGACAGAATAACGGCTGATGCTGGAAAGGAAATCTGGAGGTAATCTGGCCCAACCCCTCTGCTCAAACAGGACCACCCAGGACATTGCCCAGGGCTGTGTCCACACAGTTTTTAAATATCTCCAAAGAGGGAGACTCCACGGCCTCCCTGGGAAATCCATTCCAGTGTTCCATCCCCCTTACAGGGAAAAAATGTTCCCTGAGGTTCAGAGGGAACCTCCTGTGTCTCAGTTCGTGCCCACGGCCTCTGGTCTTGATTCACTGAAAAGAGCCCGGATTTGTTCTGTTTCCACCCTCACTTCAGGTATTTTTACACATTAATAAATCCCCTCTGAGCCTTCTCTTTTCCAGGCGAAACAGTTCCAGCTCTCACTCTCTCCTCAAAGGAGAGGTGCTCCAGTCCCTTGGTCACTTTTGTGACCCTTGACTGGTCTCTCTCCAGTATGTCCACGTGTCTCTTGCTCTGGGGAGCCCGGAACTCAACATGAGGCTTCAGAAATGTCCTCATTAGAGAGAAAGGATCACGTCCCTTGACCTGTTGACATCCCTTTCCCTGTTGCTCACCTCCTGAACAAGGCATTGCAGCAACTGCTCTGCTCAGTTCTTCATAAATAACTGGAAAGAGATTCCTCGTGGAATTAGGAGAATTTCCAAAGCAGAAGAGTGAATGAGTATTCAAACAACCTCCAGCTGACAATCCCACTCCAAATCCTCAGGATGGAGGGTTGATTTAATTTCACGTCTCGTGTTATTCAGCACAGGCTCCTTTTGCAGATGTCATCAAGAGAGTCACTGAGACTAGGGGCCTGATTCATCCCCGCAAAGGCAGGTATTTAAATACGCTGCATGAATCATGAGTTAAGACACATATTTTTATGTAAGGCAGTCTGGACTCCATTGCAGAGTGAGGGGAAGTGAATTCTACAGGCTCAATCCATTTAGAAAGTGGTCTAAACATCCAAGGCTTCATCAAGAGGTGTTAATTTTGTCCTAACTCTGACCAAGCTTTACCCCACCCTCATCTCTCAATTTTTCCTGATGAAAGCTGTTAGCTGCTCACAATGAATTATTATCTTTTAGGTTGTCTTGATTGAATCAGTGTCTCTGAGGAAGAAAACTGACACCACCATCCTCAGCCCCACACACAAAACAAACGCTGATTAAATGTGGTTATAGAACTGCCTGAGTTTGAGCCTCTGTGTTTTTCAGTTTGAACCACCCTATTAATGCTACAGCCACTGTTCTGGACAAGAAAATGCAACCAGCTGTCTGTGCATATTTAAAATACCCAGAATTTTGTTCTGATTTTTGGCAGAGAATTTTCCTCAAAGTATAAAAAGCAGGGGAAGATGCAGTGCTTTTTGATAATGAATCCAAGTTTTAAGAGCTTAGTGTGTCTTAAATAAAAAAATAAAATTATTTCGTATTGCTTTCAACTTCGTGTGTCTAATTCTTTCTTTCCTCTAAGGCCATTTATACTCTAAATTTTACACCCACTGCTCCAGTGAGTGTACATATTTATTTTCAAGATATTCTTGTCTTTCTTTGTGCACTTTGTGATGCATAAAAATCAGCTTGCTGTTTTCTCCTTGATGCCAACACATCCTTCCCATCTGCCCCTCTCACAGGTGATAAGACAAAGAGTCAGGCCAGAGCACCGTGACCTCTTATAAAAAAATTAACCATAAGTGAATTTTTTCTTCTGAAAATGGAATGATTAACAGCCAGGATTGCTTCTGAATGAAATCCCTGCCAGTGCTGTGCTTCCCTTGCAAGTGTCTTCCATGGGAATGGGCTTTGGAATTCTGTAGGGAGACATCAAACTTTCGTTATTTCTTTTCCATCTTTCTTTTAGCTTCCTCTCTGCCTAACAGGATATCTAAAATCCACCACACATCGATCTTTTCCACACAGGAGTCTCAGGACTCCTCCCGGAGATTTGGAAGTGTGCGTTGGTAATTCAGCCAGGCTCGAGGAGTGAATCTCCTGTGTCTCTTCCAATGTACTTATAATCTCTCAGATCAGACTTTTTTATCATTGTAGCAGGAAAAATTTCTAAAATCAGAACTTTTTGAATTTCATCTAGGTTCCTGCAACCTTAACTTTGTGAAGAAGCTGAAAGTGTAAATGACAAGTTCTGATTGTTCTGTTGAATTCCTGCTATTTACTGAATCAGCAGGAGCAGCAGAAATTCAGGCTCCTGAAAATCACTCTTTGCTGCTTTTCTTCAAAGGCAAAGGGAAAAATATGCACAAACAGCATTCCTTAGAGTAATTAAAGCTCAGCTTTGATCTCCTCCTTCCACCTCATCCCACAAACACAGCAGGCAGTGCCCACTTCATGATAAAATTCTCGCAGTCGCTGTTTGGATACAACCTTGAATCATTAAAATAATTTCAAAGCTATCTTATAAATATCAACTCATTTATGAACTGGAGTTTTGGGAAATGACACGAAAATGAGTGAAAAATTCTCCTTTAACTGAAACGAAATTAATTTAGAGTTAGGGCTCTAGAAATAAGTTGCATTCATTCTGCATTCTTTTCATGGACTATTTCACTGCCATGTGGAATTTGTGTGTATTCTATGGGAAATAAAGGAGTACCTTCTTTTTTTGATTATGATCTCTCTCTTTAGACTGCATTTGTATTTATACGAGGCCAAATCGCAGCCTCATCAAGCAAAACGTTGTCCAACCATACTTAAACAAGTTCTTGAGCTTCAGATCTTGAGTTAAGAACTTAAATGAAAATTTTTATACTTAAATGGAGATTATCAAGAAAAATATCAGTAGAAGCTGGAGTTCTTTTCTTCACTGAACACAAAGAATTGCAGATATTCAGTTACCACGTACTCATGAATAAAGATGGAGAAGCAGAACTGTGACTGCGGGGTTATTTTGTGCTGATATTGCTGATTTCTCAGTTTTTTAAAGATCTAGTGTGAGTTTATGATAGCCTGAATGATTTTATATTTAAGAATTCCTCATCTAAATCCTCCTTAAAGAAATTCCGCTGCGATCAGAGCCAGTTCCTGCAATGATGCCCCAGGAGTTTGGGGACATTAAGGTAGAGTTTGGAAGGTTCAGTGACATTTTTCTTCCCGTTACCTTTCCGTTCTGCTTTCCATGAGCAACAACACTCCCAAAATGTGATCAGGGTGTGTTGGTTTACAAGACTGTGGCTCATGAAACCCACGTTGGTTAAATGAAATCATCTCGTGGGACCAACACTGACTGAGTCATTTCGGAGCAGAGTGCAAGCTCACTGAAATCTCTCCTTTCCTGAATTTCTATATTTTTGGGGAATATATATGTATTTTAGGATCAGAAAGACTTGCTTTGAGATTAAGGGTTTCTTGGGAATTTCTCCAAACCTAACATTCCTGCTCTTTTTATTGGCACACAGATCAACAACTTGTGTGTTCACACAGGAAAATCCAGGTTTTGATACTGGGCCCATTTAAAGACTTTTTCCCTCATTTTCATTGTGAGACCTACACGGTAAAGGGTGAAATATCCTCTATTTCCTGCCCAGATCTGGCAATCAGCTGAAAATGAAAGACAGATTTCAGGACAGCATTACTATCGAGTGGATAGTAGGGAGTAACTCACAGCCCACTGGGATCAGGGAATCCCAGAATATCCTGAGTTGGAAGGGACCCACAAAGATCAGAGTCCAACCCCTGGCCCTACACACACACCCCAAAAATCCCACCCTGTGCCTGAGAGCGTTGTCCAAACACTTCTTAAGCTCTGTCAGGCCCCATTTCATAAAGACTCCTTGACTGATGCTATTTTACAAATAAGTACATTTTTATAGAATGGAATTTAATCAACTTTTTGTTATAGTCAGATATTCTGTATTTGATATTCATCCAAGTACATTTAGGAGCACAGTAAATTTATCTCCTTTCTCCTGTTTATTGTTACCTTCCCTGAAAGCTTATGTTGCCCCTGAGAACAAAGCAAGAAGTTTTCCTGCTCTGCAGAAGTGCACAGTTCCACTAAATAAACCTGCATTTCTGTTTGGCTTTAAACCCATGCATAGCAATGGTGTTCAGGCTGAGCAGCTCGTTAAAGCCGGGATTAAAATAAACAGCAGCAAAGAGGAACTTCACAAAAGGCAGGGAATTTCAAGAGTAATACCGTACTGGTAAAGGCTTCGATGTGAAAAAAGATGAACGGAACAGCATTTAAAGGACTATTTCTGTGAAATAATGAGCTTCTATTCCTGCATCATCTGGCTGACAGTACCAGATTCAGTTTTATCCAGCATCTGTACATGTTTGTGGCTTTTAGCACATTGATTATAGAATAAGTTGGGCCAGTACTAAAAGAAGGGCTTGATCCAAATCCCACTGTAATATTTATGTTTATTCCTGTCAATTTTGGGGCAATGTTTTTGCAAGTGCATTAAATGAATTCAGCAATATTGAGTGAGGAAGAGTTTGAGGGGAGTGGAAAATACCTTTTTTATTAAAGGATCTTTAAAATCAATAAGAGGAGACAAAACAGGAGTAGTTTCAGGCACAATATGAACACCATCTTTGTAAGACAATCACGAATAATCTTTTAGATTTGCAGGCTGATCCAGTCAGGTTAGCAAATGTAACTGGCACCGGAGACGATACAGGAAATTCTGCACTGATGTCACAACACAGCTTCAAAATGTCTGGAAATAAGAAAATTTCATCTCACTGCAATAAAATGTCACCAGCTTTAGCACCGATGACAAACCCCTGCAATCTGGGATTTTCTAACCCAAAAAAGGGTCCAGACTGTAAAACACTCGAAAGCTCTAATTTAGCAAATATGCCTTCTGGGAGCAGATCAGACAAGGAAAAAGAAATCACTGTAATATCAGGTTTTGGACAGAGAGAGGAGAAAACAAGTGTGCAGATAAAAGGAGGTTCCAGAGGGCACCTAAGCTTTTTTCAGCTATTCAGTAACTCTGAATACTTGAGCAATCAGGAGGTTTTTAGGAAGCTTTATTGCTACATCAGGATAGGATGAACAGCCATTTAGCAGATGAAAAACTTGATTATCAGTGTTGTAGCTATGAAGAAGCCATGACATTCCTAATGGGCCAAACTAGGAGGAAAAGATTAAAAATTGCATAGTAATTTGAGGAGCAAACAGTGGATCTGATACCTTCTAACTCAGCACTGGAAGGTCCAGGATCACTGAGCAGCTCCAAGGGTAGAGTTATTTCTTCTCTCTTCTTTGTCAACCCAGTTAATAGGTGACAAATCAGGTAACAGATTTTTCTCTGAGAGATGATAGATCTGAAAAGATAAATGGGTTGATGAGGCCTTCCCTCCTCATGTCCCCAGGCGTCCCCTCTTTCCACAGGAGCGGGGAAAGCTTTCCTCCATGGATTGCTGAGAGTTAGACTGAGGCATGAAATGAAATGAAGTGAAAAATACAGGAGAAAATATTTGTAACTGAGGGAACCTTCAACAAGGTTTAAGACATGAAAATGAAGCTTAAAGTCAAAGCTGGGATCATAGGTTGAACAAGACAAAGGCTAGTAAGAAGAGCATAAATGACCAGTTCAGGTTTTTTAGGTGAAGGAAGAAGGAAAGAAAAGTTTGGATGGGAGGGAGTTTAGAAAGTGCGACTCAAAAAATTAAATACTGTTGTTTGTAGAAAAATATGAAAGCAGAGAAAAAGAGAGGTTGAGGCACACATGTAAAACCTATTTATAATCAATTAAAACGAAAACAAACAAATAATTTCTCTACATTTTCTCATTCCTTGTTTTGATTTGATTTTTTTGTTGTTGGTTTTTTTTTTTACTTGGAATAGTTTCATCACCTCTGTAATGATAAGTGACAAATTCCCTGACATCAAGGAGAGTTTATATCAAACAATTGGCAGCTGCTGGAGGTTTCGTCACCTCTGAAAACACCTAACCTCTCATTCTGTGGGCTGCTGGGAATACACTGACCACTGGGCAGGGCACTGTTTTCAAGATTTCAGGTCAGAAATTCCATGTTTACATCTTCCAGGACAGTCCTGTCGTGTATGCTCTGCAGGGAATAAGAGAAGAGGGGAATGAAGCCAAAAGCGAGCTTTCGTTTCTGAAACAATTTGTTCTTCTTCACCACCTACTACTTAATATCCTCTGCAGGTATTAAACTGTGCCGTGTACCAGCATTTCTCCAAAACAGACAAAAGCAATTCCCAAGCTGTGGGTGTGCAGCCACTCCAGCCCACAGAAAGCTGCTGCTCTACACGGAGCTTTTGTGTTCTAGGATGCACACGGGGGCACAGAGGAACAGATCAGAGGCTTTCTCAGCTGGAAACTGATCAACTTGGTGTGGTTTTTTTCGGCCAAACCAATCCCTCTGCCCGGCCGCAGAAGCAGAAATGGGAAAGGGAAGGTGAGGAGATGGGCATGGATAACTTCCTGCTACGGGCCCACGGCACAGCTCAAAATGATGTCCAAATTTCAACATGGGATTTAAGATGATTACCCTTGAATTTATCTAATTACAAGGGAGCTGTGATGTGTGTGGGGATGGAAGGCACAGAAATGTTTGTTTATGAGTCAGATTTCTCTTGACTGCTACAAGAGCCCTTAAGTGCTCACCTGCTTCTGCCTGGGCTGGTGAGAAACACTTCAGCACCAAGAATAAAGTCTTTGTTTTGCAGCAGGTTCTTATTCAAATGCTTTTGCTTTTGTTTTATTTTACTGCCCTTAGTAATATTTGTTTTTCTCTTCGGATTTTTTGTTCCTCCTCTCTTTTCTAAACTGCAAATGTAATTGAAAAACAGTCCAAATTAAGAAAAAATAAAGTGAGAACACATCTAATCAATTCAGGTTGGCAAAGCTCTCTAAGATCATTGAGTCCAACCATTAACCCGGCACTGTCAGGTCCCCCACTAAACCAGGCCCCTGAGCATCAGGTCTTTGTTTTGTTTTCAATCCTTGAGTAAAGGGATGTTGTAATGAAGAACGAAGAAATCAGGGTATCCAGGCTGGGAAAAAAATAGATCTTTACTGAATTTACATAAATAAGGTCAAATTCTGGGACAAAGAATAATTCTAGAAATGCGATTACATTTTTTCCCTTATTTTCCCTTTATTTCACTATGAATAATTTTTATTTTCAGGTTTTTTTATATTCATAACTATTAAATCCCAAGCAAAGTGGAGCCAAGAGAAGCAGTGAACTATGGACTTTTTAGGTCTTTTTCCTCCAGTTTCTCCAACAGGGAGCACCTAAAAGTTCTTCTGTAGATGTTGAGGACATGAGTGATAGAGAATCAAGGTGTGCTGAATTTCAAAACCAGTGTATAAGGGGCTGCACTTTTGGATCAGTGAACAGCAAGGATTTGTTGCTTCAAGGTGATTTCAAGTGGAGTAGATGCATGAAAAGGATTTTATGTGGATTTCAGGGTGTGTTTTAATGCATACAAATGTAAAAAAAACCCCAAACACTGTGGAGATAAAGCTATTTGAAAGTAGGAAAAGGGGAAAGCCTCTGTCTGCAGCAAGCCAAAATTGTTGTTATTTTACTTTCTCCTTCCAGGCAAAAAAGACCACAAGAAGCTGAACAGCTACTGAAGTAATTCCTGGCACGTTTGCATAACCCGCACTTAAAATCCTCAAATCACCAGCCGGATTAACTCACTGCAATGCTGCAAGCTGCTGGGTGACCCAGGCTCTGAACCCAGACCTTGCTTTGTCAATAAACTGCTGCAGCACTATTGACCAGAGCTTAAATGAATGTTGGCACGATCCAGCTTCAAAGGCTTGCAGAGCAAGAGGCATTAAATGCTCACAAGCTGGGGGGAGTTCAGAGAAGGCCGAGAGATAAACACATCATCCATGGATGGATTGGTCTGTCAGGATATGGGTATTCACATCCCTCAGTACTTTTTCTTTACTTAGCCACAATCTGCTGTACAATTCTAAAATCCTGAAATATTAAATTTTTCCTCACATTCATGCGTCTGTTGTTTAGAAAAGCAGGCTGTTTTACCTTGTCAGTCACTCCTTTTTATTCCTCTTTTTGTTTTTTTTCCCTTTCATCTATTCCTTCCTGTATTTTCTGCATTTTGTCAGCATTATTCAGTGAAACACTTCAGATGCTTCATGGGTAATGAGAAATAGTTATGTCTTTAATATTTGGTAGGATCAAATATATATATATACCTATATATATATATAACTCATATTGTCTGTTCAGGAGAAAATTGTTTTTTCAATCCCATTTCATTCTTGGAAGGTCCATTCATGATGTCAGGCTTGGAGGACATTTAGATAGAGGTGTAGGCACAGAAATAATCCAGGATTTTTTAAGGATGTTCGTGACAAGGGCATAAATGAATCAGGTCTTTCACTCAATTCGTTATAACCAGACCTAGAAAACTGATAAGAAAAAGATCTCAAAATACTAAATCCCAAACAAACACAAAATAGGAATCAGTTGTTATCCTGAAGAGTTTCTGTGGTGTTTTTAATGGATTTACTGTACTGGCTGTGAGATTTAATCCCCTGTAGTGCTGCTGTTCACTTGTCTTTTCCAGGACCTCAAGAAAGGTGCTGAATTCACAGTCCTGTCCCTGGAAGTTTATGCTCTCTAGGCTCTATTTAGTTTAATTGATTAAATCTCCTCTGAATAAACACTTAATGCACTGAGAGGCACCGAGAAGTTCATTAACCCGCAATCTTAAGTTTAGGTATCCCCATCCAGGGAAATCCTACCCTGAACTACCAGTTCCTTCTCTGCTTAAAAAAAGCATTTTCACACTAAATTTAGTATTTTAAACAACACTGCAGAGTCAGTTTTTACTGGTTTGGTTTTGTTTTGCTTTTTACACATTGCTAATAATTTCCCTGCCATGATCAGAACTGGTGTGAGACCAGGTGCGCTGTACTAAGAAAATACTCAAAATTTTTAGTGAACCTTCAGGAGACGGAAATATTTACTGAAAATATTGCGATCATCAAGGTTTCTTGGAAGTTAGGCTGCAGCTGATTACTGGAAATTCATATGTGCCTGAAGACGCTGACAAATTCCCTGACCCTGCGCTTTTCTTGATGGGATCCTGGGCTGACTGAACTCACAGGTGTCAGTGCTGTCAACTCTAAAGATGATTGTAGTGCATCAAAAAGTACAGGCAGATGTTAATGTGCTCCTAATGGAGCTGCAATCCCTTAGTTCAGCACTATTTTGTACCTTGTTTTATTCCTCTGCCAATCGGTATTGGGGTACTATGCTCCAAAAATATCTTCTTTTTAAATAACTTTTAAATAAACGTTAATTGAACAACTGAAAATTAACATTTCAGTCAATTTTCACAGATTTTCATCTGCCCAAGAGGTTAAATTTAAAAGAGAATTATCTTTTTTTCTTTTTCTTTTTTTTTTGCCTCTTGAAGTGAGCGCCAAATCATGCGCCTATGAAACAAACGTTGAAAAAAGTCTACATAAAGACATTGAAGTTTTATCTATGTTCAGCCTCCTAAATTTCCTTACAGGAGCCAAGAAGAAAAGATTTGCAAACCTATACAGGTCGCAGCAACTTTTGCACCTTTCCTCAAGTGGAAATTTCAGAGGGTGGCAGGAGGAAACAAAACTCTGAATTCTCCATTTTCCCCTTTCTGCCTGTGGACTTCCATCCCTGGGGCTGAGGTTTGGTGGAAGAAGGAGACGCAACACAACCAGAGCTTTGTAAAATCTGAGCTGATAGCTGCCCTGGTGGTGGGTTTTGTGGAGGCAAGAGATGGACTTGTTCGTTTTCCATGCACTTCACCTTTTTTTTCAGTGGAAGTTGCGACGATTTAGCTCCTCACAATATTTCTTCTGTTAACACATTGCAGAATCAGAGAAATTTTGGGTTGGAAGGGATCTTAAAGCCCATCCATTCCCAGGTTGCTCCAAGCCCCATACAACCTGGCCTTGGGCACTTCCAGGGACCCAGGGGCAGCCACAGCTTCTCTGGGCAACCTGTGCCAGGGCCTCACCACCCTCACAGGGAAGAATCTCTTCCTAACATCCAATCCAAACTTGTCCTCTGGCAGTGGGAAGCCATTCCCTGTGTCCCATCCCTTTATCCCTTGTCCCAGGTCCCTCTCCAGCTCTCCTGGAACCCCTTTAGACCCTGGAAGGGGCTCTGAGGTCTCCCTGGAGCTTTCTCTTCTCCAGATGAACACCACGAGCTCTCCCAGCCTGGCTTCAGAGCAGAGGGCCTCCAGCCTTTGGAACATCCCTGTGGCGCATCCCTGTGGCCTCCCCTGGACTCACCCCAGCAGCTCCACATCCTTCTTGTCCTGGGGCCCCAGAGGAGATCCCAGCACTGCAGGTGGGGTCTCACGAGAGCACACTGTTATGACTGGGGAATAGATTCAGCCTGGTACCTCTAGTGAATCACCAAAAATAATCCAGCATTTAGTAGAAAGATAAAGTAGAAAGATATGAAGAAATAACCAGCCTGGCAGAATGAGGTGGATTTTTGGCCGAGTATTGCCTGAAGTTCTTAAGTTTTGGACAGAGATCTTGCTCTTTATTCATTTAGCTCAGAAGAGCCTGCTGAAGGTGTATCTGGACAGATAACCTCATCTAGCTGTTTATTTCTGGAGTAGCAGATTAAACCCCAAAATTTTACAAATTTATATCAACCTGTCTACTATTCTGCAGGAAATGTCTCCCTTCACAGAAGATTTTTACTGAATAAAGTTAAATTCCATCCGGAAACGATGTCTTACAGCTTGCAGTGCATGTTCTGTTTTAAGATTGCACCTCATCACTTCAAATCTCAGGATCCATTTCCAAAATTATTTCACCTGATGGGAGTTATGTAATGTCTCCCCTCGTGTTTATAGTCTATGGCGTCTGATATATTTCCTGAGATCTTTAGGGTGCTCAGAGAGTGAGTAGGCAGCTTTCTGCAAGTATATTTTAAGTCCTGCAATATCCCATTCTGATCACATTCAAAGCTGCTTCCATAGCAACACCTAAAAATATTAATTTCTAAAAATAAGGAAGCCCTTTAGTCGCTTACCACATGCAATTCTTCTTTTGTGACAAACAAAATAATCACTTCTGTTATGTGAACTAAAATTTGGAAATGTTGCCATCAGTTTTGAAGAGATTTAAGTGACTTCCCAGATAGTCCCACCAACAAAACTGTCCTTGAGCAGTGACAAGGATCTTTTAATTCTGTCAAAAGACCCCCTGTCTAGAAACACGAGAAACCCTGTAAGTAATTAAGATGGGTTGTTTTAAATTAAGAGATGAATGCTCTTCCTGCTGAAGTCAGGGATAGGTCTCCACACCCAAACCCAGATGGGATGGAAAGAAGAGGTGGGGCATGAAATCCATGCAAATAAAAGTCCCATTGTTTGCACTGGAAGGTAGCAGGGACCAGACCAAGTGGATTAAGATTTTAAATTGTTTTAGAAAAAACACAGAGATTACAAAACCTGTGGGCTGGATACAGGGAGAAACATTATCCGTGCGAGTATCAGTTATGGGATCTCGGCTCAGGGATTTCACTCAACATTCTCCATTCTAATTATTAACTACGCTGGTGTCTCCTCAGCCTGTGTATTTTCGAGTTGAGATGCAATAGGTTTTTCTGCAACAGGTCGCTGGAACAATCAGAGAATCATGGAATATCCTGGTTGGAAGCGACCCACAAGGATCATCTTGTCCAGCTCCTGGCCTTCCATAGACACCCCAAGGATCCCAGCTTAGGCCTGAGAGATCTTTGTGCTTTAAGTTTTGTTCTCACTTCCAGTTTTGAACTCCCTTGGAGCGGGAGGTTGGAGCTGAAACAATCATGGTATAAATGCTCTCCAGTTTTGCTGTCCTAAATCCAGAGATATGCAACTCCCCATTTGCTGAAGAAACACTACAGGTGGTGTTACACTTCTGTAGAGTGATCTGAAGGTTTGTTTTTATCCTCTCACAAAGATTTTGGTTTAGTGATCTTGATTTGAGAGGGTGCTGCTGGATCAGATGAGCTCTTAAGTTCCCTGATTCTCTTAGGAGAGAATTTCTTAAAGGGAACCAAACCCATCAAGGACAACCAAAGGTTTTACAGCTGCCTCCTCTCCTGGCTGTTGGGACAATTCATTTCTGTAAAAGAACAAGGTGTTAGAATGAATATAAAAATGTAATATAAGGTCAAGAAATGCTTCCTGAAAGTAAGGGCAGTAACACTGCTGAACAGCCTTCAACAGGAAATTCCTGAGTCTCATGGATTTGAGGAGGTGAAACCTGCTAACCTTGGAAAAGATCACTAAAGACTTGTGGTGTTACATAATTGCCTGGTAATATTTCCTGTAGAGATCTGTACTTTATGCTGTGACAGAGCAATAAGGATGTTGTTTCTGAATATGAGATGCTCATCCGTAGCAGCCCTTAGCGAGCAGGATGTGAGAGCAGTCTGGAATGAAGTGGATTTAGGACAGGAACGGTGTGTTTGATTGCTCTCTTCAAGAAAATGAACGACGTTTTCAACAACTCAGACTTGAAGCACTACTGATCCTCTTCCTACCAAAGAGGTACAAGATTTCAAGTTGTTATCAAAACTGAGGAGCAGTGCAGGAGGTTTGGTCTCCCACGGTAGCTCTGTTGGAATGTAGTACCTTCAACCTGCCTGGAATTCACTCCAAATCAATCACTTTAATCTTACTAAATTCAAGAATCTTCTCTACTTTTCCACATCTGTTTTACTACTCAATGTCTCAAGTCCCTCATGTCTAGAGCAATGTCCTGGCCTGGCTTCTCTCTCCCCAAGCCCTCTCACTCCTTTGATGGTGTTATCGACTCTCAAACACCACATATTGACCTTTTTGAGCAGAAAGGCAAGAGAAGACAGCGCTGATTGGGCATCTGGCCACAGAGCTTGTCTCAAATCTTCACCACTGGCATGAAAGAAATGACACTGGGGCTACCTGTAGCTGCTGTTGGATTTTAATGTTTTTGAGATGCTGATATTTTGTTGAATATGTATGAAATTGGACATTATTAGGTCAAAATTATTTAAGATATACATAGACAAACAACATGGTTGTATAGCCTGTATTTCTTTGCAAAACTGAGCCATCTCCTGCCCATACAGAAACAGGCACACACAGATTTCTGTTTCTGTAAGATTTCTCCATCACACAGCTGTCTAGTAATAAGTAGGTTAATGGTAAGTTGTGATTCCTTATTCAAGCTGGTTTTAAAAATGTTCATCTTCCTCTTCTGGCCTAAACACCCCATTAATTTTGCAACTCATTTCTCCCAGTGCCACCTCCAATGTTCTTTTATTTCATCCATCTGCTACATCTTGAAAATCTTTATGGTAAGGACAGTTATGCTTTACATCTCTATGCAGCATCTGTCACAGAAAGTCCCCAAAAGGGAAAATTATTTACACTGAAACCACAGTATTACAAGATATTTCTAAGTAATTTCCATTTCTAAGAGGACAAGTTTTAAGCATATATGAGAATCCTGAACTTAGAGAATTTGTCAGTGATGGTTGTTAAAGCAATTCACGTAGACGAGGTATGATGGTTATTTTCTTTTTAATTTTTTTGTAATCTATTTTTTTTTTCCCCAAACCCAGCTAAACTTATCTTGGTGCCTCTGAGTGTAAGGCAGTTTTGCTTGAAATCCTGGAGCACAATCCTCCTGTGTTTGACAGGTCCTGTCTTGTTCTATCCCTGACACTGATCCTGAGCCAGGCGGGAAGCAGGGAGTAAACATTTCCACTGTGCCTGGAGACACCACGTTCAAAAAAGCTCTCTTTGGCTTGTTAATATAGATTTGTGGAACAGTCAGTCCCAGGGCAGTGCTGTTGTCAGTTATTGATATTACCATTTAATGCACTTCACTAATGAGTGGAACTGCAACCTTAATCACTGCTAGACAAACAAACAACCAAAGGAAAAAAAAAAAAGAGAGAGGAAAACAGCTGATGGGAATCTGAATTCTCTTAATTGGGCTCACCGTTCATCTCATGGAGTAGCTAAAACTCAAAGGTCTGTAGCAACATGTGAAAGGTGAGCTGATGAATCAGGGTTAGGAAAAGGAGAGAAACATATACACACACTATAGAAGGTTTATGCAGATTTTCAAATAGTGGATTTGTAGGTGAATCATTAGCACAGCTGCGTGGGAAGAGAGGAGGATTAGCAATTTATAAGGCTGAGAATTCAGACACACACGCCTGCTTTCACATTTGTAAAGTATTTCCTATGTGCTGGTGCACTCCTGTAATGTGAAATTCAGCTGTGGGTGGCTGCATTTCATCCCAGCATGAAGAGGTGCTCGTGTGTAAGATGGATGACTCTGCCATGTGTTGAGAGCAGAGCGGTGGTAAATGGGGCTTGCCAAACATTTTCAGCTGAAAACTACTCTGAATAAGGACTTTTCTCTGAAAAATGTGGCGAGGTTCTTTTGTTTTTTCTTTTTTCCCAACTAATCAAGCAGTGGCCAATCAGAATAATTTATCTAAATGTTCTTGATTGGTTCTGAGTGTTATATTTCAACTGTGCTCACATCTCCATTTTCTCTCTAAAAACTCTTCCGTGACAAAGTGCATACACTGAGGTATAAATCATGAGAAGTCATGAGCCAGAAAGCAAATTTTGGCCAATGAAGATTTATGAATCTCTAAACTGCAGGTTCAGTAACAACTGCTTGTTTTTTCAAATCACGCAGCCTCAAAAAACCTGTCAGTGCATATTTGTGCAGTGGATGGGTAGGTTGACCAACTGGACAGAACTTCACACCCATTTTCTTCAAGACTGAGTCTTAGTCTATGCAGGGAAACTCAGAGAAATGAAAGCTCAGGGAGTCAAGTCCAGACAAGTTTTTAATGAATAACTTAAACACAGCCACAGATTTCAGCATATTGAAGCAAAATTCTGGCTGGCTCTTTACAGAACGGATGGTTGCTTGTAGGGTGGCTGATAACCACAAAATGATCAGAGGATCAGTTCAAGTTTTTCCCATGATCTTCCTCTATAACCTTGAGAATGAGAACTGAGGAATTATTGGCTTTTGGAAGTCTTGGCTACTAAAACCCCTTTGATGCTCCTGGGTGGGGATCACAACCAACACACTACTGGCTTTTCTCAAATGGATCATTTCCTTTTGGCATTCAGTGAAAAGCTTTTAAAAATTCTTGGGTTTAGCCAGATGCAGATTGGAAATTTTTTGTAATCCTGAAATGTTTCCTGGGATGTCGACTGTCATTATTTTCCATCCTGAAGTCAAGGCTTTCTGGTGATATATGCACCTAGAGAAGAAAAGGTGACCAGCTGGACAAACAACACTGATTCAGAGGGAATTGGACCAGCTTTACATGGGAAAGATTGTAAATAGGATTTTTTTCCTGTGAATTGCCAAGCAATTTAATTTTGCCTTCAAAAACATGAGCATTTTCTTTAGTTGGTGAGTAGCTCACCATAACTACATTCTTAGAGTAATTGTCTTTCAAATTTCTACACCAAAAGGGTGATAGGGATTGAAACAAGGCTGCCCAGGGAAGTGGTGGAATCATCATCCCTTGAAGTGTTAAAAACTGGTACTAAGTTGCAGTAAGATGTGGTACTTAGGGCCATGGTTTAGTGGGGGATCTGGCAGTAATGGGTTAATGACTGGACTCTGTGATCTTTTCCAACCTAAACCATTTTATAATTTTGAACTAAGGATTGTTCCTCCAAGAGGGATCTTGGAAATACAGTGGCCACCTTGTCAGTCAGTTACATTGACTTCAAATCACCAGGGTTTTTGGTATTTTTTCCAAAATCAGTGTCTGTTTTTTAGAACTCTGCCCAGAGATGGCGGGATTGAAGAAAGCACCTGAAGGTACAGCTACAAATCATCTCTTTCTCTCTCTGGTGTGTTTAGCCTCAATCACATGAAAAGATTTTATGGAAAGGTTATTAATGGGCCATTGTTAAAATATGACAATGTGAAAGTGTTTGTGAATAGGCTTTTCTTGTCAAGCTTAACATGTCACTAAAATAATTCTTCAAAATCTTGCAGCAATTTTGCAGCACATGATTGCCCGAATTATCCACGTCTGTCACTTTAAAAACTCTGTTGCAGTGCAATACCCTAATTTCTTTATTGCAGTACATTGTGAAATATCATTTATAATTAGAAATGTTTCAATGTGTTTGTTTGGCTGGTTGGGGTTTTTTTGTGGTTTGTTTTGTATTTTTTTTCATTTTATTTTTATTGTAGTTCCTTCCTGCAAATAAGCTTTTGAAGAAAACAAAAAAGACATCTACAAACTCAGGAAATCAACAGCAATTGTATTTGTTGTCATAGTAGAACTAATACAATTTTTGACATTTCAATGCATTTTTGTTTGTCAGGAATTTTTCATCCTGCTGGATAGAGAGAATATTTTTCGCTCCAAACAAGAGAAATGGATTACTCTGCTTTGATTCAGAAGGGCTACAGGACAGGGCAATTCCCAAAGAGAGATGAAGCTAAAAGTTCATTTTTGGAAACAACCACTTTTATTGTACAGCAAAAATCCTGTCTATGCTTGTAAATCTGATGCAATTTTCTGAAATAGAGTGGCCTCTGTCCATAAACAATGTTGCTACCAAAAGCAGGTTTTCCTGTCCATTGCTGGAACCAATTTTCGGACAGTTTTGTCAAGGCATGGGATGTGTCAGAATGAAACATAGCAGCTGTGAGAGCAACCTTGGAGTTAAAAATGAGTTGTGCATCCTTCTGCTCCTCGCTCCTAAACCACATAATTCTGATGCCTTTGTAATTCTATGGATGCACCTGCTGACCTTCTGTGCCTCCAGATTTATCTTTATTAAACATAACAGAATCACGGGATACTTGAGGTTGGAAGGGACCTCTGGAGGTCTCTAATCCAATGACACCAATCAAAGGGGAATCAAGTGGGTCAGGTTGTCCAGGGCTGTTTCTAACAGGGTTTTGCATATTCCTGAGAACGGAAACTCCACGATATCCCCGGGTAACCCTCTCCAGTATTTGATCACCCGCACAGCAAAGAAGATATTTTATGCTTAAGTTGAATTTTCTGTAATTCAATTTGTGCCCATTGCCTCACATCCTGAAAAATCTCGTGCCTGGTTTAGTTCCAGTGCTCCTACACGTCAGAAAAAAGGAATCTCGGGGAAGACCTTATTGTTCTGCACAAGTACCTGAAAGGAGGCTTAGCCACGTGGGGGTCGGGGACTTCTCCCAAGAAAAAGGATGAGAGGAAATCTCCTCAAGTTCTGCCAGGGGAGGTGCACTTGAGAATGTGGTCAGGCACTGGAATAGGAATGAATAGGAATAGAAATGGGAATGGGAATGGGAATAGGAATAGGAATAGGAATAGGAATAGGAATAGGAATAGGAATAGGAATAGGAATAGGAATAGGAATAGGAATAGGAATAGGAATAGGAATAGGAATAGGCTGCCCAGGGAAGTGGTGAAATCAATCTTGAGAGTGTTCAAGGCACCTGTGGATGCAGCTCTTGGGGACATGGTCTAGTAGCAGACACAGTGGATCTGGGTGAAGAGTTGTACTCAAGCTTGGAGGTCTCTTTCAGCTTTAAAGATTCTGTGATTCTGTAGAAGCTGTTCTTTACAACTCCATTTCACATTATGTTGCTCATGGCCATGTCATAATTATGCCATAAGTCATAATTAGATACTTCAGTGGTATTTATATGGCATTCCTGGGCTGGCCACTGGGAAAAAATGTCGTAAGATAAGTAATTTTCTTAAGAGTGATTTTAAAGTATCAACAGGAATTATATCCCTGACAAGGCAGACAGGGAAATTAAATTCCACAGTAGCTACAACAGCATTAACAGTTCCTGTTGACTGACTTGGTGGGGCCTGTAAGAAATATGGGAAAGGCTTTTTAGCAGGGCCTGTTTAATAGGACAAGGGGTAATGGCTTTAAAATGAAAGAGGAGAGAGTCAAACTAGATACATGGAAGAAGTTTTTTACTGTGAGGGTGGGAAAACACTGGCACAGGCGCCTCAGAGAGGTTGTGGATATGGATCCCTGGAAACAGTCAAGGTCAGGTTGGATGTGGCTCTGAGCCACCCCAAGGGGGCTTGGACAAGACCACCTTTGAAGGTCCCTTCCAACCCAAGCTGTTTTATGATTCTTTGATTCTGTGAATGTTAAATCTCCCCCAAGTGCCCCATTTAAAGCTGAATGCAGTGTCTCTGATGCTGCCGCCCACAGTCTTGCTCACAGTCAGTAAATCTTCTCTTCAAAAGAAAATAAGGCGTCTTGTTTGAAATTTCACCAAAATCTGGGAACAATTTATGTTCCTGCACTGGGGGAAAGTAACATGTTATCCCTGTTTACATGGAGATAATGGTGTGCTGGTTTCTTTTCATTCTTTTGTTGCTGTTTTTTTCTCCACAAAACAGCTGAGAAAGATCACAACCACAAGCTGGAGTGCTCTTTGGACAAACCTCATTACTGGAAAAGAGATGACATGGCAACACTGTCCCAAACCTTTCCAATCCATGAAAAAGGAAACAATGATTTAAGAAAAGAAAGAGGACTTGGAAGCATGAGAAAGGAGAAGAAAACAAGATAAATGGCTGTGACCTTGGAGACATCACTCCTGGGGATGAGAGAGAGGAAGGAGGTAAATGTCAGGGCAAATCCTGGAATGATTTGGGTTGGAAGGAGCCTTAAAGATCCAAAGTCCTGCTACGGACAGGGACACCTTCCACTAAAACAGCAAAGGCAATGTCGAGAGGCTGCTGCACTCCCTCAGCACTGAAAAGTTCCTGTGAGCAAATATATCCACTTTCTTTTCAAAAACACTCAAATTCCCACTGCCCATTTTCTAACCTTCCTGGGCAGATTCCTTCTTGGGATGTGGTCTGTCTTGGGGAAATAAATCCAAATCAGATTAAAAGATTGTTTGGTTAAAATTAGTGTTTGCCTGATATTCTGGGATACAGCCTCCACCACAACAGCTCCATTGCAGATTTCCCTCTCTCAAAAAACTAATGGATTTTTTTTTTACCATTCCTTTGCTGTTTCGTGTTAACTTGGAGGAGGGTTGAATGAGTGCATGCTCCCAATTCCCTTACCTTTAACCCACTTAAGTTCACTGAAATATTTTTAGGTTCATGGTTTTCTAACTTAAACCACAGGAGTTTACTACTACCCTGTTGTAAAATCCAAACCGAACCATCAATTATTTATTAACCATAATAAATTCTTGAAATTCTTGAAAAGAATTCTTGAAAAGACTGAAATCTCTGCATGAAACAAACAGAAATACTGCCTCACTATCACATATATTTTACATAAACTTTGTTAGCCCCAGTCCAGCTTTTCCACGTGCTCAGTTACCCTGATCTCAAAAGGCATCTAATTCACGACAGGACCATTCCTGGGTAGCTGTAGGCTTTTTGCAGAAGCCATTTTTATAACATCTCAAAATATTGAACAAATCTGCCCACACCCACCTCCAGCATCCACCTCCTTTCCATCTGTGAGACTCACTCCCTTTGTCTTATGGGACCATGTAAAGGAACAGCAATGGGTAATACTGGAAACAAATATTTCTCAGCAGCCTCTGCTCTTGACACAGAAGTACTTGGTCTGCTCCTCAGCCTTCTACAATCTTCTGTTGCTGTGGCTGTTTGGCAGCTCAGAGGAGAGCTAAGCACTCAATGCCATCTCTCCAAAAGCAGTGCTGGCTAAATGCAGACATTTCCATTACTCACTCAGCCCACACTCCCTTGTAGTCGATGCTCATCAAGTCCACAGAGTCAATATTCAAGGCATGATTCATTTTCTTCTGAAGCAGCAAACCTGTTGCAATAGCAATGTGCTGTAACAAAATAATGAGCTGCTGAGCAGGTGCTTGGAATGATGGCACAGAAACTGATGGCTTTGGAGGGACCTTACCTCAAACCCAACCCATGGCTGGTGCACGCTCCTCGGGGTGCAGAAATGTTATGGTTGACTTAACATGAGTTGAAGGAACAAACATTTAAAGTGAGATTCTTTCCAAGAAACCTGCATTTCCCACTCATTGATTCTCTATCCCAGAACTTCCTTCCAGGGCTGGGAGAAGGGTAGGGCAGATGTAAAACCTTTCCCTTACAGAGCAGCTGCTTTACATTTCCAAGGAATGCTAACCTGCTGGTAGGCTGCTGTCTGCCAGGATGTGTTTGTAGGTTGTTGTTATTTCATCAGCTTGCTGGAAGGAAATCAGACGGAACACGCTGATATCTGGGGATGATCATTCAGACAGGTCCAGCTGCAATCTTTCTAATCACCGCTGTGTAATTCTCTGTTTCACACAGGAAACAACCCAAGCACAGAAACTGCTGGATTCTAGCACTGCCTCCTACAAAGACTCCCTCTATATTTAAGGTAATCTGACAACCACTTGTTTTATCTTCCTTGAGGAACAAAGAGTCCGTGGAAGTCTGTTGTTGGCTTACTTGAAAAAAAGTCTGAAAAAACCCCTAACCCCAGATAAACAGCAATTACAAGAACCAGTATCCTGTTCTGCTAAGAATGCATTTACAACACAGTCTCTTAAGTCTGTGCCACTAATCACACGGTTTACATTTATTATGAATAGAAGTCCTGATTATATTTCTCCATGGTTAAAAAATGGACCGAGACCCAACATTCTAACAAACTTCAGCTGAAGTCAGTGGCCTGAAACCAGCAGCTAACTTGGCTACTGAGCTGACCCATGAGCTCTCAAAACTTCTCTTGTTTATCTGCCCATTTTCTGCCTATGACAAAAAAAGTTTGGTGAAGCTCGTAGGGAAAGGTCTTGAGTTTTTTGAGATACCAACTAACATGAGAAACAGACAGGCTTTCAGATCTGGAAATGTGATCTCTCCTGAAACTTTTTGGAGGTGTGAGCATTCAGAATCTCTGAGGAGAAGGTTTTACCTCAACTATAATTCATAGAAAATTGTCCTTTACCTGTTCCAGACAATAAAGACAAATTAAGCAGTTAATTGCTCGTGGAGAATGTGGCCACCTCGGTCCACATCACATTCCCTTTCCATGATTTAGGGTTATCAAAAAGCATCCCTGCTTCAATTTAAATCATCTTTCTTCCTTTCTCTTTCAGACAAGAGAGGATAAGATGCAGATGAGAACACCCCTATGCCACCATGATTACACAGAGGTGACGAGTTTGGACAGTGTTTACAGGAATCATCTCCACACCAACATCTACACACGGTCTGAAAAACTGTGATATCCACAACACCTGAATTTCTGCCCTGGAGATGTTTTAGCAGTGGCAGAAAATATCAGACTTCCTGATCTCACACCCCAGTAGGAATAAATCTGAAAAATGCCATTGAATGCAGGTGAAATCTTTGGGAATATTTACACTACCTGCAAATCTTACCCACAGACTCCACAAGCAAATAGTCTCTCTCTGGATCTAAAATAACCTCCACTTTCCTCAATGGTATCCAAAATTAGCTGTTATATTTTGGTAGAAGTTACACTGGGTTTGACATCATTAACAAAGAAACATCCATGCCAAGCAGTTCTGAGGATATGAGTAAGTATTTGTGTCAAGATAGATTTAAAAATAAAAAGTGATTATACCAATCGATATTCCAAATCATAACTGTGCAGAGACAGGAGAAAATAGTAAATCTATTTTTATTTCTTGTGACGCATCAATTATGGCAGTAACAATTACTACTGTAAGTATAATCAATTAAATCCACCAGATACATCAAATCTAATAATTTAGGAAAACTATAAACCTGGATTTTGAGGCTACACAGAACCACTGTGACTAACTGAGCAGTACAGGAATACTGGTTCTTGTGTTTATTTATTTATTCCGATTTGGAATCTCTTTGTTAGAAATCCAGAGTTGCGTTCTGTTGCCGAACAGATTTTTGCTTTCTACACATTTTTCATATATTTGTAGCTTTGTAGACTAATAACACACGGTTGTAGCTTCTGGTGCTTTTCCTACCCTTTTCCGATTGTTGAAACACTGTTTGGTCTTACTTTCAAGAAGAGAACCTCCAACAAGGACATTTTGTTTACCAAGCGGAATCTGAGAAGACACAAGAAGAAATGGGGTAAAAGAAGCCCCTGGACCAACTCCAGTGGGGCAGAACCCGGGGGGAAATTACCAAACCAACTGCTCTTCTAATTGGGCAATATTTGTTAAATATGCTAATTTGTTAAACTTATAAAAACTGATGCTGGATGTGCCCACAAGCATGGGGGAACCTGGAAGCTTCCATTAAAGACCTGCTTTTTATCTTACTGTTTTAACACTGTTGCAAGTTTTGGGTTTTGATTTCAGGCAAGAGTAGAGAATTTCTCTGTCTCACTCCTCCTCTGGTTATTTAGCTTTTAGAACTATTTCATCTGTTAAGGTTTGTACGGGTAGCATTAAATGATCAGCTGGGATTTTTTACTGTCACTATGGTCACTCTTAAATATTATGTATGTAGCAGAAAGAAAACCACGTGTCAGTGTCCTGGGACTGGGATTTGCTTGTTTAACCTCGCTCTAAAATGATCCTGATAGGTAAATAATATACAGTGACCTCCCAAATACCAAGGCTGGCTGCCTCATTATGAGATAATGGGCTAAGAAGTGTCACGGCTTGATACCGCACCGAAGGCATCAATAGCAAACCCGATCCTCTGACAGTGTGGATAATGCAGTTGGAGGGAGAACTATTCACCAGTGCAGTAAACAAAGCTGGGAGTTGTGTTTCAGCCTGTTCCCCACTCTCCTTTGGCCACTTGCTGTGAGCAGAGCCAAGGATTTATGCAAACAGGGAGGCACTGTGCATACAGGACACGGCAGCAGCTCCAGAGGCAGTGCGGGCTCAGCAAGAGCTGGAATTGCTGCTGTTTTGTGTGCTAAGCCTCTCTCCACACTGTCTCTGTTAAATATTTTTAAGCGCCACATCTTGTCAAAGAGAGATGCATTTAATGGCAGCTCACATCCTTTTTTGCAAGCATTTATCACTCTCTTCCTCTTCCCTCCACCCAAACCCTTTCCCCCCCTCTTCATCTGTAAAAACAACTATGTAAGGGATCAATTATCCTAAAGCATTAAATCATCAGCAGTACTCCCAGCTGTAAAAACATCTGCATTATAGGCTCTGCTTCTTCCTAAGAGACAGAGATGTAATTGATTCCCTCATTCTGGCTTGTCGTAGAGCTTCTGGTTTGTGTTATGCTGGGGGAGCGGGCGGGGGAGGTGGGAGGGATGCATCTTGCCTTGCTCTAAACTGATTCTTGTTCGTGAAACACATGCCTGGACTGAGAAACAGAGCACAGAACACACTGCAGAAAGCAGCATCACCTCTGGTACCTCCCACAGCCCTCGTCTGCTCTTTTAATATCGCAGGGGTAAATAATTTCCCGTGCAGCAAAGCAGGCGTTCCTGCGCTCCCAGGAAAGGAAGGGTTTGTGTGTTAGGGAAGCTGCTGCAGAGCTGCCACAGGAAAATTGCTCTGTAAAACCCTTCCTTCTCCCTCCCTGCCTGTAGTTGCCTTAGTGACAAAACTAATGCCCACCGCTGCCCCTGCTCCAGTGCAGAGGAGGAAAACAAAGCCATTTGTATTGTCATTCCTGCAGTCTTCTGCAGGGCTGTGTTCAGGATGAAATGTGCTGATTAAAACCACCTGTGAGCCTCAGCCTCTCCACACCTGTGGGTTTATGCACAGTCACGGCTGACTTGAGGTGCAAACATTCCAGCTTGGCCTTCTCTAAGGGACTCAGTGCTGTCAGAGCCCAGAATCACAGAATGGTTTGGGTGGGAAGGGACCTTGAAGATCGTCTTGTTCCAACCCCTGCCGTGGGCAGGGACACCTTCCCCATGAATAGCAAGGACAGTGTCAAATCTGCACTCCCTGAGCAGGGTGAGTATAATCCCTGTCAGTAAATATATCCGCTGTCTCTTCAAAACACTCTAATTCCCGCTGTCTATTTTCTAATCCTGCTGAGCAGATTCCTTTCAGGAATGTTGTCTGTCTTGGAGAAATAAACCCAATTCAGATGAAAGCATTATTTGGTTAAAACCAGCGCTTGCCTGACATTCTGGCAACACTTCAGCACAAATGTAAAACACAGCCTCGTAATGGCTACTGTGAGGAAAATGAACTCCATCCCAGTCAGAACCTGCACAAGGCAGGGGAGTAACACAGTGAAAAGGCAGGTTGAGTACAGGGTTCTCCTCTCAGCCTTGCTTTTGGAACAGCTGCTTCAAGTCACTGAGTAAATCCATTATAAGCCCACACAGGTGGAAAATTAGGAACATCTATCTTACAGCAAAAATAAAAAGACTGCTGGGTTTGTAGTCTATGAGTTTTACTACCATCTTCACTTACATCTAATGGGTTGTTTCTGCTCATAAATTACGAGCACTGCATTTTCTCTTTTTTTTTTTTTCTCCTTAGGGATGTCTATGCTTGAAAAGAGCAAAGATGCTCTGGAGTATTTCCTTCCGTGGAGAGCTTTACTGTTCAGCTCTGCGATGCACAATTACTTACCCAGTTCTTCCCCCACTCCTGAGATTCCCTGTTTTTAGAAGTAATTTTCAGGAAGAGGAAATATCTCCTTCTCTGGACCCACAGGGAGGTGATCCTGTGCAAACTGCTCCAGATGAGCCAGTGTCAGCAGGGAGGTTGGACTTGCTGATTTTCAGAGGTCCCTTCCAACCCCAGCCACTCTGGGACTCTGTGGAAGGTCCCTCAAGATGGTTTGAGTGAAATCCCGCCTGTGAAGATACACAGTGGTGCCACTCAGAACAGGTGTCCGATTTAGAAAACTATTTTTAATGGATTTTCTACCAAATTCAGTCCTTCAGGGTCACTGATGTCAGAATAATTCTGACCTTAGTTCGGGAAAAGGGGGTAGAACCTTCACACATTCACTACTCAGACCTTGGGAGAGACAGAAGACAAAACACCCGGGGAAGCTGAAATGCCAACACGGAACAGGTTTCTGCTCTAATTAAAAATAGCTCACCCGAAGAAGCAGTTATAAAAATGCTTTTCCAAATGTATGCACTTACAAAAGTGCTTTTCCAAATGTATCTATGCTTTTAAAAATGTTGTTTTAGAATAAAAGATTTCATAGACTTAAGAGTGCAGCTATGGAAGCAACAATGTGGGGCACCACGAGTCTACTTCACTAAGAGGAAAGAATTTTAGACTCCTTGTTTTTAAAACCTGCATTTTCAGTGTCAGGAATGCCAACTTCTCCTCCACTGAAGTTATGAAGTGAAAGATAATGGAATGTGATCAGTAGGAACTTTCCCGAAAGACAGCCCAAAGCTAGGTAGAGATTTGGCAGCAACGGATTTACTTCACCAAACAAGCAAAATATTGTCATTGCAGGTTTTTTTACTAAGACAAAATAAAAGAAGCAAAAAATGCATTTTTTATTAATTAAGGAAGATCTCAGAGCCTTTGGGATTATACCTCCCATGGTTATTTAGGAGTTCCAGCCCCAAAACAGAGCCTTGTTTGAATAGCACAAGGCTCAACACAGAAGGAACATTTATTTATCTTTTCAAATCTTAGCAGGAATAGTTTAAAATGTCGGTGTTAAGAGGCTGAATTACCAAGAGGTGTTTTATTCATACATCTTCAGAGGCAAGAGCACATTCAGCAGCAAGGTTATTCTCCCACCCTAATTTCTCACCACATTTTAAAGCAAGATTTTCTTGGATAATTGCTTAGATCCATTGATTTTTGCTCCTTTGCTTAGTTACCCTCTGATGACAATTATCAATCCTCCCGGCTCTTATCAGCATTAACAGCTGCCTGTCCCTGGCTCACATTGTTATTCTTAATTTGTCTTCCTGGCTCAGATTTTCAAAGATAATAAATTGTATCTAAACATATCTAGGGGGAGAGTGGGGGTAAAAATAATCAAAAGAACAGATAATTTTTAAATATCGTAGTTATGCTGCCGTGATGAAAAAACAAAACAAATCAATGGTATTTCAAATTAGGTGGAAATTTTTTTGAGAGATTTTGCAAGCTTCTGTCTTTAAAACAGCAGTTATTTATCTCATGTTTGCTGTCTGATAGTGTGGTGAATTAATGCCCGAATGAACGAGGGAGCAGAAGGAAGCTCTCAGTTGGGTTTTCCACCTGGGATCACAGCCCCACCGCTTGGAGAGTAGAGTTGAGTTCCTGTTCTCCAGGCTGAAAAAATTGCTTCTGACTAGCAGAAAGAGCAGAAAATGTGAAGGAACCAAAACTAGACCTTGATCACCCCATGACGCTAAACTCCTTCACTGTGTAATACCTGCATTAAACATGACCAAATATCAAAATCCCAATTTATTATGATCCACAAGGACCAAATGGTTTTTAGTTAATGTTAAGCTTCAAATATAGAGAAGAGATAAAAATTCTAAGCATAATCAAATCCTGATTTTTTTTATTCTTGGATCAAGCAAATGTAGCAAACAAAAGCCTCATCAAAACTGAATTATAGTGTAATACAGACGTGGAAATGGAAGACATCTGACAAGCAACAGGTATAAAATACCCTGGGCTTGGATGATCTCTGCTGACCTCTTCCCTATTCCATTTTCCATTTGTCATCTTTGAACAATGAGGGGAAAATGTGCTGTTCAGAAGTTCAGCGAGAATGTTTGGAAATGTATCCTGACCTCAATCATTTCACTTAAAGGATTTAGAAGAAATTTAATAGCCCTTCTCTCTATATTGCGCCTGTTATTGTTTAATATAGAACATGACAGCACTTCTGACAGCTCCCAAGCTTGAAATCTCCTTTGTTGATTAAGAAAAAAAAAAAAATTAAATACTGAGAATCAGTGACTTGAAAGTAAGGGAAAAAAAGCCCTCTTGTTAATTTTCTCTTTTCCATAATCCACTCACCTGTTATAGCTGCTGTTTTCACTTGCGGGGCTATCTGCAGGTTGGATGTATTGTCACGAATTCCCTTCTCAGAATCTGAGAGGATATAATGTTGTAAACTGTTTATTACAGCCTTAAGCTTTTCGAATTATGTTAAAAAAATCAAACCCTGGAGAGCCAGAATGAGAAGAAGGATGTTTTATATCCAAGAAGTGACTCAGTGTGCAGTCTCTAATGTTTTAGCCTTATGCCGAACAACATTTCCTGCTGCATGTTCTCTGAGGAAAGATTCAAATTTAGGGATTTGTTTCATTTTTAATATAGACTTCAGTGACATCTGCAAGTCAAATATTAAATTATTCCTTGGTGGGATGTACAAGACAAATTTGTGGTAAGAACAAAGTAGTTCTAAAATAATTTATAACGTCATATAAATATTAAATGTTAGATTTCCTGGTGATTGAAGAGGAAAACACACAACGTATGTTTGATCTAAAAATAATGAACAAAGGATAACCTAATATAAAAATAATGAACAAAGCCAACTTAAATGAAAAAGGCTCAACAGCAAGAATAATTTTATTGTTTGCACTCACAGGGACATACATTGGCTGCTTACAAAGAACCACAGGGGTTTTGGACATTCAGCTGTGTCTTAATCGTTAGATTTTTTATCTCTGACACAGAGGGCATCAAGTAACGTGTGAGCAACGTCCTCTGATTAAAAGCCTTTCCCTGGGTCGTTGAGTGAAAAGACGGGATAGCAAATATTTCATCACCCATACTCAGTGGTCAAGAACCCAGGTTGGACCTGACATATCTTTAAGGCAGGACTGACCCATTTAGACAAGGTTTTAATGATGTTTTTAGGTGGATATTTTTCCCACTTGCTCTTCAGCACCCACTCCAGAAGGTCACGACTGTCCTGTGGACCCGCAGATGTGTCATCTCCCACCAGGAGGCTGTGACTGAACTAAAGCAAATCCTAGAGGTGCATTCAGCTCCAGGTTAAGAATGGTAAATTTGTGTGTCTAACACGAGTGCCCAGACACAGACCAGGTATTTAAACTCTTGCTCCAGGCAGTGGATGTACAACCGAAACCATCAGCAAATTTTCCAGCATGATCCACGAGGTGTGCTAAGCCCCTGATCTTTGTTGGCTGCACTGGGCATTTATTCACATAGATGGCAGCAGGTTGACACCTTAATTTTGATAAAGTTGAATCCCACCCTCTGGGAAACAACCCAAAAATTTATTTTCATCTGAATTCCAAGGGGTTTCCGCTGTCTAACTATTTTAAAACAAATTGAGAGCAATTAGCGAAAAATAAAAGTCCAATTAGGGTACCTAAGTGAAGCATACTGGTACAGAAAGCTCTTCATAAATTTTTTAATAGAAATCTGTTGGAGAACTAGTTAGAGAAATCCCTGTACTGTGCTCCACAGGAAATAAAAGTAGATGATACAAAAAGACTTCTGATTTTTTTGATTTATGAGGGGGAAGTTAGTGATGACATCAGTGACTTCAGTGGTAGAATTAGGACAATAATAGGAACTCCAGTAAATCACCATCTAGGAATAAATAAACCCATCACTTCTGACCACACCAATGAATCACCAGATTGCACTGGAGGCATTGTGCTGCTGAAAAGGCTCCTATTTTTAGATGTGGTACACAACAAATTCTGATCTTTTATTTTCATTAACAACTCTGGGCCTTCCTTTCGTGTGTGACTCTTAAAATGGTGACTGATGCATCAGCTCTGCAGAACTGACACCCTTGGCCTCTGGACTTGGGTTAAATAGTCAGGTTTTGCAAGTGGCGCCTGGAACAAGTTTCTTTTATCTGTGGAAGAGCTTCAGGGCATCCTGTGACTCCTGAGAGCCAGACAGAGAGAGTCATTCATCCCCAAACTGAGGTAAATAGTTGATGTAGTAGGACAAGGAGGAATGGCTTTAAACTGAGAGAGAGTAAGGTTAGATTGGATATTAAAAAGAAATTGTTCCCTGGGAGGGTGATGAGACTGTGGCACAGGGTGCCCAGAGAAGCTGTGGCTGCCCCTGGATCCCTGGAAGTGTCCAAGGCCAGGTTGGACGGGGCTTGGAGCAACCTGGGATAGTGGAAGGTGTCCCTGCCCATGGCAGGGGGTTGGAATGAGGTCAGTTTTAAGGTCCTCCCAACCCAAACCACTCTGTGATTCTTAGGGCTTGACAGAGAGGGCCGTTCATCCCCAAATTGCTGTAATTCCCAATTAATTATTCTGGCTGCAGTTGTCTCTACTACAAGCATCCACACCCAAGCCCTCTCTATGAGACTTCTTCCTATGTTCACACGGCAAATGGTTTTTACTATAACTTTTATTGCACATGGTTTTCTAAAGATAAACTGTTCCCCGATAGCCTATGAGAAGCACAACATTCACATGGATGTGTGATTTCTCCAGCCCAAGCCAGAGCTCTGCCCATCTCTGTGCTTGGCAGAAGCAACCTTTGTTTGCTGCTGCCCTGTTTGATGGCTCCGTCCAGACCACTGATAACAATCAGCACTTCTGAGGCTCCACAGTCGGGCTAAAAACCTATTAATAATTGAGATGGGCCAGAGAGCATTTGCGAGCTCTGCTCCATGAAATTCTCTTTGCTTTCAAAATGGGATCAAGTGCCTGTGTGGATAACTGGGAATGCTGCTTTGCCCGTGCTAACTTCTGCCCTGTGCCTTGGAATTATTGCGGAGGATAAATTGATTTGGGCCAAACTAAGCCAGGGAGAGGGGTCACACTTAACATATTTGCAAGGTGGTGCCTTGGTCACTCTTCCAGCTGCTTGATTTATTATTAGAGATGTTCACATAATTATAATTTAGATAATTGTAAACAGAACAAATGTACGACATTTCCTGGAGGTTTGCAATATGACCAAGGATTCTCTAGATTATTGAATTTTTGTATAAATGAACATGTGAGGACAGCCGTGGCCTCGGATCATGATTTATTCAATAGAGGCAGGGATGAGGGTATTGCTTGAAGACCAGACATCAATTAGGTGAGCTGAATAAACTTTCTGACAGCCTTTTTCTCCTCTGCATGAAGAGTGAGGCTGATCCTCTGGGTTAAAGCCAAGCCCATTGTTCAGTGGATGAATTTTATTTATGCAGATTTTTACGAGTTTTAATAATCTTTTATTTATGCTCCTCTGCCTCTAAACTGTTTCTTGGAGCTTTGCATGCGGAATTGAAATAATCTCATTTTTCGCTTATCTAAACGACAGATGTCTTAAGAAAGGCTCCAGGGTGCCTGGAGAGACACGAGCATTTCACTCCCGAGACGATAATGATGTAAGATGGGTGCATCTGCAGCGAGCAGCACCCCAGTGCTTCACCAGGGCAGCAAAGGCTGTCTGGTGTCCTTCATTCTGAGTTTCAAGGGCTGCATGGGGAGATGTTAATGTGGGCTACTGGCTGAAGGGGAAAACAGTCCTACATAAATCTTCCTGAGCGTATTCTTGGTGTGCAACTGCATAATGAGGACAGCATCCGAAGCCTGAAGGGTATTAGGGTCAAAGAAGACATCCCGTAATTTATCCTGATGCTGAGCAGAGGCAGAAGGATGTAACAGGTGAGGGTGTGCAACAAAACACATACCAGGTTTTTAAAAAGAAATAATTAATAATTAAAAGAAATAATAAGCTTTCTAGAGTAATGCAGGATATCTGAATTACAGGAAGTTCATTAAGAAGAATTAAAATTTCCTGGGTTTGGTAGACTCTGATCTCCTTTCCTGACCTCCTGCCTGCAGCGTGCTTGGCAGATGTGCACCTCTGGCAGATGGTTACAAACATGGTCCGTGTTCTATGGCCCCTGAATATAAAAGTCTTTAACCTCAGTGGTCTGACCACTGACCACCCTGCCAAACCCCAACAGCCTTTTTCTTTTAAAATGTGACAAAGGTCTTCTCTTCCCATCGTATATTTCTGATTTGCTCTCTTTGGTGGGATATCCTTGCAGGGTGGACAGGGGCAGCCATAATCCCTGTTTTTCATCCCCTACCTCCTGTTTATGCACCCATTATCATGGAAGGTTCGCTGTTTGAGTTTCGATTTTCCTGTGATGTGGCAGAGTAATTTGTAGCTCTCCCTTGAGTCATTGATTACAATTTTTAACACCATCTCCACTCCTTCACTGAGGCTGCTAACACGAGTCATTACAGTTAAGAGGAAAGCTTTCTCCTCTGAAATGTGTCATCAGATTTGTAAAAGCTATTACTGGGAGATGTATTCATACGCCTGCACTTGTGCCAAGCAGCTAATGATCTTTGGGGAAAAATAAAAATTAAAAAAAGAAAAAGCAGAAGGAAGATTCGAGACAAGTAATAATTTTTCTTTTTCATTTTCAACAACCCGGTTCCTAAAAAGAGAAAAATCTTTTCTACCTTGTGTTTAGCTACAGGTAGATATGATGAGGTAATTTAAAATAATTTAATTTACGCATAATCAGGGTATTCTTTTCTGAAAAATGAACTCCTTTTTGTCATCGTAATCTCAGAGTGTACAATTTCCAAATCCATTGTGTGTGACACTGTAGAGTCTTCTAACAGGGTTGTATTTGCACAGCATAAGAATGGTCTCTTATATTCACATGGATTCCTATTTTTAGCAGACACAGATCAGTTCTTTTCCAGTATATTCCAATTCTTTGGTCATTTCAGAGATCCATTCTCCCTTTTAAATTAATGAATAAAATCTCAGTGGGAAAAAGTGAGCGGGCAAAGTAAACAAATTTTATTTACAGCTTCAAAATTGCTTTTTTCTCTTTTTCCTTTCAGCTGGAGCAGTGGGCACAAGAGGCTGCAAGCAATGGGCACCACTCGAGACTTCCAAGCACATCGATCACTTCCTTAAGGATCTCCTCTGCTGCTACCCATGATTTGTTGCAATCTGAAAGTGCCTGCTGATGGGTAAATACCTGATTATAAAGACAACTGAGCAGTGAAGGGCTCATTTCTTACATTTCAGCTTGTTAATCATCATGACACCACTCTTTTTCTGCATGGAAGAGCATCCCTTAGCCTTTAAATAATCTGGATTAGTGCAGCTCTTAGTACTTCCTCTTATGACTTGTAAATATGGAAGGGCAAATAATGGGAGTCTCCCTTCCTAATTAAATTTCTTAATCACTAATCAGTAGAACTGGCTTTTAATTTAACTCTTGTACTCCTGTGTCTCAGTGCTTTACAGCAAGTTTGTGAAGCTGTAGGATTTGCATTGTAACTAAAATTTAAGGACTCTGATGTGTAAATTTAAAAAAAAAAAGGATTTTGTGGATTTCTCTCTCCATAACTTCAAAATGTAAATTTTTCTTTTGTTTCCTGTAGAAAAAATGTGTTTCCTGCAGTGGTAATTTCTCCCGGTTCTAGAAATAGTGAACACTGACACACAGTAGGCCAGAAACAATAGGTCAGAAACATTATTTGATTTTGTTGTTGGGGGTTTTTTTGGGTTTTTTTTTTTACTGTTTTACTTGTTGGTCCATAGGCAGGAAAAATTGGGTTTTGTTTTGTTGTTTTGGGGTTTGTTCTTTTTTGTTCGGGGTTTCGTTTTGTTTTGGTTTTGGTTTTTTTTGGTTTTGTTTTGGGCTTTTTGTTGTTGGGGTTTTTTGGTTTTTGTTTGTTTGTTTTTGTTTGGAATTTTTTTTTTTAAATTTTGGGGGGTTTTTTTAAATTCTTTTTTCTATTTTTACTGACTACTTTTTTATCCCACCTTGTTGTCTTCTGGCTTTATCTCTCCAGGACATCCCAGTGAGGTTGAATCCTGCTCTGCCCATGGCCACAGGAGCTCTTTGCTCCAAGGCAGGGCACACGCTGATGGCAGCAGCTTTTAAATACTTCGGGAAGATTTTACTAAAACCCAAATCTCAGATAATTTATGCTTTCAGAAAATATATCTGTAACCTTTACAGGACCCACTTGAATCTTGTCAAATATTCAGCAAATGATGGTGCAAAAGCCACCATAGAGGTGGACCGAACAATTCTTCTACACATTAGCTCAGATATCAGGGGAGGTATCAGAGGGGCCTGCGGTGCTCTTCCCATTAAGATTTTAAGTTTTCCTGATTTGTGTGGAGCAGAATTAATCCAGCAGCAAGGTTCATCTTGGGCCAAATAAGTGAAGCTTCAGTCTTATTGCTGGAAAAGCAAATAAATTATACAGAGGAGAAATGGCTTGGTTTGTCCTTAACGAAGGGACAGATGGGAAAAACAAATATCCATGAAGTTTTTTCTTGGCTTCCATGTCAGTTGTGGCACCTAACTGAGTTGAATTGTTCTAAAATCTATGTCAAATATTAATAAAAATACACTCTTTCCCCAGCAGGAAGTGAAAGCTCACAGCAGAGCTGGAATGACCCTCACAAAGGGTGTGAACCCAGGACCTTGCCATGAACCACTGAACTTTTCACAAGGCTTTATTTTTCAGTCACCACTCTGTGTTTTTTAGCCACCATTCGAATTCTTTTCTCCATGGCACCTTAGAATAGGGTAATTAACCTGATTTTCCGGCTAAATTTAGTACAGGTAATTAAATTTTTGCATCTCCAAACTTCCCCCATAACATTAATTGCAGAGCTTTGCATTTGTCGCTACTGATGGAGTGTAAAGATGATGTTGTGGAAGTCGTGGGATGGTTTACCACTGAAATATTGTCTTTAATACAGCCCTGAACAAACTGAGTGCAGCTGATCTACACCAACTTGTGTTCTCACATTAACCTTACGAAGCAATAAAGAGGCTCTGAATAATTTATACCCAGAGGGGGGATTGCCCAGCTCTCCTTGAGCCAAATGGGATGAACATGGGAATAACTATGGCAGGCTCAACGATCCTCAAAGGAATCCTGGAAAACCGACAGCTTTCTCTTAGGAGCTGGCATAGTTCCTCAGGTGAAATATTGAAAAAAGAGGTGGGAAAAAAACAATTTATGGCTCTACAGCAGTGTTCTAGAAAGTGGTTGTGGGTAGGTGAATGCACGCAGAGCCGCGTATACAGGAGGAATTTCTTAGCCAAGGAAAACAACCTGGATATTTGCTGGCAAACATTCAGCAAATCTGTAAGCAAATTGCTTTCTGTAAATCTCATTTTAAAGCACCCTGCCACTAACAAACTGAGAGTATTGATATTAACAGGGGATTACTGTAACTTTCAGAGAGTAGTGGAAAATGGTGGAGAGCATCAGGGTACCATGACACCGGTTAATGTATGATGAGGGGAAAATGACTATTCAGTGCTCTTCATCATGCTATGAATCGAACAGATTATTCTGTTCTTTGCAGATTCCAGTGGCTTTCTCAGAGGTGGTGAATATAAAATCTGGAAGAAAAGTCTGTTCCATTATTTTTTATTACTTACAGAAAAAAATACCTGAGTAGTGAATTTTTTAAAAATGCTGTCTGTGGATCTCAGGGAAAATCAGTCAATCCTAGCATTTTGGTCTTTTCTGAGGGAAGTTAGTGATCTCCTTAAAGGCTTTTCTTGCTTTGTTTTTCTTGTTCATTAGTGAAAAAAAGAGATGTGAAAATTGTCAATCCTTTCTGGCCTTTTTTTCCTCCAAGCTGAAAAACATTTTAAAGGGAAGGGCTGAAGAGGCAATCTGCTACAGCTGAATCAAAGAATGATCATTACATCAAGCCTCTGATCACCACAGACTTTTTTTTTCAAGTTAAATAACATCATCTGCACATCAGGGAACATCCTTTGTGTTGCTGGAGTGAAATGATGCCAGGAGTTAAAAAGTCCACCCTATAAAAGAGTGGCACCTCAAGCTGTGCCTCAGCCGTGTGCTTTCCCAACTGAATCAAAAACCCAAACCTTTAGAAATATTTAGGTTCTTAATGCTTAAGTGTCAATTTAAGATACGATTTAGATGCTTAAACATAAAAATCTGGCGCAATTTCAGATGTTCTGTATTCTCCAGGCTGGCCTTCAGCCGCCTCTACAGAAGGGGACAGGTTTTAGTACCAGATCCATCAGCTCTGGGATGCCTTAGTGACTCCAGGAATCGGGCTTGAGACTTTGTGTCAGTGCTCAGGCAGCTAAATCCACTTCCTAGAACTAAAATATTCCTCCAGAAGTTTAGCTTTTTGTATTATTTACTGCCTGTGTAAGTTTTCCTGTGTGAAGTGTTATATTGAGCCTTCGGGTGAGTCCCACCTAAACATCGTGGTGGCGATTCCTACCTATAAATCCCTGTAAAGGCTGGACCTAAGTGACAAACCTTCAAATCAATATAAGAATCTGTCACAGAGCAGGGAAGGGACGTCTAAATTCCATTGTTAATGCTCAAGGTGTTGCATTAAATTATTTTCTTAACAACTCCCTCATTGCTGATTCCCTTCTGACATAAACCACCAGTCACAGATTCAGGTACAGATGACAGAGTCAGTTTTTGTAGATTAATCCTTGTCTTGACCAGTTGCTGAAATTTTAATGGGGAAGTTTCCATGTCAGAACTACACCCATCCTCCTACATTCATTTCATCCCCCTTTTTTACTGCACCTGGCAAAGTAAGTCTTTCTTAAAGAATCTATTTTCCATCATTTTCAGAAGTGACCTGAAAGAAGTCCCACGGTTTCCTGTTTATTCTGTGTTCAGATTAAGCCATTAGCTGTGTCTACGAATATATTAAAGATGAAAGAATATATTAAAGATGAAAGAATATATTAAAGATGAAATATTAGAACAGAAATTGGGGTACTATTATGGTATTTTGTGCTGTCTAGGCCATGCTATCCTTTATTCAGCCATATGATGACGTAAAATAAGGATTTTTTACCCCTCTATTGCATTGATGGGTCTTTAGATCTTTTATTTTCCTTTCTGATTTGTGTCAGCTGGTAAAGAACTCCCATCCTCCAATGTGCTATTTAAAGTGATTTTGCCAGGGATGGTTAAAGCTTGTTCATCTCAGCAATAAACACGTACTAGATATGGTTGAAATAATATATATATTCCTTTAAAAATTGTTGGATAAAAATAGACATGTCCTTTAAATTGCCCAGACAGATAATGGTGTAAAACTGCAGATTGTGAAAGGTTCAACAGAGCCTGCAAATATTAAAAATAAAGAAGCTTTTTTCCCAAAATCATACATAAATTTCTTGATGGTTATTCTATTAGGAAACTGTGAAGTTGTTCCTCCTGACTGAACACGTCCAGTGCTCTCCAGAATCTTTGGCTCCACGCTATTTTTCTGTAGTGTGCATACTTTTAGGCTGCTGTGCTTGGTTTTGGTTTTGTGTGCGTTTTTTGGTTTTATTTTGTTTTTGTTTCATTGTGGGGTTTTTGTATTTTTGTTTGTTTGTGGTTTTTTTTGGTTTTGGAGGTTTCTTTTGGTTTGTTTTGGTTTGGGTTTTTTTTCGTTAGTTTGTTTTTGTTTGATTGGTTGCTTTCGGGGTTTTGTTTGGGGTTTTTTTGTTGGGTTTGCTTTTTGTTGGATTTTCTTGTCTGTTTTTCTTGTTTTCTTTTATTTTTGTTGTTGTTGTTGGGTTTTTTGGTTCGTTTGGAGGTTTTTTTGTTGTTTTTGGTTTTGTGGTTTTGTTTGGCTTTTTGTTTGTTTTGGGGTTTTTTGGGTTTTTTGTTTTGTTTTGGGCTTTTTTTGTTGTTTTTGTTTTCTTCTTTGGTTGGTTTTTGGTTTTGCTTTTGGTTTTTTTGGGGGAGTTTGTTGGTTTTGGTTTTGGTTTTGGTTTTGGTTTTGAGTAAATTTTATCATGTGAAAGACTCAGAAGATATCGTGGATGCCCGATCCCTGGAGTTGTCCAAGACCAGGTTGGATGGGGCTTGGAGCAGCCTGGGATAGTGGAAGGTGTCCCTGCCCATGGGAACTGAATGAGCTTTCAGGTCTCTTCCACCCCAAACCATTCCATGATTCCGTGATCAGTTAATAGGGAAAAACCTCCTGTACCTCCTTTGTAGCTTCTCTCTTTGGGAAGGCAGAATTTGTTGGGGGTTTGGTTGGGGTGCTGCACTTCTAAGCTCTGGCGAGGATCTCAGACTCCTAAGAGAAACTGAATTTATTCATCAGAGGTAATTTGAGAGATTAAACTACGGTTCATAAAGCAGGTCCTCCAGAATCAAGAAAGATAGAAGAATAAATATTTGCATGCCTCCCGTTTTCCCAGCGTGCTTTTTTCCTCCTTCTGCTCCCACACTGAACTCCAGGTAGGTGCACACAGAGGATGGGAGTTATGTCCCGTGGCTTTCAACATCTTCTGTGTGGCACAGGGATTCTGATCCAGCTGTTTTAGCTCGATCTCAGCTGTACACACTGATTTTATTCATGTAGTCACTCTTGGTTTTTCAGGCAGCCTCGGCTGACTGGTAACAAATCACATTTAAACAGCAAAATCCCACTCTTAGAGGAAGCCAGGGAGGCTTCTTCAGTCTGGGAAGGAGTCAAATTCAGGGTCAGTGTTGTGTTACAGCAGTTATGTCAAAGCAGCACAAACCAGAGGGACACAGTATTAGACTACAAAGAAGACCAACGAAAACCCTCATACTTGGCTGGAGGTAATTCTTATTTTTTTCCGTTTCATTTGGGTCCAGGATTATGTTGTCACATCTTTGAAAGAAAGTAGATATGGAGCAGCATGCTGGTATAAGGGCAATAAACCATGTTATAGCCAAACCTTTTGCTCTTCTCCACATGAAATTTCATTTTAAATTGTATTTCCGTATTAGACTAAGAGTATATATTCTGTATTTATATAGTGTTCTTATAAAAATCCTCTTTTTTTTGGTGAACCAAGTTCTCCCTTATGCATCAGCTTTTTTTTTGAAGAGGAAGAAAATCCACCTGGGAAATTTCCAGCCTTCTCTAATCAAATACTCATCACTAGAAGAACAACTCGAAATATTTCTTAGGCCTTGAATAACAGCCCTGCTTGGGTTTGAAGATAGACTCCAAACACCATTTAAAATCTAATAGCTATTCAAAACCTAAACATGTGTCTCATCTGGTTGATAAGGTTCCTTTTACTGCCAAGAAAAAAGGAGAAAGAAAGAGAAAGGTACTTCTAGGTACCTCTAGAAGGCATTTTTGTGCAGAAATCTTAAATACATGTTTTAAGATGGGATGAATCACTGTCTGAAAATATCTGTCTTTCTTCACAGACGGTTGAGGGCACCTAAGAGTTTGATTTAGACTAGCCAGGTAAGTTTGTGATAGCTAAAAGCAGCAGGATTCTTCTCAAAATATTTGTCTATTACTCCTTTTCTAGCTCCTTCTGTTTTCACAAGGTCCTATTAAATCCTCTATAAATGTAACCACCAACATCTGGTTACACTCAAAATCCCTGCTGTTGGTGCCATTTCCACTCCACTCTATTCCACCAGGAAGCTTGATTTAATTCCCCAAGCAAACAGGTGACTTATTTTTGGTTGCCTGCTAAAAAGTTCACGCAACTCGCCTTAAACATCGCCACTACAATTCTTTCATGTCTGTTTCACTGCAGAACGCCTTAAAATGCCCCCTCAATTCAGATCTTCTGGAAGCTTCATCCAAAAGTGCAGTCCCTCCTTTACCGCTTCCCATTCCTCCTGATTCGTTAGCATAATTGGGTAGTGATGACTGCCTAATGAGTACTTATTAAGAATTTCCTATGCATATCTTGCTGCTAATTTTTCAAATCTCAAGGACACAGCTATCCAGTGTGCATCAAGAGTTTGTGTATGAAAATCAGAAATGCAGAGCTCTCACAAAAATAAGAAAATTATAGATATCTACTAAGGCTTCTTCTCATTTTTCTCCCCCTGCTGAACTGTTTTCTTCAGTAAGAAACCTTTGGTTTTTTTAAAAAAACACACCATGATTATTAAAAGATACCATGAAAAATTGGCATCTCTAAAATTTTCCATATATATATTACGAAAGGAATGGCCAATAAATGAATAAGATGTGAGTCAACTCAACTGCTTATGCAGAAATGCAGATCTTTCTTGTATCCCCGCTCAGGTAATCCATAATTTATAGCGGAATGAAGGCATAATTCAGAAGAACATAGACAAGATGTATTCAGTATAATGAGGGGTTTTATTTTCCAGCAAAAGTAGATCCTGTCCATCCATGATCAATCTAGTTTCCAATTACTGGCCAAAACTCCAAGGAGATGCACAAAATACGTTCTGTAGATCACACCTGATAAGCATTTTTTCCTTTGACTATCAAATAAGAGGTAGTGTGAGTCAGACCTCCCCTAATCAGGGACCAAACTGCGCCGTGCAAGGGCAAAGATGGATGGGGCTGTGGTTTAGCCCAGGGGAAATGAAAACACAGAAAAAGCTGAGGTGGGTTGGCACTGCTGGATCCCAGGCGCCCACCAAGCCACTCCATAACTCCCCTCCTCAGCAGAACAGAGAGGGAGGAAATAAAATGGAAGAAACCTTTTGGGCCAAGAGGAAGGCTGTTTAACAAAGCAAAAGCAAAGTCTGTGTGTGATCCAAAGGAAAATGGTAGATGTATTATCTGCTTCCCATCAGCACGAGATGTCCAGTCTCTTCCCAGGACGTAGGGCATGTTGTTTCAGAAGACAAAGCTCATAATTAGGAGCATTCCACTTCCTCCTTCTTTTTCTTGGCTTTTATATAAAGCTCTGGCCACCTGGCATCCAGACAAGGTCAACCCACTACAGGTCTCCATCTGTGTGAAAGACAGGGAACTAAATACAGGGATTCCTGGGATCCTTTCCTTCACACAGTGGTCATGCGGTTGGACTCTTCCTGGCCCTTTTCGTAATATTTCATTTTCTTGTTTATGTTTCATCTCTCTGTAAATCACATTAACACTGACACCTCATAGAGCATCTTCAAATAAGTAGAAGAATTCCTTCCAAAGTTTCCAGAGCATGTAGAGAACTGGATTGCTCTGGGTCCAGATTCTTTTAATAATTGCTCTCCAGATTTTCTACAAAGAGAAGAGGATATTGCCCGAAAGCACGTCTCGCCCTAGTCCTTATCTGCCCTTCACTGTAAAACGATTGCAATAACCTGGAATCTGTTCTGCATCATAAAACTGGTTAAAAGAATGATGCTTGTAATGAGCTTTTAGCACGTTGCCTCCCACAGCCTCATTTGAGTTTATCACTGCCTTGTTTCCTGCTGGACATGAGTCATCCCAGCAAGTCATCAAGCAAATCATTCCAGATTCCTCTCCAAACATCAATTAAAAGTTGTCTTGCAATCACAACGTACCCCAAACAGCACCCACAAAGAAACAAACTCTTACAGAGACGTGACTAGTCCAACCAGCTCAAGTATTTTGCATTTTACTTCATGGGAGTTGTGTTTTTATCCAAGTGTAGAGTGCTCCAAGTAAGCCACGACCTTCTTAATCCAAGCCTTACCAGGGAATTTTTTCAGTCTAGTATGACATTGGTAGGTTCTCGAAACCAAACAAGTTCGTGGCAGATCATTTCCATTTGCCAAATACACCCTTCAACAGAATCCTGGGCCTGGACAGCAGCGGAAAAATGTGTTCACGCTGGAGGTGTGAACTGGATTTGTGCAGCTGTCAGAGATGCTGTCACTTCTGGGTGACAGGTGCATGTCAGGCGGTTTGCAAGGATTCTTTGGGCAAACAAATCATCCCTTCAGGTGTCCTAATGTTTTGAAGCTTGCAGTGCCAGTTTCTGTGTATTCTGGGTGCTGGCAGAACAGGTATCTTACAAAAAAAGCAAAGATTTTTTCACTCAATGATCCTTTCTTTTCTTGTCATTTAATGACAGCCTCTTAGGAGTCTTCTCCTCAGTTTGGAGGCAGATTCAGGGCCTTCCATAGTGACTTTACACATTTTACACCCCTTCCTCCTTAAACTGGGAGCAAGCTGTGCTTGTACATCAATAGGTAACAAATTTTTATCATGTCAGTTGTGATAAGCTGGTAAATTCCATGTCCTTCTGGTGTGTGGGGTTAAAGAACTGAGGAAACCACTTCCAGTCAACTGCTCTTGATGGTCTTCAGGTAATTAGCCATGACTGGAATCAATGATCCAAACTCAAAACTGACCTGAGAGCTTCACTTCTCAGATCTTCTGTCAGCTCTTCTCTCTCTGGTTGTGCGACTTGTTTTCCAGTTTTTTGGTTTGGGTTTGCTTTTTTTTTTTTTGTGATAGAGTCTGGTTTTGTCACTGATTTGGATGTGGGAGTTTGGGGACTATTTCCAAGATCTTGACATGAAAAAGCTTTTCCTGTATATTCAGAAATGATGAGTGAACAGTCCTTGATACTCTCATTAATGCTCATGGGTGATGCATTTTTTAATGTCCATCCAGGGTTTTCTCCAGTGGGACACTCTTCACGTTCAGTTATGTGTGAATACCACGGTTTCAAGATCGGCACAGAGATCTCTAAACTGGAGGAAATCAAGATAGAACCACAACTTCATATGATAACTCAGTCCCAGCTAATTAGTTCCACAGAGAAACAAGATTAATTAGCCCAGACACAACACCACCCTGGTTAAGCTTTAGAGTTTGGGCTGCTGATCTAATAACTCCAAACCCCAGCGTGAGAAGACACCCAGTGTGATAACACCTTGTGCTGCACTCCATCAGTGTGGAACACAAGCATGAGGACATCTCCTTGCTCCGGAGACCAGCGGGTGATTTGCATAATTGAATTTATAGCAGACCCAACAGTCTAGCGAGTCAGGGCACCAGATAAAACAGAGTGGGCTGGCAGTATTAATTCATGGCTGTTCTGAATTAACTGAGAGATTTTTGCAGCTTTTTTAGTAGCACAACACGATAAAAGAACCAGCGATCGGTGCAGTAAAATTTCATATGTTAATAACTTTTTAAAACACTAAAAGGGAAGGAGCTATATAATGAACCCTTTGTGTCTGATATCTAAGTACTTATAGAAGACATAATTCTGACTCTGGCATCCTTACAGTTTGGCAAAGAATGGGAAAACAGAAGACTCTAAGAGGAAATTAAAGCTAGACAAATCAAACATGAAACAAGAACATATGATAAAGCAGGGTGACAGGGATCGTTGGTAAAATCTTCACGGAGAACATCTCTGAATCAAGACTGACTTGAGACCAATCACTGGATGGGCAAAATGAGTCGTGGGATGGAATTTTGTGCTGTTACAGTGATGCCTTGAAGTGGCTACCTGAAAACAGAGGCCAGACAAGAATAAGAGAGTAAAAGCAGGTATTTATTTGAAGGGCTTCCAAAGGTACACCTTGGGAGTGTAGAGCCTCCGAGGGGCTCCACCCAAGATGGACCCTGGGTCACGGGTTCTTCACGCTTTTATAAGTTTGGTTCATCTGCATATCAGGGTTAATTCTCCAATTATAACCTCAGCTCATGATGTAATTACCCCAAGCTTGCCCCTCCTCTCAAAGGCTTTTAGTTTACACATTTTGAGGCCTGGGACAATCAAGGTGTCCTTGAAGAGCAAACCTAGAGAGGTTTGTAATGTCCAACCAGCACGAGAGAACAGCAGCTAACAGGGCAGATGAAACTTTAGGGTTACACAGGAGGCAGCACAGGGTTTGAAAAACATAAAAATTAAAACCTAAGGCACCAACAGAGGTTGGTCTGAAGAAGCACATTGGCTCCTTTTGGCTCACAAAACGGAGCCAGTGGTGATGAATTGTTGGAATGGAGAGCCTGACAGGAGCTGAGGCAGACAGTGCTTGGGTGTGTAGGGAACAGAAACTCCTGAATTAACAGGAGAAGAAATTTCCCCTCCTGCGCTGGCAAGAATTGCTACTTTCAGTTTGGGAAGTCTGTGCAGCTCAACCAGGCAAGGAAAATTCAACTTACAATGTACCAGCTGAAGTCTCAAATTAATGAGCCAATTAAAGTTATATCATCACCTGAGCAATGGTTACTGATGAGATGCACTCTGTCAGCCACGTGGCACATGTAATGAACTGTCTTGTAGTTTAAATCACTGAGATAATTTTAATATATTTCACTTAGCACTTGTGAAAAGGCCAAGCATCCATAAAAAGGGTTCAGCTCTCAGGCATTAATGTTTCCTGCAGGCTGATGTGGTGCATATGGGCCATTACAACAACTTAGTTAACTTGCCAAATTGCGATAATTAGAACCCAAAACTGAATTTCTTAAGAGAAAATTATTCTTTGCTCTTTAAGAGTTTGGTTTACAGTGGAGGCCTTTGTATGTAATATCATTCTGTGCTTCACAGCTGGGCTGAGAAACGCAGGGGAATTTTGCCTTTGTCTGAAATGTGTGGGTGCATAAGAGAGAATTTCTGTCATGTACTCAGTCACATACCACAGAATCACAGAATTCTAGAATATCTTTCTTTTAACATCATGCTGTGCTTTGCACCTCTGTCCAAGGTATGTTCCCCTTTTGGAAGAATAATGTCAAAAATTAACTGAAACACAGCTAAAAAGGAAATGTGTTCACAATTAGGTCTGTCATCATGATAATTTTATGTCCATCTCTCCCTGAAAAGCCTCAATGCAGTGCCAGCGCTAATGCAACATTAACAATAATATAAAAACATAATGGTTCAAATTCCCCACAGCAGAAAATGAATCCAATGCCGCTGATTTCGGTGGAGAAATGCCAGCTCATAAAAGCTGAGGAACTGCTGTTTTCACGGGGCTCATTTTAATGATTAATAAGATACCAGATTGGTATTTGTTGTTTTTTGAAGTGATCAGGGCCTGATATCCTCACATTATTATTTAATTCAAGCAGCAGAAAGATTATCACTTAATTTGGATGAGTGTGTGCGCATAAAACCCAAGCCTCACAAAGCCGATTTAGGATAATCCTATCAGCTGGCAGCCAAGAATTGACTGAGTGATTTGTCAGCCGCTGCGAAGCTGGAATCTCTCTTTCTTTCTCTTCCTGCCTTCATGGAGATGTGCTGCATTGTTACAGCCAGCTTTTATCGTCCACTGGAATTAAAGAGAGTCTCGGGGAAGATAATTAACTGCACGCAATGAGCAGGGCAAGGGAAGGATGAAGAAGGGTTTGTAGGAAAGGAAGATGTGTCTGTCATTGTCCCTGTTAAGAGCACAGGATACACAGCCAGGTGTTGTTTCAACTTCCCTTCACTGCTTGAAGCAGAAAAGCTTGGGGCAGCAGGGCATGGAAAAGGAGCTGGTTTAGAGGAGGGTCTAGAATGTGTTGATGCAGTTTTACCAAGTGGACTTCAGGTGCTGAAGGAATGTTCTCTGGGCTTGTGGGGTCCTTCAGAAGTAACAAACGAAGGTGCTGCCAGTCTGAGTGATATAATGAGATGTTAATACTGATCCTCGTGGGTTTTGACACATGAGCTTGAAACTCAGCATTGTCTGGTTATAAAAGAGAGCACAACCTCTGCTCCTGAGAAGTGCAAAGTTCCTCCTGGTGTGCCACTGCTTCCGTCAGTCCTGCTGCTTTTACACCACCTTCCGAGGCAGGGCTATCATGCTCTGGTCCACCCCAAGGGAAAATCTGGTGACCAACATCTGCCACTGGCTGCTGTAGCTTTCTTTTCCAGGGCAAACCTACGAGATGTCTTCCCTCCTGTGAACAAAGGCTGTGGCGGGGTCAGGAGCTGTGGGGTGGTGGATGGAGCAGTGAATGCTGCAGAGCAGCTCGCGAAAGTCTTTCCTGTGGGTAGCAGGTGGCAAAGATGGAATATTGAAGCACAGAGAGCGTGGAGAGGGGTATTCAGGAGGTAGAATGCTATTCCTGCCAACTCCTCTCTGCCCCACATCCTGGTCACTCCCCAGGTTCCACAGAGACAGGACAGGCAAAGAAATCCACACAAAACCTGTCTCTAATTACTGCTGAGCAGATCTGCAGGGCTGTAGTAATGAGTACAGAAAAACATTTAAAAAGGAAAAGAAACCCACAACAAAACCACCCACAATGTTTTCTTCTTTTATTAGTACATTATATAACATCTCCCGAATCCTGAGGATAAAGTAAAGCGTCTTGAAATCTACTCCAAGAATCTGGTCTTTTTTCTTTATTTTTTTTCCCAACCTGTTTTTCCTGTCTAGAAGACATAATGATTTTTGACAGTGTGCTTAAAGCTTAAGGGCTGTGTGCTCTTCCTTAGAGTCAAGCACAGTGCAAAGGGCAGGGATCTACAGGGATCACATGGACAAAGAGGAAAGAAAACATACTTTTCACTACTCTGGATTTTTGACACCTTTCAAAGAGAGAAGAAAGCCAGGGCAACCCCTTAGAAGCATGGAAAATACTGAATTTGGGGGTTTCTAATGGGATTTGGGTGCAAGGAAATAGCTATAAGTGAACTGTATTTAAGCTGCATGCAGTTCAAAGTGAATCCTGCACAGCCCATTCCTTCCAGTCAGCCTCCACAGATGCAGAAATCCAGTGAAACTGCGATTTTGTCTCAAAAAGACATGCAGATTTCTCTGGATGGAAAAAATTACTGGTCCCAGGAAGAGCAAAAATGTGTAGGATGATTTTCATGGTAAGCAGAGATGGACAAAACTCTGAGTTGGCAAACAGTTTCCTGAGTCACTTTCTCCTTCACTGTGTCCATTCCCATCACCCCATAAAAACTTTCAAGATGAGCAAATAATGCTGGTGAACAGCAGTGCAGCGCCCGTGAGTACCTGCATTTAAAGGACTGAAATCTTACCTCAAAATAGAAATAATTTTTCCCTCTGTAGAAGTATAACCTTAGAGTCTGACCCCATGATTAAACGTCTCCCATAAAGTGAGATATCTGCATTGTTGATGAATATGGCTCAGCTGGAGCTGAATTTCTTGCTATGAGTAATACAGAGAAACAGATGATTCCTTTGACTTATTGCAGACACTTATTTCAACACGAGATTAATCATCCCCAACAAATCCTTGCTTCCCAGTGATTCTGAAAGAGTTGAGAGAAACAACCAAGGTACAGACATCTACACAGTGCTTTCAGATAAATCACATCCTTTCAGACAGTTCTTGGTTCTTTTCAGACAGTTTTTCGTTCTCTAAAACCAGCTGATATTCTGGGTCATAATAGCATTATCATAATAATGATTATTATTCTTCAGAATTAAAAGGGATGAATAATGAAATGCCTAATCAATTTCCATAAACCCCTGTGTAAGTCCCCTTTAGGGCTCAGTAGGTCAATATTTTTTTTCTGAAATCAAAGGAAAAAATGTGTATTATTGTCGTGGTTTCCTGGAACCCTTTTCTTTAGATCTTGGGAGGATTGGTGTTATTGTACAGTCCTTGCAACAAAGGGAACCTGTACAGCTTTTTTTCCTCTCTCCAATATAACCCAGGGCTGGGGAGAGAGCTTTTCCTGCTGGTTTACCCTTGTATAACTGGAAGGAGAATTAGGTCCACAGCAGGTGAGCCATCTAAGGCAGAAGATGGTAAATTGAATTGGAAGAACACAGCAACATTTTAAACTCTGTGTCTTCTGCGGCTGCAGGGAAATCAACACAAACTGGATGATGTGCAGGCTGCTGGGAACGGTGGAGTCACACTGCCTGAAAGCACATGGACTTCTTAGAGTGATGGTGAACTTCCCCTGGAAGTGCAGTTTTTGTACAAATAACAGCCCTTCATGCTTGGCACCTGATCGAGTCTTTGTTTCCAGCAGAGAAACCGTGGGTTTATGGCCTGAGAATGACAATAGGAATGTGTTTATTGCTAGGGTCACAGCTGGGGATGATTATTACTTTTTTCTTTGTCAAAAAGAAATGCTACGGGCAGCTAAATGTGCTTTCAGCCTGATTTGAGGAAGGATTCTTGGTAAAAAGTCCTCTCTCTCTCCCTCCCTCTGCTTTGCTTTTCCTTTGCCAGATCCAGGTTCACTGCAGCACCAGGAGGCTGGAGGCCCATCATATTTTTGTTCTCACAGGGAACCACGCGAAATTTGCGTGATTGGCTTTGTCGAGGAGGCTGGGGAGATATCAGGGTTATGGGTTTGAAGGGTTAGGGATTCTCGTTCCTCTGCAAATTTACCTCAGGGCCCGTGCATCGAAATGGGCAGTCAGAGAGTCTTTCCGGGCTGTGTATCAGAGATTTTCTCTCATTAGAATGTAAAACCTAAAAGCGCTGGGAAAATCTGCTAGAACCAGGCTCCAGTGCTGGCTCATGTAAAGCCAGCTCGGGGTGGTGTTGACACGCTCCAAAACCCCACTCCAAACCTTACTTTAGAGCAAAAGGTACTCTAAAAAAGGCATTCCACCACCACAATGCCGTGGCAGCAGCTCCCCTCTGCAAGCCAAGCCCAAAGGAGAGCATTTTTCACCTCTCAAAGATGCACCTGCCCTTCCAAGCTCAGCAGTCAGCTCGATGGTAACCTCAGCAAATGGCTGGTACCAGCCTTTACATAGACACGAATGCATGTCTAAACATCCTCTTTTTTAATTAATACAGTCCATCTCTCCATTCTCCTATCGACTTGGGGAGCTGAGATGTAATCTGATTTAACTCCTGTAACATAATCTTGTTTGGTTTTATAGTACTTCCCCCTGCTCGTATTAAAATCCTATTCATTTACGTGTACGCACTGCGAGATGGACGTGCATCTGTGGGTGCACTGGAAATGTGGAGCAGCTGGTGGGTGAAGGAAGGCTGAAATTAAGTCATTCAGTGGGGGCTGAAATTATTGAAGGCTGGAAAAACCTCCAGAAAGCTGAGTGTCTGATATGTCTTTCAGAAATGTAGTCACAAAATTCCCTATGAGAAGGCAGCCCCAGAAGCACAAGTTGCTTTGTTCAGTTTCCTTTGCCTGACTACAAACAACACTTTTTACATGTAATTCTAATTTCATAAGATGAACTTAAAGCACCAGGAAATCTCCTGTTTCAGACTGAATCAGTTGGTGAACATCCAGATTGTAAATATAGGTTGGTGCCTGACCATTTATAAACATCTGCAATGTAAACCTCTTCAGCTGCGGTTCTCCTTAGCATCAGAAGAGAGAAATCAGTTTTACTGGGAGCAGATCAAGTGATCAGAAGGATGGACATTGCTAAAGCATCAGAGAAACCATGCTTCAAAGAGTTTACCTCTTTCTGATTGCAAAGTGTTCATAGATCCCTGCCCTGCAGATGCTGGGAGCTGCTGAAGTCAGCTGAGAACATCTCATGGCTGGAACTGGTTCTGCTGGACACAGGGGAAGCTTTCTTTCTTGCAGAAGCCACCTCTGAATTCACCTTCTCCCAGACCCTTGCCATGCACACCCAACACAATGGTAAAGAGGGATTTGGATGTCCAGTAGGATTTTAAATAGCTTCAATCTGGAGCTTCACCACCCCTGAGGGAGTTAAAAGCAGTTATAGCTCACCAGCGATCCCATAGGAAGGGGTAATCTTCAGGCTCTAGACATTACTGGAGAGACACCTGATGTGTCTGAGAAGAAGAAACCCAATTACAACTGTAATTTCCCATGACAGTGAGTTTCTCTTTGAAACTAATGGGTCCTAGGTACTCATATGGGATATTCACCTCTAAATACCAGAACAAGACAATTAAGTGGAAAGACCCCTATCATGGTTTGAAATCATAACCTGGTGTTCTACATCAGCAGTTTACAGATATTCCAGCTCAGATGGGAAACACTTCATTTCAAGTATTACATAAAAATATGATGAAGGACGGATGTTGTTTTAGCACTAAAATACTTGAAATGGGATGACAAGATAAAGGATGGCAGAGGTGAAGAGCCTTTTTTTTGTGAAGCAGATTAGGAACAAAACCATCTCAGACATCAGACTTCTGGATCTTTCCTCTCCCAGGGGGTCATATTGCCTTCCTACCCTGTGTATGCTCAAAAGACAGCTATGGGTAATGAACTCAATTACTGTAATTAAAAACAGAGCCAGCTCCCACTCCCTGCGCCCTGAGGAAATGCCTGGACTTCACTCCCATGGAATTGTTCGAATGCATTAAAATAGTGTGGTATAGATGCTATTAAAGTCCTGCTTAACCCAGAGACAGAGGCAGAGACAGAGGCACACAAGGTCAGAGATGTTGCTCTGCGTATGAGCAGAACCACGGATTCAAGTTCAAGGTCCATCTCCTGTTTATAGTGCAAAAGCTTCAAATCTGGTTCTATGCACAGATTATCTCAGCTGCTGAGATGTGCTGACCCTTTGAAAGTCAGCAGGATGAGGGCAATCCAGCCTTGGGACTGAACACTTGTAAACACGGGTATAGAAATAATTACATCATTATATCATCTGTATAAAATATGTTAGTTCTTCCATTCTCAAAGCTGAGCAAAAGATAGCAGAACTAACAACAACTTTTTTTAATACATATACTGAAGACTAGCTAAAACGGTTGGTACCTCCTCACTTTCCCTCCCTATAAGCATATTCTGACTGAAATCACTCACTTTGGGTTAATCAGCTTCCTCAAGATGATTATAACCAAGAAAGAAACTAAAACCCACCCCCCCCAAAAAAAGTCTACTGATTAAGTATATACATGAGTGATCCTACCTGTGCTGCCTGATTTCCAATGAGCATTTTGTCTCAGACAGGATCCTTTAAAAATATGTTCTAGATGGGATTCTTTAACATAAAATAGCCAAGGGAAGCTTTTTTCCCCCTAAACTAAAAGCACCACAGCTGTTTTCTGTACTGCTGCACTGAAGAGCAAGCAAAAATGCAGCTGTTAAATCAGTTGCAGATCAGCCTGGCAGGCCTAAGTACAGCTAGTTCTGCTTGTCTCGCGATTAATGTCAAGTAAAAGGAGGTGACAGTAATTGGTGTTGTTGGGAAACGAGCTCTCCTGAGAAGGGAGCAGCTCTGGGAACAGAGAAATGCAGCGCAGGGTGGATTGAGAGCTTCATGTGTCAAGGAAAAAAAATTCCAGATTCAGGACTAAGGGGTGACATTATGCAGCTAATGAAATACACATCTGAGGAATCCCTCTTTCAAAGTATTCAGCTGGAGCCATCCCTAGCTTGTGTCTGGGAAGGCAAAGAATCCTGCCTGCTGATAATCCCATTACATCTGTGGATGGTGTTTTCCATATGTCTTCTGTTGTGGGACTTTACCTGGAATTACAACTCACTAAAATGAGCCCATCATTAAAAATGGTCCAGATAAAAAACTTTTGCTGAACTTAACGACATAAAGTTCTGAGTCATATTCATTGCCTCTGCCTGGATGAAAGTCGATTGACAGAGTGAGACGTCAGTGCTGGGCATCCTCGTGCAGGTCTGGGAGCAAACCAGGCTCCTGCACTGCCCTCACAGCCAGGGCAGAGCTGCTCTTTGCTGTCTGTGGGATTCAGGGAGTGATTTAGCTCCTCAGAGAGATGCGTTTTAAGGTAACATTGCACTTTCTCACAAGGGACTCGATTCTGTTGTCCTCAGAAAGTCCTCTGGTGTCGTTTGAGATGCTCAGAGGTATCCAGATATCCATGTAGGGCTGATGGATGGCACAATCATAAAATCAGGGAATGGTTTGCATTGGAAGTGATCTTTAAAATCATCCAGTTCCAACCTTGCCATGGGCAGGGACACCTTCTACTAGATCGGGTTGCTCCAAGCCCCGTCCATCCTGGCTGGCAAAACTTCCAGGGATGGGGCAGCCAAAATATCTCCAGGAAACTGTTCCAGTGTCTCAGCATTACAATTCCATGATTCTGTGATTCTATGATTCTTTGACTCTGTTACTCTGTGATTCTATGATTCTGTGCGAGATGCCAGAGAAGTTCTGAGGATCTCTGTTAGAGTGGGATATATTTAAAATCATTTTGTATTTGTAATGATTTTAAGGTCATTATATTCCTGTCAAAATCCCAGACAGGGATATTCAATGGCAAGGAACTGATAATTAGTGAAAGAAGGCATCACTGGTATGTCCTGAGATATATGCAAATTAATATGTAAATGAGAAGGCCTGGGTTAAAAGGGTTCTGTTTGAAGAATGTTTCTGTATGATTTTTTGAGACAACTTTCAAAGCTGTTGGTCAAATTTCCTATTAGGCCAAGGAAGGTTTATAAAAAAGGGGGAGAAAAACTTCTAAACCTTTGCCAAAATGCTTTGAGTTTTTAATCATAAAGTTTTAAACTGCTCCTTCTTGACTTCTTCCAAAATAAGCCTGTGGTTCTGTGCAATAATTTTAGTGAGACTGATGAGAGTTGGAGCTTGAAGCACTAACACATGTTAAGTGAGACTTCTCTAATTTTAAACAGATCATACAATGAACGTATTTGATAAGGCTGAACGAAGCGAGATGTCATTTGAGCTTTATTAATACACTCTATTAACAGAAACACCACTTCTCTCTAATGTGCTGGTGATCGAGTGAGGTTTTTAAACAGTGTTCAAGCGTGCACAGATGGATACAGATGGTGCATGAAGCAATTCTAAGTGCATCAATCAACAGCTTCAAGTGTGTTTCATACACAAGAAAATGCACATTGCTGAGAATGCCTTTGGATTACCACAATTATGCGCTAAAGTGAAGATTCCCAGTGTGGCTCCTGTTATGCAAAGACTGAGTCAATCAGGCAGAAACTGCTTCATGTGTCATTTAGGATTGCTGTGAAATTCTCCATCTGGACCAAACAGAGGGAAAAATACGAAGCAGGAAAAAAAAATATGATGTCCTTGCTTCACTCATATCGTGGAGTGGAATAGAAAAAGTGAAAGGTGAAATATCTACGAGTGAAACGGGGAAGAAGTGACAATAAAGATCCACTTAGAAATGGAAGGAGAGGGTGAAAATTAATAGTGAAGGTTAGAATCTGTCTGTATATATCCACAAATTCCACATGTAATGGAAGTAAGCCCTGCCAGGGAAGGTTTAGGTGGGACATTAGGAAAATGTTCTTTTTTACCAGAGGGTGGTTGGGCTCTGGAAAAGGCTCTTAAGGGAGGTGGTCACAGCAGCAAGCCCAGCAGAGTTCAGGAAGCACTTGGCCAATGCTCTCAGGCAGAGTGGGATTTTTCAGGTTTTCCTGTGCAGGGCCAGGGTTTGGACTCGATGATCCTTGCAGTTCCTTCCAACTCAGGGAATTCTGTGATTCCACGATTCCATTATGTTTAGGCAAGGCAGACATCACAGTTAGTAGTAGAATAAGCACAGGTAGACAAGAGCATGGTACTGCTGATAATTTTTCCATCTTTTACCTTGTATTTCAGGACAAGAGGAACATTCTGATGAAACGGAGCCCCGTGCAGAGTCCACTCATTATGGGAGTGCTGACAGAATTGCCCTGAAGAATTTCTGAGAGGTGTGATCATAGACTCACAGAATCACAGTATCATGGAATCATACAAGGGTCATAGAGCCATGGAATGGCCTGAGTTGGGAGGGACCTTAAAGGTCATCCAGTCCCACTCCTGCCATGGGCAGGGACACCTTCCACTATCCCAGGTTGCTCCAAGCCCCGTCCAACCTGGCCTTGGGCACTTCCAGGGATCCAGGCGCAGCCACAGCTTCTCTGGGCACCCTGTGCCAGGGCCTCATCACCTTCATAGGGAAGGATTTCTTCCCAATATCCCATCCATCCCTGCCCTCTGTCAGTTTGAAGCCATTCCCCCTTTTCCTGTCACTCCAGGCTCTTGTAAAGACTCTCTCTGTGTCTTCCTTGTCAGCTCCCTTCGGGCACTGGAAGGCCACAGCTGGGTCACCCCAAAGCTTCTCTTTTCCAGGCTGAACAATCCCAATTCTCTCAGCCTTTCCTCCCAGCAGAGCTTCTCCATCCCTCTGATCACCCTGGTGCCTCCTCTGGACGGGCTCCAGCAGCTCCAGGTTCTTCCTGTGCTGGGCCCCCAGATCTGATGGCACAAACTGAATACAAACATGAGAGTACAAGCAAGGGTGATGAATTTACTGCTCTTATAGAGTCAGCTACCCAGAGCATCGATCCTGCTTCTTGCCTTTGGGAGAAACGCTGCATCCCTGAGGAGCTGATGGCCAGCTCAGTCTTGCTGCACACATGAATAATGCTCTTTCCAGGGAGAAACACGATGGGTATCAGTAATTCACAAAGAACTGCTGATTCCAGCCTCTCCAGCACTACGCCTGAAGCGGATGTGTCATCCCAAAGGGAATCTCCATCAGGCCAGACTGCTCTCTGAGGAGGAGAGGAGCCTGTATCACTGACCTGACCTTTATTTCATGCTGCTGTTTACTCGCAAGAAGGAACAGCAGGACAGAGATCTTCAGTGTCCAAGCAGAAAGGTTAAAGGGAAACAATGGACCGTAAATTTGGAAGTGGAATTGAAATGTAGCAGCTGAAAAGGAAACATGTATTAGGATGCTGAGGCATAGACAAGAAAAATATGTCAGATTTGAAAGAGATACAGGGTAGATTGAGAAATCCAGTGCAGTGAAAGCCAGCACTAAAAGGAACAAATTTCAGAAGCAAACATAATGTAGCCACGCCAGCACTGCAGATGAATCGCGGAATAGTTTGGATTATGGAAGCTCAGTTTTGCCAGAAGTTTATCCAAATTTGTGACTCTCAGCTTGAAAGATTGTTTACCCAGCAAGTGTTTGGAGGGCATACATACTTTGCTAATGGCTTGTGTTAGATCTGGACAACTTTTTGATCAGCTTCACATTTCCAAAATGAAACCCAGCACTGAGTGAAAACCAAGTCTCTTTCTCTCTTTCTGTTTTCTCAAAGAGATTTGTCTCCTAGGTTTTTGTTTTATGTCACTGATTTTATGAATTGAGCGGGTTTTTAACTCCTGTATCATTGCTTCAGGCTAGGACAACCTCCAGGATGCTGGTATTTGAGATTCTTGAGGGGAAAACAAAGGATCAGAAAAGGGAGAGAAGTGAAAGATGATGCAAAAACATATTGTAGGGACTTGCACTCATGGAGGGGCAAAAATATGTGAATTTCCCATAGGAATACATGATGCATTGAAAAAAAAAAGGCAAATTTCAGCAAGTATTTCAACACACTATACCAAGGTCTTTCATTCTGGGACTCACAAGTGATGGGAAGTTTCATATTTACCTCCTGAATTTTCCTGTAGTATTCTGGGAATATTTAGTTTAAGCTAGAGGTTGCCATTCAAGACCATTATCTCCAAGATGCACCAGCCTAAATTTCTCATTTTCTCCAGAAACAGGATAAATTCTGTCCTTTTCGGGGACAGACTGAATGAAATGACACATCCACAAGAGCCGTGCAGGCTTTCTAAATGTTTGTGTCGTTTTAAGCACCAAAGCAGACGGATTTTGAGGCAGAGAACAATTTCTGTGCTGAGTGCTCCACAGGAGGCCAGAGGAGGGAGTGAGATACTCACAGGGGAAGAACCTTTTTGAGAATCAGTTAATTACAAGAAAGACTTTGGGTTTGGTGTGGGTTCACCCACTGGCTCCATACTTGGAATCTATGTCAAGGGCTTAGGGTTACATGATATTAACGAGTAAAATGCACTGGGCATTGCTTTTTGTACCTCACTCACACCTCCCATGTGCCCAAAATCCTAAACCCTCCACACACCATAACGAGAAATCCCCAAAGCTAACTGGAATTTTCCTGGTGCAGCCTGTTTTTGCCTGTCTGATATTTCTGGGAGAATGATGAGAATCCCTGGAGCAGATCAGCTGTTCCAGCTCTGTAGCTAAGCAGCACAGCTTGAGTCGGGATATCGCCCTCACCCGTGCACACGGCTCCCATTTATCACCCGAGCACACAAACACCAGGGACTGTGCACAGCCATCCCTGAGAGAGCCTCTTCATCAGGGCAGCCACTTGAGGTTCATTATTCCCCTGACAGCCTGGAAAAAAACTCCTCTGGGCTGTTCGGGGTGGGAAGTCCCTTCCTGCTGGATTAGTCAGTCAGGACATTAAGGCTGAGATTCATCTTCCTTCACTTCAAATCTCCACCAATGAGAAGTTTCCAGCTGCAGCAGAGCCACGTGAACTTCATTTATTCCCTTAGCAGAACAACCATTTCAGCTCATGATTAGTCTGATATTAGACATTTATTGTAAAACCATCAATATCACAGGCCAGATAACCACTGACTGTGAATTCTTGTCCAGGTGAAAAGCTGGAACCAGATATTCCCTAAGGTCCCTTCCAACCCAAGCTGTTTTATGATTCTGTAATGACCTCTCCAGTGCAATATGGCTACATTTATTCAAATTAATTTGTTAAAATCTCACATTTTTTCATTTGTTCTTTCCCACCACTGGTTTAAAACACAAAGTACTCACCTTTTCCTGGGGTTTTTTACCACTGTAGGCTGCTTATCAGAGGACAACATTCCGCTCTAGCCCAAGAATCAGTCAGCCACAAATTAATTCCTCACGAGGTAGCTTTGAGCTAAGATATCAAAATCTTCTCTGGAGCAACTGTGGAGCTGTTATCTCTGCTGATTCTGCTATGGATGAAAAGCAACTTTTGGCAGAGAAATTATAACAACAGGCTCCAGGGTGGTAGTTTTTCCCTCAGTACCTACTTATAGGAAGGAGCATGGCACAACTCCCTGTATTATCCAGCCAGTGGAACCACAGAGGTTTAAAACAGCTGAGCATAAAACCTTTATTTTTACCTTTTCTAATTATACTTCTTTGTTTGTTTCAGTTCCTCCTAATTTCTTTCGTATTTCAGTTTTGTCCCAGACCCACAGAAGATGATTCTTCTCCATCCATTGCTTAAAGAAAACGATACTGAGACACTCTGTAGACACACGATATTTCGTGTCATGCATTAATTACTTCCAAAAACAAACTAAACAAGAAAGGAATGTGTCGTACTCAGACACAAAAGGACCACACAGACCCAGCTCAGTCAGGTAGAGAGACCAAGACCACCAAAAGAGGTCTCGTTGTTTATTTCACATCATATAAATCTGCTTCTGGGAATGACCATGGATTGGAGGATGAAGTTACCACCTCTCCAACCACACTGGTCAAAGGAAAAGACCATCAAACTTTCTCCGCCTCAGGAGAAAGAATGAAAACAAAAGAGAACAATTAGCTAAACATAACTCTGTTTACAGAAAGTGCATGAGAACTTAACTGTATTTACAGAAAGTGTGTGAGAACTCCATCACAGAAATGAAAACATCAAAACACTGCAAAACTCAGGGCGACAGGAATGTATGAATCAAGAAAGAACAGCAGAAGGAGGGCTGTGCTTCTCAGGGCTTCCTAAACACAAATAGGGGATATATTCAACTTGCAACAGGGTTGATTTAGTGCTTGTGATCCTTAATTTTGGAAGCCCGTCAGTCATTCTCCTTTGGTTTTGCTAATTATTTAGACAGTTTCATCTGGACTCTCATTTTTTGGTGAGGAAAATGCTCCTCTGGGCAACCTGTGCCAGGGTCTCACCACTCTCAGGGGGAAGAATTTCTTCCTAAAAATCAATCAATTCTTGATTGTAAGGAGTTTTTTCTGTTCTTCACTTGCTGCACTGAATAGGTCCTACTGAGATGTCAGATGCTCTACATATTTAATGCTTAGGTTTGGGTGTGTGCCGGTTTGGCCAAAATCTAGTAATATAGCCCCTGAGAGAAAACCAGGTTGCAACCACCCTTCCCCCCCACAGGGTTCGGGAAAAAAGAAATTTTTCCTCGAAGGAAAGTGAAAGAGATAAAAACTATTTATTTTAACAAACACACAGGAAAAGGATAATGATGCTGAATAATGAATTAAAACCCCTGCTATAGAGAGAAACCTGGGAAGATTTCAGAGTCCTTCTGTAGGTGTGGTCTCTCTCCTCCTCGGAGCTGGTCGGTGAGGGCGTGGGCCCACCCCCGGGCCTCGGGGAGAAAATTCTCCTGATGTGTTCTGATGTTGTTGAAACAGTTCAGAAGAGAAGAAGGGTAAAAAACCAAAGTCCCAGGAAACAAAATTCAGCTCTTCGTCTCACGCCAAGAGGGAAAAAAAAACCAGCTGGCTGAAGAAAAAGCAAGCAGGGTGCTCCCTTCGTGCCTTCCGCAGTCAGACAACACTGAGGAGTGTAATCTCTGTGTCCTTGAGAAGCTGCTTTGGAAAGTTCATCTGGGGTTTTTTTTTTTTTTCAAGCTCAGTTTAAAGGCACAGAAAAGGCACAATATTACTTTTTGGGCATAGAGCATGATAGGGGATACACATGATAGAGTCACCCCAAGACAGGGTGTTAACAATCCTGTTTTAGACATTCGTGAGAGGTTTATGCCACCACTTCTGCATTTATTTATGAGCCCATCCATGTTAGGAATCAGATCAGATCAGATGCTGTCCATTGCTTTGCTAGTACCTCACCCTGGGTTATTCTGATTGCAGTAAATTCTACTGATGTAGTTTTTCAGCTTCAGTGGAAAGTGAACTGGCTTTTCGAGAATTACTAATACCCTCTTCTTTTTGATCTACTCTTTTTTTTAGTTGTTTCATTTTGTTGTGCAGTTCTTGAAAGACGATCAAGATCCTCGCTTTCAAGTGTGTATTCTTCTGATGAACTGTTTATGCATGACTAACTTTAATGTTCTGAAGTCCATTTCCTGTAGGTTCTGGTAATCTAAACACTGTAGGGCTTGAGGAAAACCACTCAGCATCTTCTTCCAATACGTAATAAATTCTGAAACTCGGTTTTTCAGTTGAAGAACTGTGTCAAGTCTGGATAATCTCCCCAAATCTCTTCCAGAAGCCTTGCAACCCACAGCCTGTGGTTATTTCTGTGTGATCCCATTTGGCCCAGTTTGGTGCAGCAGAGCTCAGGGATCTTTGCCGGGAAGAAAATTTTGTGTTGTGTTGATGCCTTGAAGTGGCTACCTGAAAACAGAGGCCAGACAAGAATAAGAGAGTAAAAGCAGGTATTTATTTGAAGGGCCTCCAAAGGTACACCTTGGGAGTGTAGAGCCTCCGAGGGGCTCCACCCAAGATGGACCCTGGGTCATGGGTTCTTCACGCTTTTGGAAGTTTGGTTCATTTGCATATCAGGGTTAATTCTCCAATTATCATTTCAGTTAATGATATAATTTCCCCAAGTTTGCCCCTCCTCTCAAAGGCTTTCAGTTTACACATTTTGGGGCCTGGGGCAATCAAGGTGTCCTTGAAGAGCAAACCTAGAGAGGTTTGTTGTATCTAACCAGCATGAGAGAACAGCAGCTAACAGGCCACACAGAACTTCAGAGTTACACACTAGGCAGCACAGGATTTGAAAAACATAAAAGTTAAAACCTAAGGCATCAGGGTGAGGAAGTCTGTGTGTTAAAGCCATGTGAGAGAAGTTAATTTTTCGAGCCAGCGGTAAGTAGGCATTCCAGGACTGAAAACAATGGACATGAGGAGATATTAAAACCATCCGGGGAGAAATAGGGAACTGAAAGTTGGCACCTCAACAGGCCAAAGGGGCAAACAGGCCTGGCTGACAGAGATGCTCTCAGTGTCACTTTTAGGGTCATGCCCATATTAATCTTTCACTTGGTAAAGAATGGATCCTGTCTCTCCATGGCATGTGTCAGCCAAGAAATATTTGCTGTGTACTTTTCTCTTCTTGATGCTCTGCTCACATGATGTATTTGTGCATGGTAGGAAATACCCAGCAAACCTGATCTCCTGGGCTGGGATTTGGGGGATGATGGCAGCCTCATGCCAGGCACTGGCATCAGGTACATTGATTGTGTTGGAAAGATCAAAACAAAGAATGAGATCTCCTGCTCTTCACAATAACTTGGCTCATCCTTTAGCCCAGGTGCCTCTTTACACATTTGTTTGAAAGGGATTCGCACATCTTCTCTCAACCCATCACTTACAGGAATTGTTTTATTTTTGTAGTTGCACTGAATGCACAGATCTTATGGGAATATTTTACAAACCTTTCCAGAACTTCTCACTGGAAACAGCCTGGACACTGGTGAAAGGGCATGGCACAGGATAAACCAACTGCAGAGGGAAGTCTGGCAGAACCAAAATTCACACAGCTTCAAATGGGAAAAAATCTGTCCTATTCTGCCTAAAACCAGAGTAAAGACAAGTATTCCACTTCCCATACAAGTTTTGCCTTATTAAAAAAAAATAATAATAATGGCTTCAGACTGAAAGTGAGTAGGTTTAGATTAGAGATTAGGAAGAAATTCTTTACTCGAAGGATGGTGAGGCCCTGGCACAGGTTGCCCAGAGAAGCTGTGGCTGCCCCTGGATCCCTGGAAGTGTCCCAGGCCAGGTTGGACGGGGCTTGGAGCAACCTGGGATGGTGGAAGGTGTCCCTGCCCATGGCAGGGGTTGGAATTAGGTGATCTTTAGCGTCCTTTCCAGCCTAAGCCATTCCGTGCTTCTATGAATATTTGCAGGAATGACTGACTCAGGTGTTTTTCCCTTGCATGGAAGCATTTTTTAGTGATTTTTTTTTGATTGACACTTCATAATCTTCAATAAGAAGCATCAACCCTGCAAATCTGTGCCCCTCTTGAAAAGATGAAATTCATTTTGCAAGAACAGCCCACATTTTTCATGTATGTGAAGAGTCACACATGCAGTCCAAAGAAAGTGATATTTCGCTTTGTGCTTTTGATCAAAAAGTCTTTCTGTGCTGAGACTTTTTATAGCACACCTGATAAAATCAATTATACATTTTTTCTGCTTCACTACTGATCAAAAGCCTCTGACAACTGACAATAGCGAGGCCATCTGTCACTTTGAAAACCTGTATTTTTAGTGAAAGGAACAAAATCAACCTCTTTTGCCCCAGTAAGGAAGTAAAAAACACAGACAACTCTTCCCATACATAAAACATAAAGCTTGTGAATAACACACGGGCATCCCATCACTCACATTATCACGGCCGGAAGAATGGAGTACATGGAGGTGAAGTAACTGATGAGCATCAGCCAACAGCCTTTGACCTGAGCCAGAGAAAGAGCCTGAGTGTCTCACAGACAGTCTTTGTGCCAAGGGTTCACAGCTTTATCAGGGGCAAACTGATCTAAGTGATTACCACTTTTGCATTCCTGGAAGGAAGCTGTACTTCAGCTCACCAGCTAAAATTCAACTTCTTTTATAAGAACTGAAAAATGGGACTGAATAAAGGCTGAAACGCCAAACACTCGTGAATTACTTCAAACTTTGGCAACTTTGGTTCCTGTCCTTCACTGTTTTACCAAAAGTGGAATTCCCAGAACTCTAAATACTCATGATGGTTTGGGGTCTGATGTTAATTTGATTGTTTTGTGCCTTTTTTTTTTTTTTTAGCAAAGATTATAAGCACGAACACTTTATTTTTGTCCTTCTCCTGAACCTTCTACCAAACGCGCTCTTCTTGCTGTACTTAACAGATACATATTTTTCAGCAGCACTTGATTTCTTCTTTTGTCAGCACTTGGAAAAGATCATAAATCAGTGAGGATTAGGTCTCTGTAAAAGACTTCGTCTCCTGCTACAGGGCTTGAAGGTACTTGAAGGTTATGGGTAGTTAACATCCCTGGGTGTCTCTGACCAATCCTTTGGGTGCCAGTGGGGCTGGTGAAGGAGCAGGTTGGGATACTGGGTTCTAAAACATAAATACAGAACACATCCAGTGCCCAACACAGCTGCACTTTCAGTATCTTTGTTGTGCAATTTCATGTTGAACTAAAAATTTGAGCCCAGCACATTTCAGGTTGTAGTGATGACCTTTCATTTAACACGGATGAGTAGCTTCATGTCTCCAGATCACTTTAGGCATTGGAATCAAACTCTGGAGTGTGAGATTGAGCTGAATAGAACAGATTAAATCCTGTTGCCGTGTAAACATTAAAATCTTGGATGCTAAAATACACAGGTGGATCTATGCACCAAAGCATCTGGCAGACCTTGCGTGATAGATGCATAATCCTTTGCTGTAGCCCAGTGCTGCCGTCTCTTTATTTATTTATATAGAGGTAGAATTTATTCCCATACTTGTACCAGGGAGAGGTGAGTTCAGTTCTAGAAATAGCTACACTGAGATACAGATGAGTAATATTATAAGCCTGTTAAATTATCACATATTTTTCTCATTTGCAACTCATGGAAAGTCCTGCTCTTCGCTGATGAATTTCGACATTTTTTTCTGAGCAGTGCAAACTGAAATTGATGTAATAAATTAAGAAAGCCTGAGCAGACTTTTAAACATAATAAATATTCCAACTCATCATTTTTTGTGCTTGAATTTTTTAGCAAAATCAGTATGTCAGTGCATTTCCTTAATGCTGCAAGATAGATGTCAGAAGGAGTAGGACTGGTTGTGAAATGTGGCACCTCCAGGAGTTACAGATTGTCACCTGTGCTTCACAGTGTATAAATGTCCTTTTAGTTAATCACCAAATTCTGGATGCTGACCCTACATCCAGTTCTGGGGTCCCCAGTACAAGAAAGACATGGAACTGTCCGAGCAGATCCTGAAATGGGCCACAAAGATGCTCAGAGAGCTGGAGCACCTCTGCTATGCTGAGAGACTGAGAGAATTGAGGTTGTTCATCCTGAATAAGGGAAGGCTCTGGGGAAACTTTATTCCAGCTGTTCAATAAAAGAAAGGGAACTTATGAGGAAGACCGAGATTTTTTTACCAAGGCCCACAGTGACAGGACAGGGAGAAATGGTTTTAAACTGAAATAAGGAGGTTTACTTTTGACATAATGAGGAAGACTTTTTTTTACTACGAGAGTAGTGAGGCACTGGAACAGCTTGCCCTGAGAAGTCATGGATATCCCATACCTGGAAGTGTCCAAGGCCAGGTTGGATGGAGCTCTGAGCAAACTGATCTAGTGAAACTGATCATGTNAGGTTTACTTTTGACATAATGAGGAAGACTTTTTTTTACTACGAGAGTAGTGAGGCACTGGAACAGCTTGCCCTGAGAAGTCATGGATATCCCATACCTGGAAGTGTCCAAGGCCAGGTTGGATGGAGCTCTGAGCAAACTGATCTAGTGAAACTGATCATGTCCCTGTCCGTGGCAGGGAAGTTGGGATGAGATTAACTTGGGTGCCTTCAAACCATTCTATGATTTTGTGAACACATCCTTATTTATTTATTTACCCTTTCACAGCCTAAGAGCGTGAGGATGGCCACAAGCAATCAAATCAAAGTCTCACCAAGTTCAGCATCCCGCTTGCACTGGTGCTTGTTCATGGGAGAGTTTAGGAGAAGCTCAGCTGTGTAGTGATACCACACTGCCATGTTTGTCTCAGTGAACTGTAGTTTGCAGACTTCCTGAAAGAAAATTATACCTTTATATCAATAATCTTCAATGGACTTTGTCATATTACATTTCCTCAGAGTTTTCTGTACATGATGGTGTTTGGCCTCTGGAACATCCTTTGGTGAAGAGCAAGAGTTTAACTAGAAATTATATGAAGAAATTTATCCTTTTGCATGTTCTGCGTGCATCACAACAAGCCCTTAATTCCATATTGCCTTTCAGAATCTCTCTGTTATTCCCACAGTTCAGATGAGTCTCCTGTTGTTGTACCTGGAGAAACCTGCATGAATTTTCTAATGCTAAAACTATAAATATTGACAAATTTGTTTTTATCTCCAAGCTGATATGAATTTCAGAAAGCTAAACTGTCTGGTAAACATGTTTTTCCAGGGTTTTTTGTTGTTTATTTGCTTTTTTGTTTTTAAATCTTCTCTTCCTCTGATCTCTGTCATCCCCACCGTTTCCTGTACATTGTCTGTCACTGTTTGAATGCCAAACTAGACAAGGGGGATTCGTCACCTCTAGCAATGCATATTCAACCAGGGAAATGTGTTTTTTTTTCCCTGGTGCCCAATTTGGATTCAAGAGACTTTGCTGCCCTTGATGGAGCCACCTCCATTTACATCAGCCAAGAAGCTCAGCTCCTTCCTAAGGATAATGAGAGCACTGAGTGAATCGTTCCTTGATGTGAAGTGTTCTTTAAACTGGGAAAGCCCGTTTCGTGTTGCTCCTCACAGCTACTCTCTGATGCAGCTGACACAGTTCTCAGCTTCCTCACAAATGGCAGGCAAAGAGGCTCCTGAGGAACAGTGTATGAGCTGAATGAAATAGAAGTTATGGCTGTGACGTTGCCATAGCAATCAAAGTTCATGCCTGATGCCAAAATGGTACCACTATAATCACCCATCAAAGTGTCCAGTTGCCATGGCAACTCTGAAAGGCCCGGACTTCAACTTCAGTATCTCCACAATTGAAAATAAATAAATAGAGCTGCTAGTGTTTTAAATAATTAGAGTTTATACCTTTAGGTGTTATCCTATGATCGTGACACGGTGAAGGCAAACCACTTGCTAAACCCTATCGATAAATCCCACACTTTGTCAATAACCACTGCATGCACCACAACCACACTGGACAAAGTTAACTTCTTTTTTCCTCACATGTAAAAGTGTTCCATGGCCTGCTGCCTGCTGGAACGTGTGTTGAGACATCCTGCTACGTGGTGTGGGGCTGGCTTTGATGTTAGGGTCTGGGAATATGCTGCCCAGGGACTTGTTCATCTGAGGTTTCAGTAGTGGTAAAAAGAACGGAGTGAAAAAAGGCTTTGTTACATAAGAAAATTTTGGTAGAAGTCAAATCTGCTGATATTTTATTTTTCCTTTCTGCCTACCTTGTTTACGTACAAGTATGAAATGCATCCTGAATGGCAATTAAATGGGAGTCAAAAATATCTCAAGTCTACTGAGGAGAAGAAGAAGAAAATCCTTTAATTTAAAGTGCGTGTAACTGGCAGAATGCTGCTGGGGAGCTGGACTCTTGCTTAGCTGTAAGTCAATCTTTTTTCTGTGTCATATGCCCCAGTGATGATGTTTCTGACATTAGCATTTAAGGGACTGAAAGAGTAGAAAACCGAAGTGAAAAAAGTGTAATTCCAACTACTTAATGAGGGAAAAATATCTTAATCTCTCCCTTTCCTCTCATCGGTTTCTGTACCAGGAGAAAAAGAATATTTGTCTATTTTTGTTTCAGATGATCCAAATAAAAATCCCATGGCCAATATCACAATGCATTTTGAAACAGTTTCAAAAGGTTTTGTCTGTACACCGTCCCCCTTAAATGGCAAGTTCTCACAGCGTGTCTAAGGATGTGAGTTTTTTACTGTATCTTGCAAATATTAAATCATGTAGAAGCCGTATATGTTCTAATGAATTAGGGCACAGAAAATACTTGTAAGCAGCCTATGAAGGAGCTGTTTCTTCCTTGAATCATGGAATGATTTGTGTTGGAAGGGATCTTGAAGATCATCCAGTGCCACCCCCTGCCATGTGCAGGGACACCTTCCACTCGACCAGGTTGCTCCAAGCCCCGTCCAGCCTGGCCTTGGATACTGCCGAGGATCCAGGGGCAGCCACAGCTTCTCTGGGCACCCTGTGCCAGGGCCTCCCCACCCTCAGAGGGAAAAATTTATTCCTCATATCTAATCTAAATCCACCCTTTGTCAGTGTGAAGCCATTCCCCCTTTTCCTGTCACTCCAAACCCTTGTCCTCAGTCCTTCTCCAGCTCTCTTGGAGCCCCTTTAAGCACTGGAAAGAGCTCTGAGGTCTCTCAGGAGCCCTCTTTTCTCCAGGTTGAACACCCCCAGCTCTCTCAGACTGTTTCTTCTTTTTCCTCCTGTCTGGAGTAGGATGCAGCTGTGTATCAATGCAAGATGCCCAATATTTAAATCACACGAGGTAAGTTTAGCTAGCCTTGATGCTAATTTCTGTATTGATGACCTTGCTTAGCTAATAGGTCGCAAACGAAAACAAATCCTTGGAGGTTTCTGCCTTCTCCACCTATACAGCAGCAGCCACTCATTTACCATTGCCCAGAATTTTTCAAAATCTTTCTAACACCGGATTTTGATTATTTTCCTGTTGGCTAAAGCCACTGAGTTTATTGCTAATGAGAGAAAACTTGGTAGAACTCTAGGCAATCATTTTTAGATATTATATCCAGGTTCTTCCAACCCTCTATTTTTTTTTCTGGGAATGTTGTCGAAAATGCAAAAGATAGCAATGTTTGGAAAAGATATTTTGGGTGTTAGGCTCTTTCCCTTGTAAGCAGGTTATGGTTAAGTACATGGTGACATATGTAATATTTTTTATGAAGCTGTAGTGAAAAAATCACCTGCACATTTTACATTATTAATGCTGAAGGAAACACGAAGTTATTTAATATACCCACATTGATTAAAAACTTTAAGTTTTTCACAGAATTATGCACTGAAATAGAAATAAAAAATTTTGCAGCTTTTATCTAATCCAAGGAAGCAACTATGAATAATTTTCATTCCTCACAAGATTAATCAAGTATTTCCTTATTATGATGTTATCCTGTATTCTTGCTTTTCATAAACCACGCATCATGGAGGTGAAAAATCAGAACTTAACATCCCCAAGGTCCATGGATCAGCACCATGCTGATACTTTCATTTTGTTCTCCACTATTTTCCTAACAATTCTCGAATTAAATTTCATAGGTTATTATTTGTGCTGTATTTTTGTCATCTCCTACTCAATCAAAATACCCTTCTCTGATCCCCGCAGCAGTACTTGTTCTTTACTCAATCAAATACTGTCATCAGCAAAATGCCATGGCACAATTCACTGCCCTTTTCTGTTCTAAATTGGTTACAAATATTTTGACCACCCCAGGTTATAGCTGAGCACTCAGAAGGATCTCATTGCGAGCATCATCCACTGGTAGAAATAATTATTTACTCCTATCATCAGTTCCCAACTTTTTATATAACCTTTTAACCAAATAATGTCCTTCTCTCTAATACAGCAGTGATTATTTTCTCTGACAGCCTCTTTAACAATTGTTTGGCCCAAGCTTTTGGTATGTAAAAATCCATAGCGAACAGAGCACAAAGGGTAAGAGTTTTCCTAAAGTGAGAATGGATCACGAAAGGAAAATATGAGTTTTCCCAGGAAAGAGTTTTGCAAACTAATACTTTGATCCCATACACGTTCCTATTTGATGAAATGTTTGTAAGGATACAAATTGTAGATGAAGAAAGCTCTAAACTGATTGCCCACAATTTTACACAGATATTCACATTTCCTTGAGAAATCTTTTATCATCATTTCTGCATTCATTGTAGAGAAAGTCCTGATTTCCTTTCAGTGGAGATTCTGATTCACCACTTCTCCTCCTTTTATTGGCAATTCCGGGTGGCTTTTATTATTCACGATATTCCATCTGTCTATATTACTGATATTCTCTTTTTCTACTCGTATAATGTAGTTATTCAATATTATATTAATTAAGTATATTAAATATTGTACACCATGTGTAAGGTTTGCAATGCAAATGATGCTTTAACATTTACACTCTTAGACCACGGTTGCATTTAATGAGAAATCTGAGGAGAGGCATCTTAACACCAGATCAAAACAGCCATAACCTCCCAGAGCAAGAATATCAACTCATATAGAGATTCATTTCAAATTTATTCCAAAACCAGAACAGTGAAAATGACAGGGCAATATGTGCTGACAGTCTCGAGGTCAACTCAAATACCATCTGTACCCTCCAGCAGATACCATTCACTTTTTAAGACAGTAGCTGCTATAAATAGTAAATCATGGGAGGGTTTTTCGGTTAATTTGAAAGGAATATAAGTGTGTACCCACACCTGGGTCGTGTTAAATATGTTTTGGTGGGCAGTCTGGTGGTGCACACATCTTGCACCCATAAAAGCAGTCTGTCTTACACGTCACTTTACTCCAAAAGGAGCCTCGTTGGCTACAGCTGGGTCATGATTTAGACAGGACTTCTCTGTTTGAAGACTCATTTACACCTCGTTTTTATCTGAGGGATGAGTATTTACCTCAAAGTCCTGAGAAATTAGGTATGGCGGTAGTGACAGAATTTATAATTGTCACATTTTGCTGCCCTCCAAAGCTTAATGACATCACAGACATTTCCCAAATCCAGTGGAGAATGAGCAGGAATCTGTCCCTTCATCAAAGCAACACTTTTCTCCCCATTTTCCTTTCCACTGGTCCTGGTGACACCTACTCTGAGTCATGTGCTGAAGCAGCACAGGAGATGAGTAATTAAAGCCTCGTTGAGCACTGAAAGATTCTCTACAGTGCAGACAAGATGTTTTTGCATATCTGTAGTGGCTCAAATGCATCATTCACTGAAGGGGGACAGCTCTCATTCAGAAATAACAGCTTTGGAGGAAGATTTCAGCTGGCGTGGCATTTTAGTAGAGCTTTGGGTGTGATTCATGTAAGAGTTGAATATGCACACACATATATTTTTATATATATAAATATATATGTGTATGTGTATGCGTGGCAGATGATTCAGGTTTTTATTTCCCAGATGGTTGCTGTGACCCAACTTTTCTGAGGCAAAGATAAGATTCGTTATACAATTTGTTATGTAAGCAGTTTTTCCTGCCGCTACCTCATTAAAAACGTTTGTGAAGGGAGTGAGAACGAGCTGAACTGGGTGAATCAAACCTTTGGGTGAGCACTTGTGAAAGGACAGCCTCGCAATTTTGCAGGTTTTTTGTGTAAAAGCTCCCTCAGTGAAATAAATAAAGCTGATCATTTAAAAGTTGGCCAAAACCTGCATGAGCCTTGAGTGATAAAATAGAAAAAAAAGGCAAAGTGAAAGAAAGCTGGTTTAAGATTGGATATTAGGAAGAAATTCTTCCCTGTGAGGGTGGGGAGGCCCTGGCACAGGCTGCCCAGAGAAGCTGTGGCTGCCCTTGGATCCCTGGAAGTGTCCAAGGCCAGGTTGGATGGGGCTTGGAGCAACCTGGGATAGTGGAAGGTGTCCCTGCGCATGGCAGGGAGGTGGAAGGAGATGAGCTTTGAGGTCCTTTCCACCCCAAACCGTTCCATGATTCTGTGGTTCTGTGAAAGAAGGTTTACCGAGAGTGAATCTCTTGCAACTTTACAAAGTCCTGTTTTCTCCCCAGTACCCCGTGTCTGCCCTTTATGTCCCTTTTATAAAATTAACAGACTAGAAACCTTGAATTAAAGTACAAACAAAATGGTGAGTGAGTTAGGCAGCATTTACGGATTTAGAAAGGGTAATGAGAGGATTAGGAGTGTTTATCTCACTCTTATTCCTCTCTAGGTGAACCCTGTGCTTATAAAAATGAGATCCTGAATGGGCTGAGGCCTCCAGGCAATATGGACACTCTACCTAAATGTCTAAGTTGACATGGAAGGAAAAGACACCAAAACAAGACCTGCTGCCACATTCCTTCCTCCTGCTGATAAGAAACTTCAAGGCAAGAAGAAAATATAAAGAAGAGAGAAGAAATTTTTCAGTCTTTCTAATTCATGAGTAGAACGGGCTGGGAAAGGAGTCATGGAGTCACAGAGGATTGGTTTCAACAGGAAAGAGGGAAAGCATTTTGAGAAACTCCCCTAGAGTGGGAGGTCATAAGCAGCCAAACAGAGGTGCCAGTTAGGTCCTTATTTATAGCAACACATATTTAATTTGAGAGGAAGGTTGAAATTCAATCCTCTGCCAAACTACGTGAGGATTCAGAAAGGGCACAGAGCATAAAAAATGACTGGAAGGAAAAAGCAGCAGCCCCTCCAATAAAGAGAAAGTGCTCGTGCCCTCACCTCACCTGTCCTTTGTCTGTAGAAACAGCCTGACCCTAGCTGCTAAACTGAGTGAATTGAGACAGCCTGAGAAGTGAAGACCCCCGTGGATTCAGGAGCAACCACTTGGCTTGGCTGAAAACATCAATAGTGTGTGTCAGAATAGAACCCTGAAGCCATGGAGAATACAAAATATGAACCCTCTGGCTGAGTGTGGAACTGAGGATCTGCTGGGAGATTGCTGCTCTTTGTGGCTGGGGCTGTTGTCAGCCAGTCACTGCAGAGGAATGAAAGGAACAACTTTAAAGCATTTGTCAAAGTTGATTTTAACAAAGGCAGGTGCTGCCTTGATACCTTGCCAGAGATTTGACTTTTCTATTAAACATTTTCTAAGCTACACCTGATCCTATATCTACCTGGAGGGCTTGAAAAGATTATTGCTGGAAGTGAAAGCTTCCGTCTGAGGCAGCATTTACCCAGGAGAATTCAAATGAAATGAGGGTCCTCATTACATTGATCAATATGGAATAAAAATCTGCAGCTGAAACCCATGGCTGAGGAACGTTATGGCTCAGATTAAATCCTGGTGTAGATTTAAGACCTTCAGGTTAACTGAAGGCCTTCTGCAGGTCTTTTTCTCTCTCTGTGGATTGTGTCTACTCAGCTACTGGGCTATTTAAAAGTGAAATAGATGCTATTAACTAATTAATAACCATGATAATCAGTGGTGGACAGTTTGAGTCGCTACAACCCAAAGCAACCAGGTCCTACCTCGCTGTGCACTCAGTGGTGCTTTGGATGATCTGGTGTGAAGATTCTGATCCACCCTGTTGTGCTGGATGTAAATGTTGTCTAAGATGTTCTGACCTCCCTGGCTCTCAGCTGGGAGCTGGAACGTGGCAATAGTGGGGGTGTGTGTGATAGATCTGGGAAGTGGGGATGATGTCAGGTTCATGAGATGTGTACGAGCTCCGGAAGAGCTCCCTCAGATTCTTCACCAGCCACCAGCCCTTAAAATTCCCTTCCTAAAGCCATGCAAACAATGAGGTGTCTGGCTAGGAAGGGAACTCTGGGTCAGTTCTAGCCCAAGGCTGTGTTCTGACTGCAGAGGAAGGTTTCACAACCTCATTCACATCATATTTAATTTCTGAGCTCCTCCACATAGTGACAATTTAAGAGAAGAAGGTGCTAAACTCCCTTCTTCTCCAGAAATACAGTCCTGTAAAAGTCTGCTGGTTTCTTTAACCATGGCTTGGGGCCATGTAGTCTGAAATGTCCAAGCACCCAAAATCTTTTTCTTTTTTCCTCAAGATATGTATTACAGTAGAGAAAATACTGCTATTACACTTCACAGCTGATTCAGGGCTGGATAGGAGAGGAGCAGCAAATATTTGGCAATTAGGAGCAGCCTCTAATACACGGCCTCAGTGCCCTCTGCTTAAAGGGGATAGCAACACACATTGCAATTTCTGCTGGAATTTATACTTCCTGATTCCTCAGCGCTGCTGTTCTTCCCTATCCTCTTTCTCTGGCAAAAAGGAGCAGCTGATATTACTGATTAGTACAAAGAAATGGGCTGTTACGTCTGCTCAGGTGACAGTGATTTGTCTTGAAAGGAAATACAGTTCTTTAGATTGAGTGTCTGAGAGAAGTTTCTACCATGGTAAAAAAATACAAAGTGAATCCAACTGAAATAAATAGGATATGGGGCCTCTTTGTATCACATAAAAACTCTGACTTAAAATAGCAGCTCAAGATACCTCTCCTTTTTGCTTTTTATAGAGTAATAATTGAGTTGCCTGCTCAATTTTAAACTTTAAAATGCTGTGTAGATTTAGGCTGCTGAATAAGAAGTTCTTTTCTTTTTTCTTCTTTAGGTTTTATTTCCCTTCTCTTTCCTTTTGCAATGAGACTCAAATAAACCTATTTTTTGTCTCTCTTGTCTAATCATTTGCTTACTTGTATTGCTGATGCTACACTGTGCTTTTCTGTTTATCTCAGGCTGGGCTTAAATAAAAATGCTGGGCTAAAACACTGTGAACTAAACTGTGACCATTCTATTTTTGGTTGAAAATCCAAACTGAGTGTGTGGGGATACGTTCAGACAAGTAAACGCTGAGAAATGTGGCTTCTTTGACTCTCCAAAATGATGAGGAAATGAGAAGGGTTTTTTGAGTTAGAGCTGGAGCCAGGCTTAGAGGTTCAGAGGAGAGGTTGTGCCCTAGGCACGCACTCTGAAACAAAATATTCCCCCAAAACCATACTGGAGCTGTACTGGGAAGTGAAAAATGTGAGCTCTTTGCCTTGATTTAGGAGAGTAAATTCAAGGGAATATCTAAGGGCCAAAATCAACAGTGTTTTAGTGGATAAGTTGGACTCAAATAATAGGGATTTATTGGCATTTTGGGGCAGTGCTTTAATAAAAAAGTATTCAAGTGAGCAGAGGTATAAACCCATAAGAATGTAATACATTGCCAAGCTTAAATCCACCTCCCCTAAGATGAAAATGTGCCTTAAAACTGTGAAACAATTATTTCTTTACTTTATCACTAATAGCTCTAATCTAATCTAATCTAATCTAATCTAATCTAATCTAATCTAATTAATTTAATTTAATCTAATTTAATTTAAGTGCTCTTTATCACTAATTGCACTAATACATCCAAGTGTTTACCTTTGGTGGTTGCACCACTCCCTGGGAGGTTTCCCTCCAGCATCCCTGTTTGCTGCTGGTTCTTGCTGTGTGGTGATCTAAACCCATTATTAACACAGGAGATCCAAGATGGGGCTCTGGACCAACGACACGCTCAAAATGAGTCTTCAAAGAATCCTAAAGCAGTTTGGGACCTTCAAACATCATCTAGTCCTGACACCTTAGGTTTTAACTTTCATATTTTTCAAATTCTGTGCTTCCTGGTGTGTAACTCGGAAGTTTCTTGTAGCCTGCTGACTTCTGTTCTCTCATAGACACCACAAAGCCTCTGCAAGGACACCCAGACTGTCCTAGGCCCAAAATGTGTAAACCAAAATCTTTAGAAGGCGGGTAAGCTTGGGGAAATTACAACATTACTGAAACTTTAATTGGAGAATTGACCCTGATATGCAAAGGAACCAAACCTATAAAAGTGTGAAGAACTCGTGACTCGGGGTCCATCTTGGGTGTCGCCTTTGGCCTGCCCAGGGTGGACTTTTGAAGGCCCTTCCAATAAATCCCTACCTTTATTCCCTTATTCCTGTCCAGTCTGTTTTTTAGGTGGCCACTTCAGGCGTCAGTCCAACCCCCTGCAATGAGCAGAGAAACCTTCAGCCACACCAGGCTTCTCAGAACCCCATCCAGCCTGACCTTGAATGTTTCCAGAGATGTTTCCAGTACCTTAAGGGAGCTCAAAAAAGGAGGGAAATGGACTTCCTCTTGTTTTAAACTAACAGAGGGCAGGTTTAGATCATCTGTTAGGAAGGAACTCTTTACTCAGAGAGTGGGGAGGCCTTGGCACAGGGTGCCCAGAGAAGCTGTGGCTGCCCCTGGATCCCTGGAAGTGTCCAAGGCCAGGTTGGATGGGGCTTGGAGCAACCTGGGATAGTGCAACGTGTCCCTGCCCATGGCAGGGGGTGGGACTGGATGATCTTAAATGTCTCATTCAATCCGAACAACCCTGTGATTTTATGATTCTAAAACTCTCTGTGTGCTTGTTACCTTGGTGTTCCGTGCTTTCTAAGAAATGGTAACTTTCTAAATTTTAGAGAAGTTTTAAGCACTGATCTTCAGACTCCTCTTCACAAAATCTCCTCACAGAGCATCCCAAACCTTTTATGTTTTTACCAATAACGCAAACACAGTCAGATACTGAAATTTCATCCTTGCATGTCTTTGTAAACAATAAGAAAATAAAAAAGCAGTCATGGTTCTGAGAGCTCGTAATCACTGATCTGCTGCGTTGTATTTCCAAAGCATTTTCCATAGGAGGACGCTCTCCACGCAAGCACGACGTGATCCTCGCTGTGTCTGCCTCTCCTCTCCTGAGGCTCTGTGCAGTCTCACACGTAGTCTCTTCCACATGCCTGGAATTCTCTGTGTGGACATTTTTGTCCCTTCCTAAAATATGTTTCTCCCATGAAGCACGACACGAATGCCTTGCCAAAACATCCTCCCATTTCACTTCCCATCTGCTGCGTCCTCTTCCCCGTTTGGACACAAGCACCTAATTTTAGATAAATCCCAGCAAACTCCAGGCATTCAGCTGATGCCTAAGTTAGAATCCTCGTCATCAAATTGTCCTCCTTCTATAGACAAAGGGTAAAAACCATTCCTATCTCTCTTTTTCTTTCCCTCTTTCTCCATTACTCTGGGTTCAGAGGGATCTGCAGTGCTGGCCTTGCTTCCAGCTGGCTCTTTAGGAGAGATGACATGAACACAAGCTCAACTGGTTTACTTTTCAGTTTGTTTTTCCTGGTGTGCTTACCTTTATACTTAACAGTAAACAGGAAAGTTTTTTTTTAGTGTATAAATAATACTGAAAACTGTAGGGATTTTTAAAAAGAATGAAATTACCATTATTGCTGTCAGGGCGTTGATTTCAGAGAGCTGTTGTGTTTTAAATGAAGTTCTGTGCAACTCGTATGTGAAATAAACCGCACATTAAATAAAAAATAATTCAGTAACTCTACTTATGTCAGAGTTTGATATCCTGAAATATTCCGGGATGTTTTCTCCATTGGCGAATTTTCAGCTTATCTTTTATTTTTGTACAACACCACAAAATTATTTTTGTTGTTCAAAGACAAAACCCACTCTAAATTTCTTTCTCTCAAGTAATCCAAAATGTCATATTCTAAGAAAAGAACAATACTGAGATGTCACTTCTTCCTACATGCAGCTGTAATATAAAATTCCATTCTCTTCTGAGTTTAAAGAGTCTTTTCTCTTTCGGTTAAAACTTTTATCACTTAAGCAAATCTCTGCAGCTCAGACTTTCTCTTGGATAAATCACAGCATTAACTAGAAGCTATTCAAGTATTGACTGGTAGATGACAGGAACAAACTCCTTCTACCTCAGTTCCCTCTGTCCAGAAATGACTATGTATATAAATTTCCATATGATCAATTCCAGTGCTTTTATCCCGCATTTTATCTTAATTCTAGTGCTCCAGTTGTCCTGAGGTATGGGTTGATTGGAGTTTGCAAACAGACGAAACCAAGGTAGAACTACTTGCGTTGACAACTGTCATGTAATTGGAAATCATCCCTTTGGTGGGCTTGTTGTTTGCTGAGTTGGGGTTTTTTGTTTCTGTGTGGTTTTGTTTGGGGGTTTTGTTTGAGTTTGGGGTTATTTTGTTGTTGTTTTGTATTGGGGTTTGGTTTTGGTTTTGGTTTTGGTTTTGGTGTTGGTTTTGGTTTTGGTGTTGGTTTTGGTGTTGGTCTTGGTCTTGGTCTTGGTCTTGGTCTTGGTTTTGTTTATTTTGTTTTTTTTGTGAGACTTTGTGTTTTGGTTTGTTGTGGTTTTTAATCACTGTGCATATGTTTTTTTCCCCACTTGCTACCAAAGCCTTCTACTAAAGCCCTCATCATGTCAAATGTGCTCTCTGCATGTGAACAATGCTGCAGCTGAAAGGAAAATGTTTTAAAGCTGTCAGGAAGCTGTCGTTTTCCAGATGGCTGATCAAATGGAGGACACAGACACACAGGGACTGGCTCCAAAGAGATGGATTAATAATGGATGTTGCTCACTTGTGATAGAATGGGACAGAGACAAAGCAAGGAGAATAAAGCTGATACTGAGCACAATGTAACCAAGACTTCTTAAAGCTCCCTGTTTCTTTTTTTTTTTGAAAGGCTGTCATTCATTCTGGATGTGCAAAAGTCTTGATAGATTATTTAAGGTATACTTGTGTAGAACAGCAACTCAAATTGCTACCAGGTTCTGAAGTCATGGATTTAACAACACAATATGAAAAGATTGGCTTGAAAAGGGAGTCTCTGTGCTCAGAGTGAAAATTCATAAATTAAGGATTATTCCTTGCTCATTCTCCGCCAGCTGAGCTCTGTAAAACCTCTCTAATGAAACCTTCAGTGGAAGATGGTTCACCCCGGTTTGATGCTTTGTAGAAAAAGATTTCAAAGTGCTGCATAAATTGAAGGAGCTTCATGCCAGATGCTCAGAAGCACTAGAGACCTCCATGGCCATGAAATCCCACTGAAGTCGCTCCAAGATCAAGCATCACAAGGCTCCTGGGAAACAGGCAGGTGTAAGAACCCTCAGGATGGGGTTTGATGACCTGGAGCATTAGCTGAAGCACTGTAGACTTCCAGTCTGAGTTGTCATTGCCTGTGCACTTTGTTCCTCTCTGGATGTGACACTCCACAAAGATACCAGGTGGGAATCCATGCTTGCATCTCTGGTTTGTTGCCACATTACAGCTCTAAGCATGAAAAAAGGTTGGTCTTATGCTCACAGGCAGAAAATTAATGGTGTTTGTCTGCTTTCTCCTCTATAGTCTTGGCAAACTTGTGCTGAGGTAGAAAAATCAGCCATCGAACAGTGCAGCTGAGGAAGCAGAGCTCTGAGGTGTGAAGAGTTTCCAATAAACATCCGCAAATCCATGGCAGAAGAGGAGCTGAATCTCTGCAGGGATCCCCTTTAGTTTGTATTTTATAAAAGGAAGATGCAAAGCCATGTCTCTTCCAGCTTTAATTTGCCTGTCTCCACTACCAAGCCTGGCAACGTAAAAGTGCAATGAGGTCTCTAAGGTCAGTGGGGAGCTTGGTAATTATTTGGATTTCTGACTTATAAGCTGCATTTTCCCTGCTATTGCTCACCTTCACAGCTGTGACCTTCACACATCTCAGTCACACTTCTTGATAACCTCAGAGACAGAATCTCAGCTGCAGGTTTTCTTCCCCCTCCTGAGGTTAGAAACTGAGATTCAGTATAAAGTTTACTCTGACTTATGACTGAATTTGGAAGAGTCTTGGCTTGTTATTTATTTTTTTTCACTTGGTGCACACATGGGTTTAACTTCAGTGCACTTCTGGCTTGATGATTTGTGTTGTTTGACACCAGAAACTCTAAGTGAAATACAGGAGGATGCAGAAATGAACATTAATAATGAAAATAATGGTGCTGATTGAAGGATGAGAGAGAACTGATATGAGTCAAAGTAAGAAAGATTCTGAGTGGATATGAAAAGAAACATTTTACCCATGGGGACAGTCAAGGAGTTAAAAAGACTTCCCAGAGAGGCCATGCAGCAAAAACCTGTAATTTATCTATTTCACAGAACTGTTTGCCTTGAATCTTGAAGTCTCATTACTCAAACTACAAAATTATTTTATTTTAAATTAAAAATACTTTAATCAAAATATTTAAATTGGACAAATCCTTTGCTACTTTTCTTGATTCGTTCTAAGACTAAAAAAATGGAAAGGGCTTGAAACCTGAATGTTATGTTTTGCACTGAACTTAGAAGGGAAAGTTTTCTGTTTCAGGATGAGTTTTTTCTTTTGTTTTCCTATTTGGAAGGAGCAAAAATGGAGTAAAAAAATATTTTTGTGCTTAAGATTTCGCACACTGAAAAATACCTTTTTTTCTTGCTTTTTTTTTTTTAATTCGCAGAAATCTCTTTGTAAGCAGTAAATTCCCCACTAAATCTGGTTGAGTCTCTTCCCTTCTTCAGTTATCCTGGTTTTCCAGTACCTTTCCTTTTCCGTTATCTGGAGAAAGGAGAGGAAAATTCCTCATCCCCCAGGGCTGAAGATTGGCATCACCTTGGCGAAGAAGAGGGAGCAGGGGAAGACGGTTGTATTGTGTTGGTCGTCTGTGCTTTCTCTCGTGGTGCTGCTCATGTTTGATTAGCCTGCTTTAATGAAGAACATCTTGTTAAAATTAAAGATCTGTCGTATTTAGCATAATCTTGCCAATTGTTAATTAGTGTATTGACAAGAGAACGGGTTGGATTTCGCTTTCCAGCAGCATCCTCTCCCCTCCCCAGGCCCGTCCTGCCAAAATAAAGAGCCTTGCAGTCACAACATGTTTGGGAGCCCATATGACACGTCTGCGAAAGCTGCCTTGGAGCACTGGTGCGCAGGGAAGATACAGAAGTTATTAGCAAAATCCAGTACGAAACCTCAAAGCACAGGAGACTCAGGGCTAGGGAATCCTTTGTGCCACTAATTTATCATGTAGATACAGATTTCACATCCTTTAATGCCGTTTTCCCTGGTTTGGGCAGGTTCTGGTATTCATTCTGGTTTTTCAACCGGAGCATGCTGGTACAAAAGCTGTGTTTATAATCTCTATTTCAGAAGCAAATGTTTTGTTTGCTCTCTTTGTGCTGACTGAGGTACTTAGAATCTGATCTTTAGCTTCCCCTAGGGCAGCTTTGGGGTTTTTGTGGGGTTTCACTCATTCATATCTCTTGCCTGATGCTTTCCAGTTGAAGAGAGAGATGTGATTTGACCCATATTGCTGAGAGCTCTGCACAGCACCGCAGTCAGTCTGATACAGGATACAGGGGAGGTCTCAGAGGGTGTTAGAACCCTTTATGTCCTTGCAACCACCAGGACTTCTGTTCTGCATTCAGAGAGCCCAGTGGAGCTCTGAGAACAGCTCAGGACCAGGGGGAAGGAAAGTCTTTCCAGCTACCCCTAATCCCACACGAGTCTGCTGCCGCCTCTAGTCCAACTCATCCATTAAACCCTGAATCATGAGAAAACAACTTCTGTGGTGAAAGGACTGAAGTATTGATTGATTGATTGATTGATTGATTGGTTGACTGATTGATTGATTGATTTATTGTAATTTCAGGGAAAATTTTAGTGAGAGATTATTTTTAATTTCAGCGTAGCAAGAATGTGGCCCGTGATGGAGCTGGTACCAATGAGGGAGCAAGATTCACACATTTCAGAGAAAGACAAATAGTGGGGATGTGGAGAATCTTTTGATGGCAGTTGGCAGGTGAGGTTAGGTCAGGGTTGCCGTCACTTTATATAAATCAGGCAGGGACAACGCTTTGCATTTGTTGTTGGGGACAGCTGCCTCATTCCCTAGACCAGGAAAGATGCTCAGGCCTTTAATGCAAACACCCAACTGCCTGAAATTAAACAGTTTATTAGGTTTTCTATCAACCACCTCTCCTTGTAGGGTTTATAACAACCCAGCCTGATCTTAAATTTTTCCACAAGAATTTGGTTTTCTGCTCTTAAATTGGTTTGCAAATCTCCTTATGAATAAAAGCATTAAAAAGGATTGAAAAGAAAGAATCCTGAGGCAAGCTATATTTATATTTCTTTGCCCTAAAATACCATGGTCAAAACATTTGTCAACTCCATCCATGTCAAATTAGACCCTGGCTCATTAATTTCTGCCCAACAGTTGGTGTCCTAATGGCTCAGTGATTGACATGTTGAAGCTATTATCTTCCATTCAATTTGATTATCCTCAGGCAGGAGCCTGTAGTCATCTGCTCAGTGTTTGTGACAGCTCTGCTGGGTTAGAGTGTGCTCTCCAACGTGACATGGGAAAACCAAGCCTTCATTCACATGATGGATGTTTAAAAGGAATTTTACTAAACCAGCATGTGGAGAAAAAATAGAATTAAAAAAAAAAAAGATAAAAAAAAAGATAAAAGGACACAGCGAAACTTCAAGCAAAAAAAAGTTTATCTTCTGAAGACTTGGGACCTTGGAGGACAAGAATCAATAGTAACTGAGGTCTGAAATCCAAACTGTTGAACATTTCAGGGTTGTTTTTGGTGGGAGCTGCTGGACTGAATAACAGGCAGATAAACAAGGCAGGTTATTTAGAAAACAGTTCCTTTCTGAGTGGTTCAAGACATGACAAAGGGGTCAGGACTTTTGCAGAAGAGTGATTTCAGGCAGCAATACTCAAGGTATCTTGAACTACAAGAACTGGTTCCATTTGTGGGCGAATTGTTCTTTCATAGAATCCTAGAATGGTTTGGATTGGGGGGGACTTTAACGACCATCCAGTGCCACCCCCTGCCCTGGGCAGAGACTCCTTCCACTATCCCAGGTTGCTCCAAGCCTTGTCCAACCTGGCCTTGATTGTCCTTCTTTCCTCTCTTTTCCAAACCTACATTTCCTAAGCGGGCAACACCTGGAGAGTGTCTGGTTCTTCTTATTAAAGTCAAGGTGAGCTCCCTGTCTTCTACACCCATATGGGCCCAGGAGAATTTTTTTGCTGTAAAGTGTTTAGGAAATATAAATCAAGGGCAAAACTACTCCTAGTGCAACTGTCCCCATGTGGCAACATGACTTTTGGGTTGCTAAGAAAATTGGATCCCACAGGTGAATTCGCTGTGATTACTCATGAATGAAACGAGGGAGACATTTATGTCCTTTATGCTGCTTTCATCTTAAAAAAGGAAAGCAAAAATAACAGCAGGAATGTTATCCCTACGTGAAAACATCTTAAAAACTTCAGAGTGAGCAAGAGAAAATAAGCTGGCAGAAATCTCTATGCATAATAAAACCAATCACTGAACAAAACTGAGAAATTGACCTCCTGGATAGGTAAATGATTTCCTTTGCAGGCTTTTTGGTATAATTCTGCAGTAAAAATGTAGTTCACTGTGAGCTTTAATAGGAACATTTAAACCAAGAAAACCCAACCAGCCAAACCAATTGGAGAAAAGCTCTCGTTCTGTGCACTGTGCAGGGCTCGGCACAGAGGCAGCAAACATGCGCGTGATGTGCGCTCTGTTCCCTCAAACATTAGCTTTGGACAGGAGCTGTTAAGCACCGTGGCCTGATCCATGATTGCATCCAAAAATATCCCAACATCTGGTTCTTACAATCTTGCCTTTTAACTCTATTGATGTGTGGACATTTCTGGCTCTCCGAGCAGCAATAAAAGCAAGGTGGGAGAGTTCAGTCCCTCTTCCGTTCCTGGTTTCAAGCAAAACAAAAGCTTTGTCTCCAAGTTCGTGCAAGTTTTGTCGTTGAGCTCAACTGAGAGCTTTGACTTGCTTCATCACCTCTCCCTCTTGCTCTGTCCCTGCGCTGGAGTTGTGAGGTTCATGTGGACAGACAGGAGGGAACGAAGAAAAGCAGATAAGGACAAGGCAATCCAGCTTTGGCTGGAAGACAAAAACAGATGATGGGAGTGGGGCAGTTCTTAGGGGACCTCATTCAGTGCTCCTCTGAAAAACTGCCTTCAGTTCATAGAAACAAAAATCATTGAATCGTTAAGGTGGAAAAAGACCACGAAGAGCATTGAGTTCAACCATTAACCCAGCACGACCGCGTTCACCACTAACTCTCTTCCCGAGTGCCACATCCACACAATTCTTTGAGCAGTCCCAGGGATGGTGATTCCACCACTTCCCTGGACAGCCTGTTCCAATGCCTGATCACCCCTTCAGTGAAGAAATTTTTCCTAATATCCAATCTAAACCTTCCCTGGAGCAAATTGAAGCCATTTCTTGTCCTATCTCTTCCTCCCTGGGAGCAGAGCCCGACCCCCCCCCGGCTGCCCCCTCCTGTCAGGGAGTTGCGCAGAGCCAGAAGGGCCCCCCTGAGCCTCCTTTTCTCCAGGCTGAGCCCCTTTCCCAGCTCCCTCAGACACTCCTGGTTCTCCAGCCCCTTCCCCAGCTCCGTTCCCTTCCCTGCACACGCTCCAGCCCCTCAATGTCCTTCTTGTCATGAGGGGCCCAAACTGATCTCAGTGTACGTGAAATCCCGCTGGGAAAAGCCAGTGCCCATAAACAAGACACAGGAGTCCTGCAACTTTATTCGAATAAAGGGAGAGAGGCCACTGGGGCACAGCCCGTGGGCTTTTCTCTCTCGAGGTTTCGGAGGGCGCAGCCTCCTTTTATCCCAAACTCCCGGCCGCACGCTGCCCTCTTCCCTTCCCCATTGCTGAGGTACCAGGAAGGTGCAGCCTTCCCGAACCGCCTGCCACATATCCCCCCTTAAACATGTTATTTACCCCCAAAGTTCAGAAACTCAGCCTTGTGCTGACCCTCTTGTCTGTTTCGGGAGTCAAACTGGCCGGGCTCTGCAACAAACCTGCACCTTGAAGCTGCTAGAGACATTAAGCCCCATTTCCAAGACGTTAACACCCGTCCTCTCACCCATGGAATTGTTTCTAAAGACATCAGCACACATCTTCCCTATCAACAGGATTCAAGGTGCAGCCTCAAAAGTGATGATTTCAGGGGAACAATCACTTCCCAGCTCCTTGTTCTTGCTTATAACACAGATGGATGGCAAAATGCCTCATGCAGATGCACAGGGCGCCCGGCAGGAAAGGAAGAGAGGATTTAAGTCTGTTGGTAGTACATGATATTTGCTCTGGGCTTGTTTCTTTAGGTAGCTTGGTTTTATCCTCTTGTGAGGAAAAAAAAATCTTTTCCATGCTGTTATAATTCTGCCTTCAGAACCTGAACTTTCTTATTTTTGTCAAGCTGAAGTGCTTCATTTTGGGTTTGATTTTTTTTTTTGCTGTTGCTTCCCTTTCAAAGTGTATTCATTGCTACAGTGGGTGGAGATCAAATTATGTCTATAATTTCTGTCTGAGTCTGAGTCCTCTTCCTCCATGTTATTTATTATTCTCTACAACTCCTTGAAAGGAGGTTGTAGCCAGGTGGGGGTCGGTCTCTTCCCCCGATGATAAGACCAGAGGAAATGGAAAATTTCCCACCGAAAGAGGTGTCAAGCACCGGCACTGCCCAGGGAGATGGTGAAGTCACCATCCCTGGAGGGATTTAAAAGATGTGGCACTTGGGGACATGGTTTAGTGGTGGCCTTGTCAGTTCTGGGTTAATGGTTGGACTTGATTATCTTAGTGGTCTTTTGAACCCAAATGATTATTTGATTCTGTGATTTCTAAATGAGGCCTTTGGCATGTAATAAAAGCTCCTCTTTGTTAAAGGTGGGTGCTCATAGATGAAGCAAATCTGGGGGTTGGGGGTTTTTAATTGTAGCCCTTAATCTGGCAGCATAAGAAGTGAGACAGGAAAATGAGACCTTAAGGAAAGGGTTCTTGATTGAATGTTAGGACATGTGAAAATAATGCTTTGTCATCTCGTGATCTGTGCAGCCTCTGATGTGCTTAAGGAATGAATCCATCACCTGACAAGTTTGTGCTTCATTTTCCACTCCCTACTCTGCTTACAGATATTATAGACCTCTGTAAAAAGAAAAAATACTGTGTGTAAACCTAGGGGTGAGAGGTGTGAAGAAGAGGAAAGAAAGAAGGGGCGCAGGGAAACCTTTCTGTCATTGTTTTGAGCTTTATGCTTCAAATTGCTTCTGCAAGTCATTAGTCATGGCACAGAGTATTTCTTACATATAATAACACGTTTACATGGGGTCTGTGTCAAAAGAAACAGCTTCTACCTGTGGATTTGCATGTTTATTCATATTATAATGTTCATATTATTCATGTAATTAATATTATTGTACTGGTAAATCACTTGTTGACCGTAGGCACTGTCTGCAGAGCTGGGTAAAAAGGTGTAAAGCATAAAGGAGCTGGATAAAAAGGTATAAAGTATTAAGGAGCTATTTACTCTGAAATCTTCCCTGCTGCTACCCAGGGACTTTTCTGTGAAAGGGTTAAAAGCTTCATGCCAGCTCCCTACTTCCCCTGGAAACAAAGCAAGTGGAAATTTTCTGTGTGGAAATTTGTGGCCAGTGTGTGTGTCTTGCATCAGATTTTCGGAGGACATATAGAGTGTGGGGAAAAGTCATCAGCTGGGTTTTGTTATAGATGAATAATATTTAGAGCAAGGAAGAAAGAACAGACCACTGAGGCTGGTTCCTTGCACAAGCTTGCTATAAAAAATTGTTTATTCTGGCTGCAGCTCTACTGTCCAGCTCTAGTTAACAAATTCCAGGCCGGGAGCTGAGATTTAATGCTCTAAAGTGCATGTGATTTCTAAGAGGAGGATCTGACAAACACCTGCTTGCAGTGTAAGTTGCAGACTCATTCAAGCCATGTAGTTTTCCCTTTCTCTAAAATATCTGTCCCCCATTTTTATAAATGGATCACAGCCTGTAGATGAAAAGCACCCGTTGCCCAAAGAAAAAGATCACACAACTCGTTTGGTGAAACCAAGAGAGGGGGTTCTTAGTATTTGAGGTCTCATCCAAATTGCCCTAAGTGCAGGATGCAGTCTCAATCATTCCCTGGGCCTTGCACAAACACTGTAAATACCACATCTCATTGATATTTGTGAGTGACACGCCGAGAGCTGATGGAGGCTTTTTTTGTTGTTGTTGCAGCTTAGCAACAAGCAGTGACTGGCAAATTTTTCTGCTCTTCCAAATCAATGCCACTTTTCTGGATCATTTCCTCGTCTTCACGATCATCTGTCAGAACAGTGAACTGACAGTATGTTCCCAGGGATAGTGTGAGGTCTGCTGCAAGCCTTGATGGTTAGAGGATGAATTCAACCTTTTCAAAGTCAAACGTGGTATGAGTTTGGATCCCACAGAAGCGTTAACTTGCTTTTCACACTGTTAATCTGGATGTGCTTTCTACTCCATTAGCTTTTCCTTTATACGCAAAATATCACTGTGAGGACATGCACTGCTTGACTCATTCACCAGTAATCCAGGTGTGGTGTGGTTGCTATCGATTATTGTAATACCTGTGAAACTTCAGCATGGATTGTGATTCTGCTGCATGAGCCCGGAATTAAAAATAGGCTCTATCCTTGGGAAGTGTGTGTGATGATAAAAAGCAGACAGAAAAGCGACGCTGGTGAGTGGGTGAGTACGGGGAAAATGAGGAAAATAACGGGTTGTCATTGCAGGTGGGATATGGCTGACGACAGCCACTTGAGGTTACCATTGTTGGGGATTTTAGTGGGAACTGGAAAGAAAAGAATTATGTCTACGGGTTTGTGAGCAACTTTAGAAGACCCAGAATTGCCAGTGTACTTGTTTGGGACCACTCCAGGCAACGGGCACTCAGGACTCTATTGGAAGATGACTCTGAAACCCCTGTTTGCTAATTAGAGGTGTCAGCTGATACTCAATCATCCGACACATTCATTAAGAGTAATCAGGGAACGATGCCTGATTAGGACCAGCTTGCTCAGAGAGGTCAGGTGCAAGGCAAAACCAGGAGGCTGTACCTACAGTGGAGAGAAAAATCACATCAAGGTTCTACAGCTGTGGTCCTTTGCTTTTGTTTAGATGACTCTGAGGTATGAATTTAGATTTTTAAACTTTTTTTTTTCAGATATCCTGTTCCTGCCTATCTCTGTACAAAACTTCCCACTTAAACTACTTTTGGCTGCTCTGCTGTGCTTATTTCACAATACTGGAGGAGACAAGTGATTGATATTTGATGGAATGAGAAGGATCATGTAAAAAGATGAGCAGATGGTGTCAGTTTGGATATTGTAGTTGGCCAGCCAAAAAGGAAAATGATGCCTCTGATCACTGTGAGGAAAGCAAGGTTTGGGCCAGCCAGGGAGGAAGCTTTTGGAGTTACTGAGATACAAGGAGGAGGAAACAGTTACAGCTTTTGTTCTGTGCAAATTATAAAGAAGCTGGTGGTGTTAGGACTGTTATGCAGGAAAGGACAACAAAACAAAAATAGGTTGGAAGTGAAAAAGAAGCCATTTTTGAGATGAGAGGATAGTGCTGTCCAAAGTGACTGAGAAAAAGAAATTCTGAGGGGTGGACCAAGGGAGTTTTAGGCTTATTAAATTTCATATTAAGACAAGGAAACCTTGAGTAGAAGAAAATACATATATGGATACTTCACAGACTGCTTCTTGTGCAAGTCTCAGTGATTTAATGAGCCAGTAAAGTATCTCCTCAATGAAAAGGTGGGGCATAAAAAATGATCCAGTACGAGTTTGGGTTAAACATATGAATTCTCTGTACTTGGATTTAGATTCTGTTCAACTGCCAAACCAGTAATAACTTGCTTCTGGAATTTTGTAGCTTTTTTCAGCTTCTGCTTTGGATGCACAGGCCCCTTTCTATGGAAGGACTTGACAAAAACAAAATGCTGTTGAACAGGTAGCGAGTCCTTCCGGAAAACAGAGGCCTCCTCACAGAGGCTTTTCCTTTTCCAGAAAAATATCTCAGACCCATCTTTGATCAAAATTTGCTATCTAGGCTGGAGGCTCCAACATTTGGGTAGTGTGACTTCTGATAGACACAGGTGAGTTTAGCCAGTACAAAACCTAACCTGTACTCCCATCGTTGCAGGGAGACTCTCTGTGCTCTCAGATGTTTCCAAAGGCATGTGTAAATTTTTCTTTTTGCAGACACAGTTGCAAGGCAGCTGGGAAGAAAGTCTGTCTTCCTAGAGTGTCTAGACTGTAGAATCACAGAACGGTTTGGGTTGGAAGGGACCTTAAAGATCATCCAGTCCCACCCCCTGCCATGGGCAGGGACACCTTCCACCATCCCAGGTTGCTCCAAGCCCCGTCCAACCTGGCCTTGGACACTTCCAGGGATCCAGGGGCAGCCACAGCTTCTCTGGGCAGCCTGTGCCAGGGCCTCAGCACCCTCACAGGGAAGAATTTTTTCATATCCAATCTAAACCTACTATCCTTCAGACTGGATATTAAATGTTGACCATCTGAGTCCCTGCAGCATGGGATGTTGGCCTTCTTTGATAGAGACGCTGTGATCTGTGAGGTCACCACTGGACATTCCAGTATTCCATGTTGCTGGGAAATTCATAATCTGTTCAGGTCTCTTGGATCTTGAATACCTCAAGGATCTGAAGACAAATTCATCCATCCCAAGAAAAAAATAGGGATATATAAAACTGTTGATGAGGCTGTGCTACTGCTCTCAAGGAAAACTTGCAGGGACCATCTTAGTTCTTGGAAGTGCAGTTGATAATCCTTAGGCTGGTCCTCCTTTTTAAAGGGTAAAACATATTTCATAAATGCAGGTTTATGAATTAAATGTGTCACTTGATGTATACAAGCAGTCAGACTTTGTGCTTTTGACAGTGGAACATATTTCAGAATTTAAAATCCTTGCACCGTTGAGCTACAGGGATGAAAAAAAGGACCCCACAGTTCAGTAACTGAAAAGCAGCAGCTTTGCAAAAGTGCATGAGAAAATTCTAGCCCTCACTTGGAAGGTGTGCAGGCTGCCTTGGACTGAGGTGTACAACGATAATAAAATGGGAATTTTAATCCTAGGTTTAATCCTAGGTTTAATCCCAGGTTTGCCATCAGGGAATAAAATAGTGACCATACTGTTGCCCTTTTGTGGCAGGACAGGTCTACCCCCTCTCTCTACCACAGCCAGCCGGTGCACAGGCAAGAGATAACTCAGGCCAGACTAATAGCCCAGTGAGGAGCCAGAGTGCTCAGCAGGAGATCACCTCCAAGCTCCTGAGGGTCTGAGACCAAGCCCTGAATACACATCTTAGTCTGGAAAGCAAATGTGAGAAGAGATGAAAGAAATACTCTTGACTGAAAGACACGGTTCTTATGTCTGTAAAAGCCCACATAATTATCACAGAGGCAGAAGTCTCTCACACACTCTGTGGAGATGTGTGAGAAGATTTCTCCCTGGAGCCTTGGACCAACTCCAGCTTACTTTTCTGGAAACTGAGAGAGAGGACTTCAATGTGTACCCCATTATGATAATTGGATGGTAACAAACACTGAATCCTAAGTTACATTGTTTCTCAGCTAGATGTAATTTTAATGGTACCTTTAACTCCGCGTGTGAATACTAGTATGCCTTTTTCTTTTTTTTATCTTTCCTTGTGTAGTAGTGGTCTGTTTTAAGTCTTATGTCTGTCAGTTTTGTGTCTATAAATAAATAATTCATTTTATAACAGACCGAATCAGCCATTATTAAGGAACTTGCGAATGGTAGTGGATTTTTGGGGTGCTGGCCACCTCAGTAACGAGACTGCTTGCTGCCAGAGGCCTGGGCAACAGGCAGGAGCTGATTTAAACCCACACCATACATTCATAACACCTTTGCTTTCTTCTTTTGCTTCACACGTGTGATAACTGTAGTTGAGGAAAACCACTGTCCTCTCTCTGTTTTCAGATTTTTTACCTTCTCTCCGGTAGCAGTAAGTTGTTGCTGTGAGTTGCCTTTTTGCTGCCAAGCTGGTCATGATGATCTTGTATCCTGTGGATCTGAATTATCTTGGGGAGAACAGTTGCACTTTGAAAAGTGATGGATTTTAGCCACCTAAAACTTAGGCAGACATTATTTACAGATTAGAAGTGCACTCTGAAAGCAACTCTCCCAATTCTCCACAGTTCCCATGCTGTATTTCACGTCATGGAGCGATGTCAGACTAAATCAGCTGATTTCCTTTTGGGTGCAAATTAACTGGAAAATGCACTTCTGATAAACATTTAAAATGCCAGTGGGCAGCATGATGGGATAATTCAAAACAAAACCTTCTGAAAAGTGCAAAGTGTGAGCACTGACTCTTCAGCACTAATTATTTAGCTCAACAAAGTTTCTCTCTCCAGAGCTGCAGGACTTGTTAAAGTAGACATGGGCTGGAGAGAAAACATGTCAAGAGAAATGCTGGCAATTAAATTGCAAACAGAGCAGTAAAGTGAAGTGCTGGGCTTGTGAAAGAATACCTGACTGAAAAACTTTAAGGCTCTTCAGAAAGTGGCTGTGTGATTGACCTGTGCTGTAATCAGCAGGTCCGATTAAGAATTTTTCACTGAACTTCTCAGGTTGTCTTTGAAGACTTGGGCAAGATTATTCTTCTGCTGAACTGAATCCCTGTCACCAGTCCAGAGGGGGGGGGAAAAAAAGGAAAATTACTTAGAGCTTTCACTGAAGATGAAAGGACTTAGAAGTATCTCTGTTCTTTCGCTTTCAAAGGGAGCATTTCAGAAGAACTGGGCTGATTTCTGGCTCTCAGAGTTTCACAGGGACTTGAGCACATGGAAGGGGGAGTGCCTTGCTTGGAGGTTATTTCTGAATAAACCGAGCAAATAAAATAAATTACACGGCTGCCACTTTTTACACGTTTTGCACTTTACACTCTTCAAACCTGGCAGTCACCCTCTTTCTTGTCGTGGCATCTGACAGCACAAGCCCACTGCCAGCCTCCAAAGAAAAAAAAAACCCAGAAATTCCAGTTCTTTGGGCAAGCGGCCTTTGGGAGACGCAAGGGCTGAGTGCCACTTGTGGGTGATGACACTTCAAACAGCCCGAGCACTTGCCCTTTATATTGAGAAGCAGGAGAAGGTTTGCTCAGCTCGTTCAGCTGTTCAAGCACCTTTCAGAAGTTCTCATCCACCACGTGGCTGGTGAATATGTGGGGGTGCCTTTCACAGCCTGGAGGCAGCACTGAGGACGAAGGTAGAAAGCCTCGGCACACCCAAGTGTGAGAGCTTCTTCCCAGGAAATTCCACAGCTCTTAACAGCTGGAAAAGTGACCCTGTGCTGTGGCTCATCTCACTGAGAAAACAAGTACTGATTAGACACAGCCTTTCTAATTAGTTTGTTTCTTAACAGAGCTGCTTAGGTGGCTTAAGTGATCTTTTTCATCTTTAAAATCACTCGCAAAATTGATAAAAATCATGAGGCTGTATTTTTAATATGTTTTTTGCTCATATTTCTTTTATTTCCATGAAAATTGGGTAAATCACGCTGAGACCCATAGCTACAGGATACAGTGTGACTAATTCATTTTGTAAGAAAGTCACTTTCAATTAAATCGCGAGTCTTCAGCAACTTTGTGTTTGCAGCTTATTTCCCTCAAGCCCTATCCATGGTGCTGTTAATCTTTTTATGGCATTACTGATGTCTGCAAGTCAAAATGTGCTTTGAACAGCAAAAAACCTGATCTAGCTGCACCTCCCACTTCAGTTCCCAGCTAAGAACAAAGTAAGAGAGAAGTCTGCTATAAAAAAAAGAAATTAAAGTTATTTTGATTTTAACAGTTTGATTAATAAAATGAGAGAAAAAATGTCGTGAAATACTGAGATCTGGCAGAATTTAGAACTGTGTTTAGAATTTGACTGGGAACGTGCAGCTCCAAAGTCCTGATATTTCTTGGCTGCACTGCCATGGCCTCTTTGCTGTGGGACATCTGATAAATCATAGTCAGTGCTGAGTAGATAACTGGGATGTGTTCTGTGCTTTACACTGCCCTAATTATTCAAATTGGACCTTTATTTAATTTAAATTGTCAGTTTAAAAAATTGACTTAATTTGATTTCCTGAACAGTACTTTATTAGAGGAGGGAGAAGAATGGGAAAGGAATAGAATAATATTTGCATGTAAAACTATTCCCAAAAAACAAAAACCTCATTAATTTTTCTGCAAGAAAATGAGCATTTGGCCCTTTTTTCCAGGTGAGGAGATGTTATTGCAATTCTAGATTTCAGGCCATCAGTCTGAGAGTATATTGGCTTTCTTGATGCAAATCTCCCTGTAAATAACTTTTGTCAGTATTTTCAAAGCTTTTGCTCTCCAGCTGAGATTCAAATTGCAAACGGAGTTGGATTTTCAATGTACTTTGAGCACCCATTATCTATCGGTCACTTCATTCTTTTATCCCCAAAATGTTGCAGTGGATTCCACAAGTTCCACAATTATTTCATAAATAAAATCTTACTGAGTAAATACACAGTAAAAGTGGGTTTTTACTGCCAGTTTTCTTCGTTTTCAGTTTCGATAAGTAGGAACCGTGTCCTGAGTCAAGGTGAACTTGTCTAGTTATTCATAAATTCCTCATTTGTTCTTAACTGGTTGTTTTCTTTTTTTGGATTAGTTTTAACTCTCTGGCTGCTGGAGCTAATTTATCTGTCTAGATCCAATTTTTTTTTTTTTTAATCTGTAGGATTCTCTTTTTCCTCAGGCCAGGATCTTGTAGATCAACATTCCATGCCTGGGATTTACTGTGCCGAGATGTGCTCGGTGAGCTCCTGCTCAGGGCAGTCAGGATCTTCAAAGGCAGGGTGAGATCAAAGCGTGGTAAAGCCTCTCCCTTCCAGGCGTTCCCAAATCCTCTCTGATGAGTTCGGCTGCCCAAGAGGAACAACACCCTGCAGACGCTGTCCCTGAGCTCACAGCCCTGTCCTTTGCTCTGTGGAAAGACATGGAGCACAAGAACTCTTCTCCAGAACCACTGCAGCAATAGTCCTGTAATAAATGAATACGCCCAATTAAAAATAAAACAAGTATGAAGTTTATTTCGTGTCCGAGAGTTCGAACACACAATGCCACGATCGAAAAGGAGACAGTGCCAAGCCCGGGATGGGAACCGGGTGAACACAGGTCTGACCTCTATCGCATCAGACCTCCCTCTGTTCACGACAGCTACTTCCAACAGCTTGCTTTTATACAGTTTTTCCCATAAAGTCCGGATCTTGGGTATTATTTTGGCCAATCAGCATATTCATGAAGTACCCCATTCATGAAACTAAGGTGGACAAAACGTATCCTGTTCTTGATTAATGTCTCATCACCAGAGGATGTTATCTGATGGCTCATGATGTTCCATATCTTGGTTCCCTGTCCAGTCGTTAACACCTGAGCTGGGAGGGGATTTTCGTAGATAGTTAATCAGTTCTGCCGGGAAGTTCTCCTTGAAAATGTAAATATCAGGAGCCAGCTTAATTCTTTCCTGATGAGCCGTCATTCTCTACAGCTCTGTTTTTGGGATGCAAATCAGTTGCCGGTCGAGGTTACAATTTTCCCCGGGCAAGTTCTGTTCGTTTTAATATTGGTTGCAACTTAACTTTAGCACATATTTCCATATTACATATTTGAGCACGAATTCCCCATTTTTATTTATAACAATCCCAAGGGAACCTGGTGCTTGTCTGTTCTTCCTCCACAAAAATCCTGGTCAAACTCGTAACAAATAATATCCAACCCGGCAGTTTTGGGTTTAATGTGATGGTTTTAACATAATCTTCTGCTAGTCACAGCCTCGGCTTCTGGCTTCTTTGAACAAGATCCCAAGAGATGCTTTGAGGGCTCTGATAACACCTCAAATAAATCACACTGAGCTGCGGAATGTTTGGAAGAGCTTGACAAGGAGGATAGTGGAGAGAGGGGTGACCTGAGCTTCAGGCAGGGCTTGAACGAGTCCCTGGCTTTGTTCACATTTGACAGCTGGTTCAGAATGAGGTTTCATTCCAAGTAGAGAGAAAGGCTTCAAGATTTTCCACTTTTAGTTTACATATTTGAATGATTTCCTCAGTTATGTGTGTGTGTATATATACACAGGAAATTTGAAATGCGTATGAAATTATATGTATTTGTACATGAAAACAAACACATTGTTTTGTTTATATATAAATGATATATTTTATGTCTTTATGTCCTTTATACATTTGTTTGTTCACATATAAACAAAGGTGGTTTTTTTTACCACTATATTTTCAGTAGACCTTCAGTAGCCTTAAGGCTTCTGTTTCCAAATCAGAAGCAGATGTAGATCTTTATCTTTCTCACGCAACTCATTAAAACACCTTTGGACTAAAATCCCCAAACACACCATTTTTGAAACATGGTCCTTAGTTATCTGAGTTTTATTTTTTTTTGCCCAGACATTATAAAGAGGGTGAAATCTGGGTCTTGAGTCAAAATACCGAAATATTTCATGATAGGTATTGTTAGACGAGTCTTAAATGTGTTAAAAATGCTTCCCCCAAGCTCCAGCCATTTTAATTTTCTCATTGGCAATTTTCAACCTGTTCTAAGTAAAGTGAGAACCTGTAACTGTGTGTGTTTGATGTATGTGGGACAGGCTGAAGTATCGTTCCTCTCCACCAGTAAAGCATTTTGCTCTTGGGTTTTCATCATTGCTGCGTGAATGTGTTTGTGAAAAGCCATCTCTTTGTGCTTTTTGCATTGTCTTGAGCACTCTGGAGCTGCCTGAGCATATGGTGCAGCTCAGAAGGGAGGCAGACCCAGTGTTCCTCAGGCTGCCATGAAAACATCCCGTTATCCAAAGGGAAAAGCTGCTGTCTGCTCTCGCAAGGGTGGCAGAGTTCAGAGTAGTCTGTAATGCACATATGAGGCCCAAGGGTTATCCTGCTGATGCTTTGAAGCTGCCGTGGGTTGATTTTGCAGCAGTTCCCCAAGCCCTAAAGGGCTCTGCTGAGCATTGTGTCTGCTGGGGATTTGTGCGTGAGCAGAAGAATTATCTTTCTAATTCCTGAAATGACTGTAGGAGCAGATGCGGCGTTTGAGGTGTAATGGCAGCTGTGGGTGATGTGAGCTCCTCTGATGTGGTCTGACAGCACGGAAAGGATGCTGACAGTCTGGATGTTATCTCACATTTCCTGTGCTGGAGTAAACCAGCAGCCAACGTGAATAGCACTGGAGCAATCAAAAATTTTCAAACACATATTGAAAATTTATTGTTATTCTCAAAGGAAGTGAATGTCAGGAAGTTGAGAGAGTTTGGTGTTTAGGTTTGTGTTCTGGTTTGTTTGTTTTTAATTGAAATGGAGATGGTGAAAGAGACTCAGGTAAGAGTGCCCGGATTTGCTATTACTATTAACTTATTCTTTGGAAAGCTGTGCAGTGAATTCTTTGGAAAGCTGTGCAGTGAATATTCTCTTTCCATGTGGTATAAGGACTGTGTTGTATAGGCACAGAAACACTAAGAATCAGCTTGTGTTCAACATGAACCATGAACTTAGTTCAGATGGAGCAAATCTCCTTTTTTTAATCATATTTCTCTTGTCCTGTGATCTCTTCTGCCCTGTGTTTTTGCAATGACATGGAGACAAGAGGTAAGTCTAACCAAATATCCAGCACTGCATTGCTCTGTGTCTTCTAATCTTCCAGAAGAAAAGGATAAAAACAAATTACAGCCACTAGAGCTGAGTTTCTAAAGAAAGGCTTGTGCTTCACGGCAGAGGAAGCATCCTTTGCTTTTCAAGACTCACCTTTTGTACCCTGAAGCTGGGAGAAGGGTTGGTACCTTCTTCTGAAACTGGGAGAAAGGCTGGTGCCTTCTCCTGGAACTGGGAGAAAGGCTGCCTCTGTGTGGCGTGATGGAGTTAGCAAACCTCGGGATGGAGAATGGGCGGGACAGGCTGGTGTCAGGGTCTTGGGTATTTTCACTGCCACGCAGGAAATCTTAATTCCAGGTATATCTCGCACACAGAGCACTGGGAAGAAAGATTGCCTTCTGCTTAACTTTAGGAGGATTTTTGAAGGCACCGGAGAAAAGACCCGCTACTTTTCTGAACAGGGATACAAGCAAGGACCTTGGGTCACTGATCAGTTCTGAAACCAACATTCAAATACTCTTGTTGGGGTGAGGGGATATTCCAGTATTCAAAACTGACTTCTGGACATCAGTGTGAACTTTTAGTCATGGTGTAGGTGAAAGAAGTGGCCTAGGTCGTGCTCAGAGTGGCTGGGAAATGAACAGTGTGAGAGGTGACAGACTACTCACGTCTGAACAAATAATTTTTCTTTATGGTGGGAATTCTTTGTTTACCTGCCCAGCCTGCTCACCTTGTGAATGAACAGAGACAAGCTAACATTATTAAATCAAAGTCAATCTGAAAAAATTTTCTCCTGAGCATTGGAAAAAAATGTGACCCAGTGCGGTTTGAGTATTTTACAATGTGTGTCTTCCTAACGTCTCTCTTTTCCCCTAAAAGATAACTGAAAAAAAAATTGACTTGAAAATTATAATGAACATGTACTGGGAACACCCTCAGTCCTTGACATGGGAGCTTTTCGTTTGCTCTTCTCCCTGAACATGACTGAGAATTCATCCCTTAGGAATCTTTGAGGCATCAAGTGGATGTGAGGGAAACAAGAGAGATCCTGAACTCGTTTATGGGGTCCCTTTAGAGCAGGGCTTTGGGAATGTTCAGCTGATGTAACAAAAACTGCACAGTGCACAGTTCTCCTTTCCATTGCCTGTGACTTCATCAGAGGAAACATCACTTTCCTGACCTGCTTTTGTCGTGGTGGGACAAGGCAGTTGCAGCTGACTTGGAATTCTGGGAATTTTAGTAACAGAGCTGTCAAAATTCCTGGTGATTCCTGTCACGATGGTGCAAATCAGTCAATGGATCTTGAAATAAGTGACCAGTTTCTCTCCAGGGGGTCAGAGACCGTGAGTGATGCTGCTTCCTTGTTAAGGTGTGAGTATTCTACTGCCTACAGTGGTAAACTCACACTTCTGCATGTTGGTAGTTTCCCTTCCATGTTCTTACAAGCTGCTTCTCATCTGCTTGCAGTGATACCTTTAAAATTTGCTTCAAGCTTACTCTAAAATATTTGCATACTCAATCCCCCCATCACTCTCCAGCCCATACTGGGATGGAGGTAAATTTGGTTTACATTAAAAAAACAATATATAAAGGATGGCCTTGTGTTCTCACTACTATTCCTTATTTTTTCCTACTGGTGGAACAAAAAGGTTCCAATTTTGGAGATGTGACACCTCTATGGATGAATACTTAAACTAAACTACAACACGACAGTAGAGGACATCCAGAGATTTATTCTTGTTTACAGAAAAAACATAACTTCTGCTAATTGTTCATCTCTGAAGAGGATCATAAACTTCCTGATTAAAAAAAAAAAACAAACCTGTCTGGGTTTTTTTATGCGTACAAGCATATACAAATATGCTCGTATTCAGTTTTGTTAATATGATGTTGTTAAGGTTGCATTAAAACAATTTTTGAAAAATCAAAACTCCTCCAAATTGTGACATACACAAGAACTGCTCGAGGTAGGTGCTACTGCAGCTTTCCAAAGACTTGATACCCAGAGGTTGTTGTCAGCCGGTCTGTGCTTCACACCTCAGCCTGGGCAGAGTTCCTGGAAGGGAAACACCAAGGGCAGGAGGAGCTGAAGGCTTAATCAGGAAATAGAATCGGAGGGACATTCTGGAGAAATCTGAGATCACAACAGGGTGAGAAGTTGGAAGAGAATTCCTGAAACATCAGGTTTTGTAGAGCTTGGAAATGCCACGGGCAGCCTTCACAGGCATGTTTATTCTGATCATCTCAAACTGTGTCACCCACTGTCTATGGAAAATTAAATCCTGGACTCCACTCTTCTCCAGCACAATGCAGGTCTTGCAACCCACCCAAACTACAAATACATCTAACCCCTAATTAACCCACTCTGAATTAATAATTCTTCTTGTTCATCGTTGTTTTCCGGAGATGGAACATTCCCTACATGTTTAGAGCAATGCTTTCAGGTAGGCACAGCACAAAGGCAGTGCTGCCATCGGAATGAACACTGGCTTGTGTTGATTTCCTGATTAATCTCTTTTCCTTTGTGTCTGGCAATGTTGGGAACGGCCAGAGGTTTCACGGCTCAGGCAATCCCAGGCAGTGACAGTGATCACTACTGCTCATTTTATGTTAATCTCAGGAATTTCCCTTAGTGAGCATGGAAATTCAGGGGTCTTTATGGGAAAAAAAAAAAACCCAAAACATCTACATCTTGAATTTAAGCCAATTCTCCTCCCAACAGGGCATCCACAGAAAGTCCCTTTCTTTTCAGACAAGTAAATTTTTTTTGTGCCCAAATGGACGTAATAAATTAAGCCTGGAGCTTTTATGGGTGTCTGTGTGTGTGTACACATTAATAAAATAGTATGAAATATTATAATATTATTATATTATTAATTAATATATATATTATATATATAGTGTATTATATATAATATATATATAATGAAATAGTATGAAATCAGCTCCTGCCTTCTTCCCACGTTATTTCGGGTTTTCAGGAAAAAAATAACTGATCTATGGTAATAAAACTTCTGCGTATCCAACTAACCTGCAATTGCTTTTGCTAAAACCTATGATGCTAAAAACAAGACTCATGTGCAGCAAATTGCTTGGTGCCCCTCTTCCACGAGCTTTATTTTTGTCATCATTGTTTTCGTTCCAGAGGAAGGAACGTGTTCGCCTTCCATGATGGAGTTAATAACTCTGACAGTACAAAAGTTCATATTGTTTTTAACAGCTTAGTAAAATTAGATCATAAACGTTTCTGGACTTCGTCATAAAATTCTTAAATATAGTTCTTTTTACTAAGGGAAAATGGACACAATACAGGAATTTTCTAGATGAGGCAAGAGTAGTTCTTTAGTATCTAATTAATTTCTTTTCCCTTTTGCATTAAGTAAAAGCAGAAAAATCTGTCATTTGCCCCATGCCATATTATTTCTCTTTTGAGATAACAGCTACTTTTTTCTTATAATTTTGTCATTGCTACTTTAACCCTTTTTTCACAATTATTTTGGGAGATCTTGCCCATCCATTTTAATCTAATTTTTAACATATATTGTAACTGTGTCCTTCACTGACTTCCATGTCATTTCCCAATTTTCTACTCATCCTAATAATTATAATTCTCATTCTGTTGCCTTGCATCTTCTGTAAATACGGACGTTTATTGCTGACAGTTAAATATTCCCATATTCACTGAGTAGTGAGCTCCACAAAATTACAGTAATAGATCATATTCTGGATATTGATAGCAAGGGAAATGTTGGCATTTTATGCTACAACCTTTCAATTCCTGAATTAGGACAATAAGTTTCCATCAAAAGTCTCCATTTTCTCCTCTGCTTTTCTGATGGTCTTATTTTTTACCTCTTCTTCTCCATTTTCCTCTTCATGCATTTCCCACTATTATTTTTCTTTCCTGCAGTACTTTTTACATCCCTTCCTCTCCTTTTGTGTTTATTTTCTTGCCCTACTCCTAATAGCAAATTTTAGTCCAGATTTTCCTTTTCTCAAAGTTCCCTTTGATGATCCAATAACAGATAAACATCTTTCCCACTCAAAATCAGGAGAGATCTGGTGGGAGGCTGACAAGTCACATTTCTCTGGTAGTAGAGGGTTATTAATATTTCTTATTATCTGTAATATTTATTGAGGTTACTTCCTTCAGTAACTGCTTTAAGGACTGTGTTCTAATATGAACAATGCTTTTTTTTATAATTTATCAGCTCCTGGTTGAAGTATTTTGGGCTAGAGAGAAACTGAATCAAAATTCACATTAAAAAATCACTCCAAACCACATCTTTAGTGACAGACCTCCTGATAATTTTCCTGATTAAGGATGAAGGAATGTTCTTGCCTGTTTTTCTGCTGATATTTGGAATAAGGCTTTCCCTTCTGTGAAATTATTCACGTGGATTCCCTAGTTATTTAATTAGTGCTTATCCATACCTTTCACTAAAATATTTTCTTTTGGTTCCAGCCAATTTCTGCTTTAATCCTTTTTTTCACAAAATATCTACATAACATATCAAAATTATTTTTTTCATACAATGATTTTTAATGAGAAGTAAAGAAAAAGAAACTTGGTTGAAACATGACAGCTCTTTGAATATCAAAAATAATTCAAAATCAAGGCTCCTTAGAAACCAGCCAGGAGTTCAGACACTGGGAAATGTGGAATAAGTCAAGGAGTCATGCTGGGAAGAAGGAATTGTGAAAAGGAAGTGATAAACATGGTTATTGTGCTCTTGAGTTTCAGCCTCTATACATCCTGGCCAAGAGGAAAATGCTAATTTAATGTCTTTAATGCCTCTAATTTTCTTCAACATAGCAAAAATTAAACCAACATCTTGTTACTGTCATTTCAGGCTTCACACTGAACTCCTGAGTGTCTTTCTGGATGCTCACAGTGTACCCTGGAGGACATCTACAATCTCTGAAATCACCAGATATTACAGACTTCCTGACTCAAAGTGCCATCTTGGAATTTGATCTTCACTTCGATAATTTTAGTCAAGTAGATCCTGAGCTTTCCCACAGGATATTGTCTTTTTGGGGACATGGAGTTGACTTTGCTCTTTGTCACGGTAAAAAGCGTAAAAGCTCCTTTTTTTTTCCAACAATAAACAAGCTCATTTCTGATGAAAATGTTTGCTTTTCTTGTGCTCATCGATTAAGCCTTTTCCTGCATTTCTTGGCCCTATTATCACGTTGTTTTCTATTCCTTTCCCTTTCCCTACCTGTGTGTTTGGAGGGCTCAAGAAGAAGAGGTTTTCCATTCTGTGCCTCCCCAAGCAGAGCTGTTCCAAAAATGACCTTTGAAGTCCGGAGGCTGCTTCTTTTCATTTGCAATAAATGCTCCTTATTAATATCCTTCTTTTTCTGTTGCTCACAGCAACATTCTCAAAAAGGGAACACACTGTGCAGAGCACAGAAAACAGGGAGGCTTTGCCTTTGTTCCCTTCGTGGAGGGAGTTTGGTTCATAGGGGGCATGCAGAAATGCTCCAGCCCCTCAGTCATCATCTTAGCCCCTGCTGCACCCTCCCTAGGAGTTCTTTGCCTGTCTTGACCTGGAGAGCCCAGGACTGGACACAGGTCCCGGTCAGAGTAGAGGGGCAGGGTCACCTCCCTCCAGCTGCTGGTTACTCTTCCTAATGAATCCCAGGATCCCAGTGACCTTGCTGTCCACAGGAGCACATTGTTGGCTCCTGATTGACCTGCTGGCCACCATGACCCCAAAGTCCTTCTCCTGCTCTCCATCGGGTCACCTCCCAACCTGTCTTGATGCCTGGAGTTATTTCTCCCCAGGTACTACACCTACAACAGGCATTAAGACTGTGCAGCCATCCCATTTATCAATTTTGCTTCGTCTTCAATTTTTTTTTAATCATTCTTTCCTTATTTCTAATGTTTATAAAGGTTATTGTTCCTTATCAAGGCATATTAAATGCAAAGAGTACAATTGTCATTTTGCTTTCAATTTCAGCTACACGTTGTTTGTTTTTATGGCCTAGAAAATATAGTTTCATTTATTTTTCCTTCCTTTTAATATGCATTCTGATAAGTTAGAGTTACGAAAGGATTCTTGAGCTGTCTTTAGCGTAACTAAACCTGTCAGACAAATTCCTAAAAGTGAATGTTTTTTATTTACACCTTCTTCTTGTATTAGCAGAAAAGGGATTTACACTGGTCCTCCAGTTTGTAGTGCCGTGATGTCAATGAAGAGGACATAGAATAGCCCATGGTCTAATAAGGAGCTGCCAGTATTTCGAAATATCAGATTATCCACCTGATCTTTTTACAACCTTTAAAGGTGAAAACAGTTAACAGAATCTACTTGGTGTAAAAAGCACCAGTTTGAGCACAAAAGGCTGAAAGACAGATGGTTTTTGAAGCAACATGATCATGTACACGAAAATGCTCTTTGAATTCTTAACAGCGCTGAGGATAAAACTGGAAGATTGAATCTTGATTATGTTTTGTGCAACACATAAATGCATCGTGTCAGCTTTTATTGCTAACAGATGTTTGCATCTGGGTCTTGGTCTTTCTTCTTAGGTTGCTGTTTTAAGTGCATGGAGCTGTTGTTCATCTCTTGGGTAGTTCTCTGTGTAGATTAAAATCTTCTTTCTGAATGAAAGGCAGCAGATATTCCTGTGGACAGTTGCCTACTTCAGCTGTGATCACTGGTTTGTGGTGAGTCTTGTACCAAACAGCCTGACTCGGGGGGTTTATATCACTCACAGCAACTTCCTCACGAGAGGAAGTGGAGGGGCAGGCACTGAGCTCTTGTCTCTGGTTACCTGTGAGTCACCAGAGCCTGGTCATCCTAATCTGGTGATGGGACCTGACTGAACGGCCTGAAAGTGTGTCAAGGGAAGTTTAAGTTGGGTATTAGGAAAAGGTTCTTCCCTCAGAGGGTGGTCGGGCACTGAAGAGGCTCCCCAGGGAATGGTCATGGACCCAAGGCTGCTGAAGTTCAAGAAACATTTTTACAGCACTCTCAGGCACAGCATGGAATTTTTTGGGTTGTCTTGTGCAGGGCCAGGAGTTGGACTCGGTGATCCTTGTGGGTCCCTTCCAACTCAGGGTATTCTGTGAGTCTATGGGTTATTTTACACTGATGACACAATCCCATCTTTCCTTGGGGTGTCTCATCACTTAAACACCTGTGGGCACTACCAAAGCCACGGTGTCAATATCAAGAAGGGAGAAGATTCCTGATGAGGAAAACAAGTGGCACCAACCCACCCTGGGCAGGTGTTTCTTGATTTGTTCATTTATGTGATTGCCTGCGGGGCTTTCCTGGTGAGAAAGGCTCTGCAGAGCTGGGAGGGAACAGACAGAGCAGGGATTTGTCTCTTGCCACTGTAAGGTGGTTCTGAGCCAGACTTCATGAGGTATCAGTGTGCTCCTCTGAAGCAAGAGCTGCTGTTTTTATTGACATTACTTCCTGTGGCTGGTGCTGTCAAACAAACTGTGCTTAAGGACCTGTCGGCAAGACCGTGGCCAGCTGCATGTGTTGGCTTGCAATACAAGGGCCAAACATAGAATCAAAGAATCATTAAGGTTGGAAAAGTCCTCCAAAACCAAGTCCAACCTTCAACCAAATACCACAATAAAGCAAGCTCTAAAACTTTGGTGGTCAAAATATTCAACAATGTTCATTCCTGATTCCTGTGAGGCACCTCTTGGACCTAATCCTTCTGCTGTCTTTTCACAGGAAGAGAGTGATTTTATCCTGCTGTTTTCAATCCCCAGAGCTAAATCCTCCTTGGAGTCACGGTTTATTAAAACCAGGTAATTTCCACAGCTCCACCTGTGCTGGGGGCTGTCTAGCTACAATTTTAATCTGATGGGACATGTGTCACCCCTGAAGAACCCTTCTCATAACCAGTTACCAGTTACACTTTGAATTATTCGTGGCTGCCTCTCCAATCTGCTGATCTGGTTTATTTTCCAGCCGCCTGGAAGTCCACTGACAAAAAGGAAAGGGGTTATTTTTTTTTTCAGACTCCTGCAGTTTAATTTTGAGGAGTTTCTCTCTCCAATCTGGAGCTTCCAACAACAGTGATAAGGGCAAAGAATTGTCAGCAAAAAAGTCCTCCTCCACTCCAGGAGTACAGCAGTGTAGTGATAAATACTAAACCTCTTTCCAGCTTTGTGAGAGGCTCTTTTTTGTGGATTAGGGGTTTAAAAGATGGTATCAAAGCTAATTTACAGACAAACACAGCTGACACCAGCCACATACTTTCCCCCAGTGCCTGGTTTTCTGAATTCACCAGCATGCTGGATAAAGTTTTTGGATGCTGGGTTGCTGATGTTGCTAGGCTACAGCCTGATGCAGAAGTTTGCATGTAAAATTCACATCATTGCCTCAATTGCTTTCCCCCCAAAAAATCTCAGAAACGTCTTACAAAACATAAAGTTCTGCAGACGCTGCCAGTGTGTTTCTTTTTCCTTGCAAAGGGAATTATGCCATGAAAATCAGATGGCACAATCTGCAAGGTGTTGGAGCTGTTTTCCTTCACTGTAGTAGCAATGTGGGCTGCAGTGTCTCGTGTCTGAAAAACATCCATAAAAACTGACTCAGCAGCCAGGCTGTTGGTGGACATGATTCTATCATAGAATACTGGAATGGTTTGGGTTGGAAAGGACCTTAAAGATCATCTCATTCTACCCCCTGCCATGGGCAGGGACACCTTCCACTATCCCAGGTTGCTCCAAGCTGGCCTTGAGCTCTTCCAGGGATGGGGCATTCACAGCTTCTCTGAGCAATCTGTGCCAGAGCCTCACCATCCTCTGGGTGAAGAATTTCTAGCTTCTTAAAATTTCTTCCTGGCATCTAGTCTAAATCTTTTCTCTTTTAGTTTAAAACCACTAAAGCCAGGAGTCACAGAGGACAGCGGTTCTTCTGTGTTATCACTGGGCAGGAAAACAACCCTGGAAAAGAAAGCATTTATGTCTTTATTATTCGTTCTCCAAGTCTACACGTGCATTACCAAAATTTAACAGAATCACAAAATATTCTGAGCTGGAAGGGACACAAGAATCATTGAGTCCAACTCTTACAATGGCCTATGCGGGGATGGAACAGCAACCTTGGTGTTTTTAACCCCATGCTCCAACCAGCTGAGCTCGGTGACTCCTCTGCTCCTTCCTCGTGCCTTAGATGAGTTACTACGAATAAATTTTTCAGTATAAGGGTGGTGAGGCACTGGACCGTGCTTCCTGTAGACATTGTGGATGCCCCATCCCTGGAAGATTTCAAGGCCGGGCTTTATGGAGCCTTGAGCAACCTGATCTGGTGGGTGGCACCCCTGGCCACGGCAGGGGATTGGAAATAAATGGTCTTTAAGGTCCCTTCAAACCCAGCCATTCTGCGATTCTGCGATTCTGTGATCGGGTTCCGACTCACTCTTTATTCTGGGCAGTGGCAATGAGTCAAAGAAATGAAGGAAATCTCTGTTCAGTTCTTAGACTGCTTGAAAAGGTACCTTTGTTGCTGTACAGGTTTGTATAACATCCAATACCTCTGCAGATAATTCCTGTATGAACACCCTGTGCCACATATGTTGCGTATTTCCACACTGGCATTTGTCACAAGCCTGGTGTGAGTATTAATTCCTGCATTTTCCACACCTGCTAATACACAACACGTGGTTTGACTACAGCTGTCACTTCAATTAGAATTTACAGTGAGGTTTTCACTCTCTGTCCTGCAGGGAACGAAACTGCAGTCCACATACAAAATCTTTTCCATCCAGCCACACTTTTTACATCTTTGTCATGTCTGGTTCTTGTTGTTTATCACTGTCACTTCTGTTTTTTTTTTTTAATGCTTTTAAGCAGCATCAGCTTTTTCCCATGTGCCACTCTCTTAGCAGGACCACATTCCTTGAGGTGGAGCAAAGGGGAGATCATGCAAAGAAGGCAACTTTTGCACAGAAGCCTTTCTTGCTTATGAAACACTGAACACGGCCACTGAGACCTCACAGTCTGCACCAGAAGTACCAAAATCATGTTGCATAAAATTTCTAACCACCAACCAACTGATGCCCAGCCAGTCCCCAGGCAGTTACCCCTGGACAACCTTTCCCTGACTTTTATTGCTGAGCATGATGCCACACGGCTTGGAATATCCCTTGGATCGGGTGGGGTCAGCTGTGGCAGCTGTGTCCCCCCCAGTTCCCTGTGCACCCCCAGCAACATCACTGGTGGGGCGGGTGAGAGGCACAAAAGACTCTGTCCAAGCCCTGCTCAGCCATAACAAAAACATCCCAGAATTATCCACACAGTTTCCAGCACAACCCAAAACTTAGCCCCATTTGAGTTACTCTGAAGGAAATAAGCCGTGCCCAATGCTCCAATATTTTTCCAGGATGCAGGCACTGACGCCTTCCCTAGAGGGGACATTGCTCGAGAGATGTGCATGATCTTGGGGAGAAAATCATGTCATCTCTTGCGTTTGAAGTGTCACCGAGGAGCCTCTCACAAATAAAACAGGGTAGGTTTTCATTCTGCCTTACATCCAGCCTGCCACTGGCTCTGCTTGCCTGCCTGAGAGCAAAAAGCTTTTTCATTTCGTTGACAAACTCTGGATTTGAAACTTTTCAAGGGCAGAAATGCATCCCTAAGAGCCAAAGCTGTCTCAGAACATGCACTTGCCATTTGACATTAATATTTTGGGGTTCTAGAGTGACTTGATTTTATTTATTATTTTTATTTTTATTTATTTCTGGTCTTTCAGAAACCAGCTCCCACAAACCACCTTTTTCTTTTTCCTTTTTCTTCCTGTGGCTCATTGAACAGGTAGATCAATGCCACAGTCAGTACATTATAAATGACATTCATCCAGATCAGCCTTGATGGACTGGAGATTATTCCTGTGGCAGCAGTGACTGGGTACTTTTGGCAAACCTGTGGATAGGTGGGACAGCAAAGAATGAGGCAGAGCTGAAGGGTGAGGCCCAGGCGGGCACTAATCCTAATCCTAACTTTGACAATGGCCACTTCTGTGACCTGAGGAATTTTCCAGTTTCTTCCCTCATCTCTAAAGCTAGCACAGAAGAGAAAGCTTCATCTGCCACCCCTCCTCTTGAGCTGGCAGCCTCAGCCACCACAAAGCAGCATATGCAGAGGAAAATCTGTTGGCAGAGCTTGCAACACTTGCTCTTTTCAGAGGTTTGCATGTTGGGTATTGATCAGTCTCTCTGCCACGCCGTGCTCAGAGTAAGAGCTTTTTTCTGGCCAAGCTATAAATGAGTCTCTTTGCAATCTTCATGCCAGTTCTCCTCCCCTTTGCATCCCAGTGTATATTTTTCCCATTTTCTCCTCGTGGCAATTTTCCGCTGTTCCCATCCTGGCTCCCCTTGCTCAGCTCTTGATTGGTTGTCATTCAGCTTCTCCTTCTCCACATCACTTTATTTTTCTTCCAATTTCCCAACTGACAGCCTCCGCCGTCCCCTGCTACAGGAGGGTGACAGAGCCTGTGCTGAGCTTAACCAGCGAGTTTTTGCTTTGTCACTATGCAGTGACAAGGTTAACTTTTCCCCAGAGCTAATTCAGCTTTTCAGAACACCCGTGGGCTGCGGAATCGATATGTGCAGTTAGATATTTTCACTTTAAAAGTGTGGCTCCCAGCAGAGTTGTGCTAACAGGGTCAGTAAACTTCAAATACCTTGAATTCACAGGGGGAAGGAAGGATGCACAGCCTGAACACTGAGCATGGAGTGAAAACATGCTCGTTTTACTAATTTTTTTTTTTTTTTGGTGAGCATATTTGTGCCGTTGCCTAGGATTATTATTAACTAGCAATCTAAAAAAAAAAAAGCGTCAGACATGACAAGGAGAACAAGTAAATTCTGAAGTGTTGGGAGTTGTTATTATGGGATTCAGTGTGCTGTACAACTGGATGGAATAATGAACCGTGAAAGCCATTACAGCACAGCGCAAAGTTTCAAATGGAGCTGATGAAAAATAAAAGTGCTGGAAGAATATCTGCAGTGTAATTTTCCAGGAGATGATTCCTGGCTGTCTGCAAGGTTGTTCTCAAGGCTTTGCAACAAGCAGAGGATTCCACGAGGGAGACAAGTCTTTTCTGGATCTGCAACCATGTCCAAGCAGTGTCTGGTGAGCAGAGTACGGGAAATGCAGGTCCATCGGAGGATCATCCTCATGCTTGTAAGATCCCCCTCTCTTTTTTTTTGCTGTCTCCTATGTATCAGAGAATATTCTGAGTAGGAAGAAACCCACCAGGATCATCAAACGCCAACTCCTGGCCCTGTACAGGTCAGTTCCAAGAATCACACCATGCATAAATTTATATAGGCAGTACCATAGAAATAAATAATTTTTTCTTTTGCTGGTCACTTTGCTAGGAAGAGTAGATTCAGGCAGGTGTAGTAGTTCCTGGACCTTCTCTATTACCCTCTGGAACCCCATATTCCTTATCCACAGAGCTGTGGATTCCCACAGCTGAAGGCTGTGGAGCAGCACACAAACCAAACTGATTTCCTACCAAAGCTGGGACAAAAGCAGCAGCGTGGTTTCACTGCCTCTGAGGGAATGCGAGGAGTAGGAACCGACATCCTCACCAGTGCCCTCTGAAACACTGATTTTACTGAGTCCAGAGAAACACCACTTTGTTCATGGAGGGGAACAGGTTGTGCTTACAACTGAGTTGTGCGTAACTTGTAATTTAATTGTTCACTTATCCATATATTCCAGCTCTGGAAAGGGCTTACAGGAGAGTCAAAGTGTACCTTGGAGAACAAAGTTGTTGAATGAGAGAGAGAGAATTTGGGAGATAAATTTTGTACCAGTATTTACTGCCTTTTTTGCAGGACCCATGATATTCTATCAACATGAAAATATGGAAATATAAAGCCTTTGACAGCAGGAATTTGATGACCATGTGCCATGGAAAGAGCATTTATTATCCCACTATTTGAAAATGATCTTTAAGAAATTACTTGTGGGAGATCACTGATGGAGAAAATGACTTTAAAGGAGTGTTATTGCTTTCAGTTGGTGCTGAATGAAGATGAGATCAAGCTCCTTGCATCCACAAGTTGTGTGAACAGCAGCATGGAAGAACCTCTAGGCAGAGATGCACATGAGGAAATCGAACTGCAGCAGGACTCAGCAAGATGGTGTGTCCAGAGTGGCCTTTATTTTATAGTTCTTACTTGCCAAAAACTGAATTTAATTCAAACTAAAGTAGTTTGTAACAAAAATGTTTGTGCGATTTGTTCATTTTGCTTCAAGACAGCAGAGATGCTCCTGTTGTTCTACCTCTCGTTTCCCTTAAGAACAGACCTGATGTAAACTCGAGTTTCAATACATGAACCAGCCCTCAAGAAGCCTAAAATTAAATCATTATCCAGCTTCTGACCTTTCTCTGAATAGTCAGTGTTTTTAAAGCCTGAGGGGGAGAATTAACAGCTTCTAGTCTGTCCTCCTGTGTACAGTGGGTCACATCATTTTACCCAGCACTACAACTTTTTATAAGACTTTGAAAAGTGAAATTGAGATTTCAAAATTACAAGGAAGAAAAATGCTTGTAAGAGCATCTGTGATATCTCTGCCTATTATTTTAAGAAAATGCAAGTCTGGAAAATAGACTGATTATAGCAGAGAGGTTCTTGACGATGAGGTAACTGGCAGGTTTGGAAATGGAGCCCTCAGCTTTGAAAGGCAAGCAAATAGACTGAGGGGGAATTTTTTGTGTCACAAAGTGCTGTCTAATGACAGCCACAGAGGGAGGTGGGAGGTATTTTTGCAAAGGGCACTGCTGTTACAGTGTGCACCCTACTTTCCTATCTCTTTTCTTCTTTTGCTTCTCAGTAATGTGCAGGAAATGAGTGAACTAAGAGGTGCATTTGGCGTAAAATAATCCAGAATGATTGGTAGCATTAACTGAGAGGAGCTGGGTTCTCCTCTGGAAATGTAGTTGTTGATGTGATGTGCAGGCAGCGCTGGATTAATGACTGGACTTGATGGTCTTAGAGGTCTTTTCCAACCTGAATGGTTCTCTCATTCTGTGTTTCCCCCCCCTTTTCCCTCAGAGCTGCTTCCAGCTCTGTCTCTCTGTAAAGCACAAAGAGAACAGAGCACACGGGAAGTGTTAGATCTTGCATTCTTACAGAAGCATGACAGATTCAAATAGGAAATAAACCTCCTTTTATAAGCATTTGATTAGAAATGAAACTGGTTGAATGGCATTTAGGAGAGGTTGTGCACACAGAGCCTGGCCCAGAAAGAGAGCCAGTGGTACTCTGCAGAGGCTCAACATGACCTGTGCTCCTGCCCAGGCAGGAGGGACTTTGAACATCACCAAACAGCAAGCTTTTAAACTCATTCTATGCAAACTTAGAGCTCTCTCTTAATTTATCTCTTCTCTTTTGCCTTTTTCCCCCTTTTGCACTGCTTGTCAGATCTTCACACCCCCCATGGCTTCAGTTCTGCAATGATAACACCTCAGTGGTTTGCTCGTGGTTAGGTTGAGTTTCTATTCTACAGAATATTTTTTTTTCCCAGGTTCAGCTGGATCCTGCTGTGATCCACAGGCTGGCTCCTGTCTAAAAAGTCTGGGTTAGTACAAGACAGGTGTTTTTCAGCAGTAAGAAAAAACTGGATGGCCTGGAAGCTGGGACACCCCAGTACCACCAGTGCAACCTCCAGGGCAAGTTTGCTATGGTTTTTCTTTTCTGTTGTAAGTTAGAGCTGCTGAAGATGGGATGATAGGAATTGTGGAATCCCTGGTTGAAAAATAAATGCCTTTGAAGGTAGTAAATAAAATAATCCTGTCCACACTGCTCAGTGATACTGAGGTTGGTCTCCCAGGTTTGATGATCCTGTGTGTGTGAGAACCAAAGTGGATTGTGTCCTACAGACAGATAAAGCCATTCTATCCCTGGAAGAATTTAAAAGACACCTAGATCTGGTGCTTTGGGACCTGCTTTAGTGGTGGATTTGGCAGTGTTAGTTTATATCTTGGACTTGATCTTAAGGGTTTGTTCCAACCTAAATGATTCCATGACCCACCTTCCCAAGAGCTCCTTGCATTGTCGGTGCTGAGATCATGACTCTGATGAGAAAAGGAGGACCAGCCCTTGCTAATGGGACATTCTACATCAGAAGGGAAGAGGAACCTATGGGGAACACCCAAATCCCAGTGGATATTTGGGAAATAATCTTTCTGGCACAAAATCCCACTGCAAACCTAGCAAATAGAATAGAAATTGGTGAAAACCTGGAAAGAGATGGCAAATTATGCAATTCCTTCCCCCATCTTCTGATTTTAAGGTTATGGTGCCTGGACAGAGTGAGAAAAGCTTGTGGATCATAGCCCTAAAAGTCAAGTTCTTCTGCCTTGCACTTTGTTCTGCAGGACTTTGGCAGCATGAAATTTTGCTCATGGTTTTGGATGTTACCTTTGGTATAAACTGCTCCCTGCACAAGCTTTTCAGATGGCTGAACTTACTGGAATAGTGTCTCCATTTTTTTTATGGTGTTATTAAAATTGAGTCATCTGACAGCACAGCACCACGATCTCTAATGAGCTCAATTATCGGCAGAATTAATGGACAAGCAATTCTCTCACCTCTGATTTGATAATGGCTTTACCATCGTGTCACTGAATATAGTGCTGTGGACAAAATGCTACTGTACATGAGGCTCTTTACTGTTTTCTCTTTGTGATCCAAAAAACACTGGTTTGTCAAGTTTTTAGGCAGCCTTGCTCAGTACTGGTTTTGCAGATGGAGGAGGTTATGTTCCATTTTGTTCCGAGACATTTGCTCTTCCATGATGACGACCCGAGTGAATGGGAATTCCCAGACTGCCAGGACAGACCCGTATGTGCAGGAAACTTCCAACAGCATCAACCTTTTATTTAGGCTGGTAAATCTGGAGGGATAGTTTTTGCAGTTCTCTCTGAATCTGCCTGGCTACAGAATTATGTTAACCTAATACTGATGCACTGACATCCCAGAAATTTTTTAGTCTTCTGAGCAAGTCTGTTGCCCATTATCCTCCCGAGGATTTATGTAACAGCCTGAGAAATGAGGTAGCACGGTGGTTATCACAGTGTGAGCTGTCACCTCTCTGTTCATGGAAGTGGATGATGTTTGCATCCTGGGGTGCCTGAGCAATGATCCTGTTATCCCAGCTGACAGTAAACAACTGCACGACTTCTCTGGAAAAGCAGACGTGTTCCCGTGTGTCAGCAGGGTGCCTGTGACTCCTGCTCCTTCACCCTCTCAAGCTGAGAGCTCAGCACTTCTGCTGCTGCTGTGGTGGTTGCCGGCTGCTTCCCGCTGGAAACCTGGGAAGTTTCAGTCAGTGCATCAGGAAAAAAGGCAGGGAGGGATATTAACCAGCTTCCAAAAAGCTTGCAGAAGAAACAGATCCGTTTGACAACTTGTCCCTCTTCAGTGAAAATTAGGAAAGGTTTTAGGGCTGTTTTAAGAAGTTGGGGGTTTTTTAACTCATTTTTTCATGCTCTCTTTCTTTCACGCCGTACCTGTGTTACCTGCTGAGCTGCAGTATTGCTGACTGCATGGCTGGGCAGGGCATGGGGAAACGCCTGGCATTAAAATTTGCTGTAGCAGGGCAGAGTCATCAGCCTTCTCACTGTGCTCACCCTGGGTTCAGCTGCCCTTTACTTGTGCAAGAATAGTGCAGAGATGCCCATGATGCATCCACCTTCCCGTAGTGCACCCAGCATGACGTGGCTCCTCTGGGGAACCTCGGTCCTGTTTCTCAGGTCACCTGGCAGCTCGTATGAATGATGTTCTCTTTAAATAGGAAACCAGAGGAAGGGCTGAGAACTGAGATGGAGCACAAAGAGATTCAATGTCATCGATGTGCTTGCAGCCACACTTCGCAGTAAAGTGGTTTGCCAGGATAAACTGTGTTATGGGTCTGGGGAATCAGCTGGAGAGCTTCTAAAAATCAAAGAGGAGATATTCGTGTGTAGCTCATAGGAACTTTTTCAAATGTCCTCTCATCCACATGGCATAAAACTTCCCTGGAAAAGTTCAGAAGATGTTTGGATGTGGCACTTGGGGATGGGGTGCAGTGGTCAACATGGAAAATCAACGATCTTGGAGGGCTTTTTGGATTCTATGACTCTGTAATCAGTTTTGGGATTACCATCTGACCTCCTTCATGTGCTACACCTTTCAACTTTTCTTAGCACAACTAGATATCCACAAGTGGAAGTCGGGGATGTTTAGACATGGTAAATACTCCTTAAAACTGACAGGACACACAGACTCCTTTGTTTTGAAAAATCCGTACCTGAGGGATGTTGCTTGCAGGTGCCTCGTGTTTTGGGGGACCTTGCAGAGAAAGATGTAAGGTATTAGTTCTTTAAAAGTCTCCCAGATTTATGAGGTTATGTTTGCTTTTACACTTAGAAGAAAAGGAAACCGCTTTTATCCATGACTTCTATACACGTGGCTGTCTTGCTTATGGAATTCCCCTGTGAGCAGATGCATCAGTGCCCAAATGCCCTTGAAAGGCTCAGAATGCGGATTTTGATATGAAAAAGCTTCACAAAAGGAACCTGAAACCTTCCACTTAGTTTAAAATGAATCTCACTGCCTGGGATCTTCCCCAGCTGCCTCCCTGCTGGTTTCATCATCCCGCTGGAGAGCTGGGGAGCTCAATGCCTCCAGGAGCAGCTTCGTTCCTTGCCAGAGCCAGTTTCTCACCTACTTCTATCTCTGCGTGTGGAGGAGGCACCATCAGCCACTCTGCTGTTCCATAAACGCCGGCGGGATCGGGAGAGGTGGGGGATTCTTTGGAGCAGCTATCGATGTTTCCTAGGCAATGCTGACAAAACCACGCTGCCTCTAATTGGCTCCACTACAAATATTTACAGCTGTGAAAAGAAGTTTGCTGATCCCACGACGGTAGCCATGGTTGCCTATCTTTTTAGCTGCTGTTGTGCTGGTGAGAAACATGAATAGGTTGCAAAAATCCCCCTCTGGCTTTGTAGCAGGAACATTTGCTGACCCAAATGTAGAAGCCAATTAAGCTCTAAAGCTTCTGTGTGTTTTTCTGGTGAGCTTTGCCATTTGTTCTGTTCATTAGCAAAAAACCCAAACCTGAAAACAACCAACAAACCCATGGTGAGGGGCTACAACAAATCCAGGGCTTGTTAGCATTTATGTTGGTTGTGTTGCCATTTGTATTGGTTGTGTGTATATAAATAAAATATTATGTTTAAACATCATATTAATGTATTACTCTGTGAATTTGAATTCCCATGCTGGCAGTGTCTGTTTGCAGCCCTGTGTACTCAATCAACCCTTTGAAGTAGAAACGGTGATGCAATATGTTCTAATATTTGTTCTGAAATCACCTTTCAGATTGAATGTGTGCTTACTTCTCGTGATGGGAGGAAGGCAAGAAGGTGGAGCCAGGCTCTTCCCGGTGGTGTTCAGTGACAGGACAAAAGGTAATGGGCACAAACAGAAATACTGGAAGTGGCTTTTAAATAGAAGAAAAGATTCCTTACTTTGTGGGTGGTCTAAGACTGGTAACAGCTTTCCCAGACTGGTTCTGGAGTCCCCATCCTTGGAGACATTCAAAACCTTCCTGGACACTGTCCTGGAACAGCTGCTGTGGCTAATCCTGCTTGAGGAGAGTGGTTGGAGTAGGTGATATCAGGAAACTCTGCCAAGCTCAAATATTTTCTGAATAGGGAGTGAAATCTGCATTTTCTATTTCAGTCTTCTTGTCTGTGTTGTTCAGTGTGTGTCTCATTTTAAATAAATGACGGATCTGAAGTCCCACAGGATGAACCTGCAGGCACAGGACATACACTGGCTCCTTCCTCTAATGGAGGAGGGCCATGCTCAGGCTTTAAACCAAAAGAGAGCAGATTTAGATGGGATATTAGGAAAAATGCTTCCCTGTGAGGGTGGGGAGGCCCTGGCACAGGGTGCCCAGAGAAGCTGTGGCTGCCCCTGGATCCCTGGAAGTGTCCAAGGCCAGGTTGGATGGGGCTTGGAGCAACGTGGGACAGTGGAAGGTGTCCCTGCCCATGTCAGGGTGTGTTGAGACTGGATGGTCTTTTGAGTCCTTTCCAACCCAAACCGTTCTATGACCCCATAATTCTATGAAATTATTGGTTCTGCTTTCAAGATTCTGAAATAATGCCTCATTTTTCAACAGAGGAGTGTCCCTGTAGGTTGCTATTCCTTCCGTGCTTCAGACTTCAGAAAAATAACATTTTTGGGGGGCGAAAATCCAGAATTGCTTGGCAGACTTAAGAGCCTTGCTTGCTAATCAGGGACCATTAGACTGAATATTTGTATGAGCTTGTCACAGGCACTGTGAAAGGCAAGACTTCACACTGACACTTCGTGCTGAATGTATTTCTTTTCGCTCGGGTATAATGTGGGCTGCTGCATTGTGCTGGTGTTTGTTCTCCCTTTCCCAGCCAGCTCTTGAAAGAGGCTCGTGAATGCACAGTGAATTATTTACATCTGTTTACTTCCAGCGGAGCTCGAGAAGTTTCTCATGAGGTTTGTTCCTCCCTGCCTCACGTTGTGCTTGGCTGGGCTCTGCTTGTCATGTTTTTGTGTCAGTGCTGAGTCTCGAGCTGAGCCTGATGCTGCTGGAGCCTCCACACGTGGCAGGATGTGGCCACTTGTGACAGCTCTCTGTAAATATTCATTGTATTCTCAGACAGCAAATTGAAGATTAGGGCTGTGTGATGGTTTTGTATTTCAGCAGTCTGTCAGGAGGGATTTCAGGAGTGATTTAGGATGCATCTACTCGGGGAAATTGTGAATTTGGTTTTAACTGGGGATGGATTATCCAAAAGGTGCCTGCGTGAGCAACCCTGATTTTGGTGGTGACTCAGAGCATGGACAAATGAGATCATAACGATGGGCATCTCATTGACTAATTAACAAGATTGCACTCCATTTTTCCATTAACTTCTATTAATCTATTAACATGTCTAATGGCTTTGGAAGACTTGGGAATTTCTCACAGAACCACAATTTTGCCTTGACTGTGAGGGGTTGCATTTAATTGCAAGAGTTGATTCTTTCCTTTGTCTCTTGGACTGTCTACTCTGAGCAGCAAGCAGAGAACTCCAGGAACATATAAAAAACAACAGCTTCTTATTTAATTTCTTTCTATTTTTCTTGTGATCTTTTTTCCTAACTCTGTGCTGTCTTCCAGATTCTTTGTTCCTCTGCCTTGAATTCATTCCATTCCAAACCAAGACTTAAATGATATTTTTCACTAGAGGGTCTCCAAATGACCCTTGCTGCTGGAAGTACTCACCCTTCCTGTGCATTGCAAATGGAAATAGAAGCCAATTTGACTGGAGGGAGAACATGTCTTGATACAACCTTTGCTGGTCTTAAATTGATTGTTGTACTTCTTGGTGTGGGAGAATGAGAAATCATCTTTTTCAGTTGTATTTGCATGTTCTTTGTGAGGAACATCCCATCTGTTTGCTAAAGGTGATCCCCTTTCTGTCCCATTATATTTGCTCCGGCTGAGGTATTTACTTGCTATTCAGTAACTCCAAATTTTGTTTAAATATCTGCCACACGTTCAACAGGTTTTTTTTGTTACAAAAGAAATACAGAGAACGAGCTCAAACTGGACTTTTAAAGGGTTAAAATAATGGGGAGTGAACCCAGCTTTAGATGCACACAAAGATCCATAATAGCAATGGAAGGCCCATGAATTTTGATTCAGGCAATATACAGAGAAAGAATCTTGATTGAGGAAGGAATGGGAGAAGAAAAGCAGTGTAATGATACAGATTTTCACCTGCTGCAACGCGATATATCTGTTGTGGTTGAGCTGTGATTTTTGTCTCGAATTTAGATGTTAGAAACCTCTCAAATCTCACTGAGGCAAGACCACACGGAGTGGTGGTGGAATTCAATAGTTCATAGAGGAATTTAATAAGATTTAGAAGTGGTTCTGAATGATTGAGTTGGATGAAAATCACCTCGTCTCACAACACCAGACCTTCTCTGTCTTCATTTATAAAACAGACAATAAATACACTTCAGTGCACGCTTGGGTTTTAGCAGCTTTTCAAGCAAGGTGATTTCGATACTGTGGAATCACCTTTTATTTTTCCTTTTTTTCATTTTTCTTCTGTAAGAAAACTCTGTGAGTGGGCAATTGAAACTAAAACCTGTTGTGGGTCTTCAGAAAGCAGAGAGAAAAGCTTTTGAAAAGCCAATGCCAAGTGGAGGCACTCCACAGCAGCACAGAGAGGCCTTTGCAACAGAGCCCTGCTGCCTGCAGCGAGGCGATCCTGGGAACCAGGGAAAAGGAGCACGGTTTACAAACCACAGGAGAGAAATCAATACAATGAGAGGCTGTGAAAACCAACAGCGAATTTTTTTTTGACTCAGTTGCCTGGGCAAGGCCAACAACAACATTATTTGAAAGGCAGGATGGAGTCTGAACAGTGCATGAAGAGATGGGATTTTCCAGCTCGCGGAACCAAAGTGCTGCCTGCAGCTGAATTTCTGCAAACACACATGAAAAGAAAATCAGGCTGGTAGGAGAACGCAGAACCACGTCCTGGGCTTTTTAGAAGACAGTGCGTGTTGGATGAAATCCCTAAAAACAGTAACCATGGAGTATGAACAGCTTCATTATGATAGAAACAATGATGTAAAACAGGTCTTGATCTTATCTTGGATCCGTCCCCTTCTGTGCCCAGTGCTGGTGTTACAAGTTCTGTTGCAGAGCTCTGCACAGATGTGCTGTAATTATTTCATTTGTGAATCTTTTAGTCTCCTCGTTCAGACTAATCATCTCTCCAGCTATTTATAGGATGCAGCTGCCAACTGGAAAACCAGCAAAGATGGGAACGGGAGAGAAAAAACATATTTTCCTAAGTGCCTGTGGGCTGCAGCTGAATGCTTTAACTGATCTTGAGGCAGAGGTAGCTGTTCCCTTGAAGCACAGTTTTCTTGCCAAAAAAGAGCTTGTGGTAACACCACGATAATCTCCACTCCAAAATACAATTTTGAAGTCGTCCTGCCTTTAGTATTATATATTTCCTTATCCTTTTTGTGTGAATCTTCATTTAAGGAGAATGTGTGGTCTGAAAAGAATCATGCAGAGGAGCAGTAATTAAAGAATTTCCCTCCATCGGTGAAGTTGATGGGAAAATGCAAACATGAAGATGCTTTTCTGATTCTGTTTCATGACTACTCATTGTGTTTGGCAAGAAGGTAATGGGATTCATACAGAAATCCTACATCAAAATGCCTTTAGGCTACGTCCTTCTAAAGAAATTGGAAGAGAGTGCTTTCGGGTTTTTTGTTGTGGGAAATGATTTTCAGGACCAGGGTCTGAAAATTATAGTTTTTTCCTCAAAGCATACAAGAATCATAGAATGTCTTGGGTTGGAAGGGACCTTAAAGATCACCTAGTTACAACCCCTGCCATGGGCAGGGACACCTTCCACCATCCCAGGTTGCTCCAAGCCCCGTCCAACCTGGCCTTGGACACTTCCAGGGATCCAGGGGCAGCCACAGCTTCTCTGGGCACCCTGTGCCAGGGCCTCTCCACCCTCACAGGGAAGAATTTCTTCCCAATATCCAATCCATCCCTGCCCTCTCTCAGTTTGAAGCCATTCTCCCTTTTCCTGTCCCTCCATCCCTTGTTCCAAGTCCCTCTCCAGCTCTCCTGGAGCCCCTTCTCCTAGGCACTGGGAGGAGCTCTAAGGTCTCCTCAGAGCATTCTCCTCTCCAGACTGAACAAATCAAGCTGACAATCCAGGATGCTGATTTTGAAGGTTATCTTTTCATGAAGGGCAGTGGTGCTGCACTGCCAGTCCCTGTCAGGAGTTCAGATCTTCCTTGGCAGCTCTCAGAAGCTCTGCCCTAAGCACTAAACCTAGACATTCTTATTTTGAACCTTTTCTCCCTCAACTGGCTGGGAAAATCATCGTAATTTCTTTTGTTGGTGTTCGTACTTGAACAATTGGTGCAGGAATCAGACTCAGTCCCTCTTCTTTGTTTGACTTTCCATTCCTTTAACTGTTGTGTGACAAAGAGTAACCAAATCTGCACATACTTGCATTCAGTAGATCAGACCAAAAGGGGTTTTAAGATCTAGAAACTTCTTTCCCTTACTGACACAAGTGTTTGGCACTAGGACTTAAATCTGTATTTGTTTGCCAGATAAGGATAAGACTGAGCCTGATTCTGGGACAGTGATTTCTACGAAAAATTTTTGGAAAGGCAGTCCAAGAGAGGAAATATACCTGCAAGAAATCAGCTGGTGGTTTTTTGGGTTTTTTTTTGGTTTGGGGTTTTTTTCAGGTGATGCCCTGATGAAAGCAGAATTAAAGTTTCCCTGTTCTCTGCTTCTCCCAAAGAACTTGTCATGGCAGTAGACAGGACTTAGTTATTCCCAGTCAATGTGGGCAGCTTCAGATCTCCAGTGGCATCACCACCATTTCTATTTTTACCTCGAGACGCTACCACCAGGTTGATGAGTCAAACCAACAGAGATGTGAACCAAATTCATCCAAATCCAAACCAAATTCATCTGTGCGAGCCAAAGTCTTGAACTTGGCCTTATAACCCGGCCCTTCCCTCTGCTGTTGTTTTTGTTTCTGCCTCTACAAGGTGCCTGTGGATGTTGGGCTGAATCAATCAATGGCTTTCCAGGCACTAACTAATGACCTCCTGCCTGCCTGTGGGGGCAGAAAGTCAATTATTTTGTTAACTGAGAATTCAATGCTGTGTCACCACACCTACTGTGTTCTTCTTTCTCTCAGGAGCTGTCTAGAAGTTGTCACAACTCTTGGGCTCAGTGTCTGACTATGGCACACGTAGGGTGGAATCCATTTATCCCAAATTTAGGAACTTGAAAGTTAAATGTCAATTTTTAAGTTCACTTTTAGAGACAAAAATAATTTTTTTTTGAGGAGGAGGAGGCAGTTTCTCTTATTGTAAAACAGGTGATTTTGAAGAAAACAGCGAAATCAGCTCTAGCAGTAAGTATTCCAGTGACTATAAAGGAAGTCTCTAGTGACAATTCAATAAAAATTAATAAACCAGCTGTATTGTTATTTTTCCTTGCTGGTCATGTCTGAATCCTTCAGGAAAGACATGTGGAAAAACATCACTTGTGGATTAATACCTTTTTTTGCTTAAACCTACTTGTTAAGCAGTGAAGATACACATGCCTTTTGTTCATTCCTTTTTCCAACAAAAGGGATGGTGATCATAATTTTACCTACTGATCATAATTTTATCTACTTTTGATCATAATTTTATCTTATTATTTCATAAGAATTATTTTTAATTATTATAAATCATATATTATTATATTATTATTAAATGATTATATAAATTATTATAAATTATTATAAATTATTATTTTATAATTATTTTATACTTCCTTCTGCAAGCCACAACTCTGTCTCATCATTTGTATAGGGAATACCACAGTGGAGGAAAGTAGTAAATCTAGCCAATTTCTTTGTGTGTATGAACATGGAATAAGACCCACAAGCCCTAATGATGCTCCCAAAGTTTCTCTTCCTGTGGTGATGCTCAGTCCTTTGTTGCTTCATTGCTTATTCATGGCAAGGAGGATGTGTTCAGCGTGCAAGACAAAAAATACAACAGTATATTTACAAATTTAATCATTAAATAAAACTTTAAAATAAGCCAACAAAAATAAACGTAAAAATCATAAAAAATTAGCAGTTGCAAACTGTGTTTATTTTTAAAGGTACTCTGGATCAATAGCTTTCACAGTCATGTTGCTGTGCCAACATATCAGGCTGCTGGAGATGCTGATTTGTCTGCTTTAAATATTATTCCTGAGCTCCTATTAATAGCTGTACTCATCAGAGAGATGAGGCGAGGACTAACACAGGCAAGTGTGGGTTGGTTGTACAATCAGGCTGAGGAACGAGCAGGGCACACACACCCCGCCTGTGTTTTTCAGTCGGTAAAGGTTTGTTTGTGACACAAACGGGAAGGTGAAGATGCTCTCCAAATAAATGAAGGCTCTGACTGGAAGGATTGTCCACCTGACATCCAACTAAACACATCCCTGCCCTGAAAGCTGGCCAAAGGATGTGAAAATCCAGGGAAATGCGTGACATCAAACTTAGGGATACAGCTACCCTTAGCAGGTTTTTGAGGACACAGAAGGTTGATTTTATTTTTTCAGTGGACTGAGAACACATCCACTCTTCACATCTTCACCATCTGTGATATTCTGAGGCATGAGCTTTCTACCACGTGTCTGCCAAAAGCCTTCTCCGGGTGCCTGTGCCAGTGCTCGTTGCTGAAGATCCAGTTTGTTCATTGCTTTATGGGACCACTCGAGTGGGATTCACCTGACTGAAGGTAGATGTCCCTATCTCAGGTATCTGCAGGGGCTTCCTTCACAGTAAAGGACTGATCAGCATCACCGGTGATTTCCAGGGTGGGACTTTCCTCAGCTTCGTGTAGATGTAGAGAACTGATCAGCAGAAACCCTATCTAAATGTTTCACTCCAAACCCACCAGCTCAGTGAGGGAGGTACTGGCTCAGGGGACAGTTGGGCTGCTCGATGTGCTCTCAAAGAAGAGCTACAAGCACATGTGTTTGTCACAGAGGAGTTGGGATAAATGAGCATGGACTTGTGTTCCTCAGACAACAAGCCAAAGACTGATTCTGATCCAGCTGAAGAGACTTAAAGCAGATTAAGGATTAATTACATTTGGGGACAAAGGTTAATGTATGAAAAATTGGAAAAAATTGCAATTTATCTCCTTCTTTGAATAGTCAATGCATCCAGCCTGTGGTTGATGTCGTTTGCTGCTATGTTGATTCTTTAACTGACTCTTATGAGTTAACAGCCTTCTGTTGGCTTTCCAAAATTTGATTCTCACTAACGTAATTGTCCAGGGCTTCTGTGGAGTTTTCTTGCTCATCTCTTGTCCCTTCAGTTCGCTCTCTGCAGGATTCCTGTCTCCAGGGACACTCCTCTCGCAGCCAGGGAGGAAAGTCTCAAGGAGTTCCTTTGTCACATATTGAAGCTGGGTCTTAAGGCATGAAAGAGGAGAAGTTTCTGGCTCATAACACACCTCCCACCCCAGCTGGTGACAGCCCAAACTGCTCTGCCTCAGGGCCCTCTCTCAGTCCTTGCAGCTGGGCCAGGGATGTTTCCTGAGGAGACACAATGTGTGAACCTCAGCCTGGACTTCTTTCCTGTTTGTATTAAAATTGAACAGTTTCTCACTCCACTTCTTCCCTCTGTCAGAGAGAAATTATGATGCTAAGAAGCTTCTCTGAGTCTGTGAGACCTTACATAGAATTAAGATGGGAAAATCTTACTCAGCTTCAGACACTTGTATTTACATTTCTACATTATCTTCTCAGATTATTTTGGTCCATACAGAGAAATACATTAAATAAATTAAAAGATAAATTAACACTGGTTCACATATTTGAATATAGTAATTCTTAACACATGGATAATCATATGACAGATAAGATTAATTTGCTTAAAGCATTTTTGCCCACCATTTGAAGTGCTCACTTGGTGTACTCCAAAGTGTTGTTAATAGAGAATTTCTTCTCCTACAAAAAGCCAAAAAAAAAAGGTCAAAGATGAGTTTAACTAAATTGTGGTAGAAATTGAATTCATCTCAATTTAGATGTCCAAAAATTGTTCATCTTTTTCTGAACTGGCCCATCAGTTACAGGCAGCAGAGAGAAACAGGTGCCTTCCAGATGGTCGGGCAGCTCATTTCAGAGCACTCACCTAAGATGGGATGAGCTGCTCTCCCAAAATGCTTGTTTCACTCCTCTGACTCCTGACAGCCTGGCACAGACCCCCAAAAATCTAGTTCAGGAGAGTGGGATAGATTTGTAAACTGTATTTCGTATGTATAATATATATGTGATACAAGATTTAAGGGATAGTCAAAATTTCTTCCAGGCTGTCACAGTGCACAGAACTTAAATTTATGTGTAACTATCCCATCTATTGATTCTGACTCATAAAACTGACTAAAACCAAGCCCAGGATGGTGTTAACTTGGGCAGTTAAAACAATTAATCTTTCCATTCTAATCTGCAGTCACAGCAGAGTATAGGGCAGTGATGCCAGTGCTAGACCAAAATATTTATAAATATTGCTAAATATTTTTAAATCACTGTTGATTTCTCATTTTTGCTTTGACCACAGATGTTTTTGTGCAACCAGCTAAGGTTAGACTGATGATGATCTACGGGCAAAAGAGGTTTGCAGTGAGCATTGCTGCTCCTGGAGCAGTTTTGATGTATTCATTCCTATTTTTACAGAGATCTCAGGAATTTTTACTCCTTTTGATCCACTAAAAGAGATCTTAAGCAAGTCAGGAAAGGTGGTTTCCTTCACAGTGTCCATGGCTGTTCTTTTTCATGAATTACTGCAGATGGTGACAGAGAGAGAAGGATTATCATTAATATCTGCTTTCATTTGACAGGTGAGCCAGGTTCAAATACGAAACCAATGGGATTATGTTGCACTTTCAGACAGAATTATCATTTCAAAGCATCACTTTTCCTCAACCCTTCAAGTTGGAGCATTTTAAATTATTCTGCACATCCACCCAGGAGCCACACAGGACTGAAGAAGAAAAAAAAAACCAGAAATGGTTCCTGGACACCACATTCCCCCCCAAACAGGGAGCAGGAAGGCTCCTCACGGAAGACCACCTTGTTCCCCAGCAGTGATCAGCTGGTTCTGGAATGTCCTGGAGGAAACTGGAGTCTGGAGCAGAGAAGGATTTCGGGTGATTTTTACTGTCTAGAGCTGCCTGATTGGAAGCTACAGAACCAGGCTCTTCCTGGAAGTAAATGGCAACAGGAGAAGAGGCAATGGACAGACAGGATTTCTTGGTGCCATTTTTGGTAGGTTTTCCACTGAATTTAAGGCCTACTGATTTTTTAAGTCCTTTACTGGAGCATACCATAAATACACTTGCTTGCTTTCTTTTCCCACCTCTCTGATTTAAACTAATTTGAAAGTCATTTGAAAACTGCAGGTTCTGCGTCTGACACTCCCTTTCCAAAACGTCTGAAATCACAAATCTCACTGTGATTAATGCATCAAACCATTTCTGGGAATCGCCTCAATACCATTTAAGTGCTCTTCAAGCCATAGGTTCACACACTGTAAGTTAAGAGGCTTCTCTCTCCTTGTTTATCCTCTTTGGGAATGTGTTTATCCAATTCCAATGAAGAGGGCTTAGTGGATTTGCTTTTCTCATCGATGCACGCATCGTCAGCTAAACAAAAATTCCTCTGGGGAAACTTCTTTTGATAGTTGTGAGAGATACATTTGCCTTATAAAGAAATTAGCATTGTAAACACGCTTATAAATGTTTGATATGTGATACTGAGGAAGAAGGATTGTAATCTGAACCAGCATTATGTCAGGATTTTCAATCTGCTTGCAGGCTCTGTGGGATGTGGGCTTGACAAAGACCACCCAAGTCACGGCTGTGAAGTGCTGCACTTGATTTGGGAATGACTCCTACAAACCAGTGTTTGAAGGAAAGCATGACATCCAGCAGGAAAAATACCAAAATTACTCCAGAAGTCACCCATTTGCTGCAGCGTGCTCAGGGAGGCCAGTGAGGGGATCTCCACCAGGGAGGGAGAACCAGATCTCTGAGATCTCCCTTTCAGAGAAGCTCCAAGGACGTCTTTTTTGATCTCTTTCTTTGTGGCTTCATCCCTGCCTTAACCTCTGGGTTTTTGTTCATTTTTTTTTGTTTCCAGACTTTCTCATCGTATGTGTGAAGGCTGGTCCTGCTGTGGGCAGCACAACACAAGACTGATTGACATCCGGTGACATATCTGACATATCTTCAGGGCGTGATTAGCACATCAAGTGTTTCTTCCCAGTCTATTCCAATTTTTCATCCCCTAGCTAAATTTCCCTATAATGCCTCATAATTGCAGCTTCAGTAGGAGGTGGTCTTTGTGTTATTGTTGTTAAAGTGAAGCAAAAATATTAAATTAATGCATCATACCAAGGCTAAATCACTATGCTGGAAATGAAAGTGGATCCTTTGTTCACTTTGGCCATCACAAGGAATGCTTGTGGACCTGGAAATGAAACTAGAAGCTTTTACTTTGGGGAGTGAAACAAAAGTTGAAGGGAAGAATCCCATGAGAAAATAATTGCGATATGGTCCATAATCCAGATATCAGTCTCAATGGCTCGGTGCTTGGATTATTTAACACAGCATGGAGATTTAGGCTTTATTTACCAGGGAGCCCTGAGTCAGCCTGTTTGGGCCTGTTTGGACCTACATCCCCTTTGCTCTCGGAATATTCTCCCTGCACCATTTCAGCACCACAAACGCCTTGTTGGTATTGAGCAGGGGGATGCAATCTGTCCCCACGCAAGAAACAAACCGAACAGGCTCCCAGGAGAAAACAGCAGCACAGGGAAGAACAAACAAACAAACCTGGGCACACTGACGCCAGCTTATTCACTCCCTGCCGCTCCAAAGAGTGCTTCCTTCTCAACTCATCCAAGGGGCAGGGAGAATGAAAATACTGCTCCAGGAATACAGAAGTCAAGTTGTTCCCTTCTTCTGCTTCCTCCCTTGCACATTGCTTGGAAGAGAAAAAGAGCTGGAACAGGGCCAGGTGTCACTGCAGAGAGGAGTCCTTAGCTGGCAGGGAGCCTGCAGAATGTTTCCTACAACCTGGGTTTTTTTTCTGACGGGTTTCATCTTCCCTAACCTTCACCACCAAATAATTAGGCATCTAATCCAAGCCCTTCATTATGTCTCTCTGGAGCTGATGCAGAGAGGTTGGATGAATCGCCCTCTGGGGTCACTTGTCTCTGTGTGTTGACAACAGAGTCAGCCTAAAAGATTGGCTCAGAGCAGACAGCAAACTTCTTGGCAGCTAAAATTAAATGGGATGAGTCCGAGCATCAGCTGCACCCCGGTGACTGGCAGACTGACTCAGAGTAAGTCACAGCTCACTACAACACTCTAAATGCTCAACAGGCATATTCCTGCACATTCCTGGCTCTGGGATCACTGTGTACATCCTCAGCTCTGCAATGTCTGGATTTAGCACATTTCCTCCACATACACTGGCACAGGTTGCTCAGAGAAGCTGTGGCTGCCCCATCCCTGGGAGCGTCCAAGGCCAGGTTGGACGGGGCTTGGAGCAACCTGGGATAGTGGAAGGTGTCCCTTCCTGTGGCAGGAGGGTTGGAACTGAGTGGTCTTTAAGACGGTCTTTAAGATCCCTTCTAACCCAAACCATTCTGTGATTCTATTATCCTATGATATGCAACTTTTGGGGCGGCTGATGAGATCCGTGAGCAAATCAGGAACAAAGATGCACAGACTGTGACCACATGAACATGGAATATAAATACACCGTGAGGTGGATTGAAAATGGGCTGAAACTCTGAGACCAAAGGGATGTGATCAGCAGCAGGAAGTTCGGCAGGAGGCAAATCAGTAATGCAGTACCACAGGTTTTGATTTTGGGACAGATACCATGCAGTATTTTTATTCATAATATAAATGATTGGGACATCTGCAAGTCTGGAGGCAATAAAAATCCAAGGGGAGTGGTTGTTTCGGCATTCAGAGAACCCTGTGGGTCTGGGGAAAATGGGCAGAGAGGAGTCTCATGAAGGTCACTGAAGGGAAATGCTGATCCTTCACCTGGGGAGGAATAAACCAGTGCACCAGTGGGCTGGAAAGCAGCTTTGCAGTGAACCCCCGAGGGGTCCCAGTGGGCACCAAGCTGACCATGAAACAGCAGAGTGTCCTCAGAGCAAAGTAAATGAAAAGCATCTTGGGCTGCAGTAAGAATGGCATCAGCAGCAGGCGGAGGGAGGGGATCCTTCCCCTCTGCTCATCCCCACTGGGACGTGCCTGGACTCTGTGTCCTGTGCTGGGCTAGAGGTACAAGAGGCATGGACAGACCCAACTGAGTCTGCTGCAGTTCCACAAAGGTGTTGAAAACCTCAGTCCCAGAGAGCTGCGCCAGTTCAGCACGAAGAAGAGAAGGAGAAGTTCTTATCAATGGGGATAAATACCTCGTGGGGGAAAGAAAGAACACACGGCCAGGGTCCTCTCAATAACACCAAGAGAAAGAACAACCTGCAACCTGCAAGAAGAGGGAATCCCATCCGAACTTTTTTCCAAAGCATATTTGCTGTCAGAGAGTTCAGTCACAGGGGCAGTTTGTCCAGAGAGGCTGTGTAGCCTCCGTCCCTGGAGATATTCAACATCCAACTGGAAAAAATCCTTGACAGCCTCTCACTGAGGAGATGGGTCGGTCTGGACATTCTCCAGAAGTCCCTGACAATTTCAACCATCATGTCGTTCTCGGTCTATTAAATCTCCTTGCTTCATAAATCAGAATCTCAGAATGGTTTGGGTTGGGAGGGACCTTAAAGATCATCCAGTTCCAACCCCTGCCATGGGCAGGGACACCTTCTACTCCAAGCCCCATCCAACCTGGCCTTGAGCATTTGCATGAAAGAAGAATCAGCTGGATCTGACCTATTTCACACTTTGTAAAAAGTCAATTATTTTGATGCCAGTTTTATAGAGTGTGGATAAAAATATGCTCACATCCACTGCTCCCCTTGAGTTCCTGCCTGATCTTTTCTAATTGTTCAAAGCTGGTACAGCACTGGGGCATGAAAACCTGATGCAGATGACAATAAAACTAATGAATCACATCTAGAACATGATGCAAACGACATCACAGATTTTTTTTGGCAGAGTTAAAACCAGAACTCGTTCTGGCAGGTCCTTGTACGTATTTGAAATGTGTTTCCTTTCAGATCTGAAGTTTGTGATCCAGAAATTCCTGCCTGAATTAATTCAGGCTACCAGGATAACTTTTTTTTTTTAACTAATCATCTCCCGAGTTGTTTATCTCAGCTTGTCATATATTTGCAGACAACACTTTTAAGTGTTGGAACGGGGTGATCTGTAAGTTCCCTTCCATCCTAAATCATTCTGTGATTTTGTTCTCTTTCTCTTGCGTGTAGAATGCATCCCAAGACATTAGAGGTGAGATATCTACAGTTCACTTTGTTCAGTGATTCATTTAAGCCTTGAAACTCTGACCCGAGGGAGTTTTCCCCAAAACATTTTATTTCAAGACTCAGAAATGCTTCTTTTTCTTGTTCAGAGTTTAAGCATTCACTTAAATTCATTAAATCACATGTAGAGATGGATATATGGAGCAGGTTAACGGTGAATCATGTTTTGCTAAGGATAGCTGTGGCTCTCATGTTTGAATTCCTATTTTTAAATTGTAAGAACAGTTTTAATTACATATTGCTGCATGTATAATTTTAAGATAATTATATAGCAAGTGGATTAGGCTCTTATTTGCTTATCATGCCCAAAGATGTCATTTAACAATTATTTAATATCCACCTAATGTGGAACTGCCTTATTAATTTGGCGCTGAGCAGCAAAATCCTTTCTTTCAAAGAAAACATTCACGACTTTACGAAAGAACAGAATTGTCAGACACGTGTGAAGCACCCAGTTTTTCTCTATTACAAATTAGCTTGGTTTACTGAAGAAAATGCATGTGATGTGTATTTATTGGTACTGAGGCTGACTAAAGGGACCTCAGAACCAATCCCTTCCCATTTTTATGGGGTGTGTGGTGTGTGAGCTTCCAGCCATAGCACGGAAACACCTGGCACTGTCCAGAGACAAGGAGTGATCAACTCTTTGCCCTTTGAACCATCCCAAAACTCCTCTCCGAAGGGCTTTTCCACTCATATGAAGAGCACAGAGAGTAAGCATCCGCTTTCCTAGTAATCACCTGAGTAGGAGAAACCATCTCAAAATGAATAAATACCCTTTTAGGTGAGGCAAACTCCAAAGAGAGGAGGTGATGCAGGTGATCAGGGGACCACCATTTTTCCTCTGCTGATCCACAGATCGAGATCTGATCTTCCTTCACATTATCCCGCATGCTGTGTCTGTAAGACGCCTCCAAGTCTCCACAGGGCTGGAGGGGGATGCAGTAAAGCAGGAAAATGGCATCAATTTCTAGGTATTTACCCCTGGAGGGTTAGTTCCTACTACAAAAAGAAAAGCAAACTGAAACCCTGGAGTATTTTTGAGGCATTGAATGCTCAATGAGATGAGCAGAGTTCCATATCCTCTGCTTTGGGGGCTTTATGCCGGGTAGTCTATAGGTGAACAAAAGCACACTGTGATCAATAGAGTGCTCATAGCCCATAATTTGTATAAGTACACGGGAAAATTCTAGTCTGAGTGTTTCAGAATTTCACTGATGTCATTTAGCACCCAAAGATTTCTGTAAAACAGGCAGTTGGATTTTTTTTTAAAGCCAGCCACCTGTATCAAAGACTTCAAGTACACATATTAAAAAAAAAAAAAATCAAATCAATTACTAGCACAAACAGGATGCTGACTTTGCACCTTAATTGTGTTTTGGCTCTACCCAATCCCAGATGTGATAAACTGTCCTGACTTATAATTAGTGTCTATTTGCTTTTTGTTCAATTCAGAGAGTTGAATGAATCCTTTAACCAGATGACAGCTGTGAGGAAAGATCTATGAGCATCAGGACCTTTCTTCTGATTAGACCGGAGTCTGCAGTCCTGACGTGTGTTTTACATATAAGTAATCTACTAAGCCATGATTCACTGACAGTGGCTGAAGGACTTAATTAACCAATTAATTCAAGTTTTATCCTTTCGAAGAGGAATTTAAATCCTGGTGATCTATGGCCATACCTCCAAACCTTAAATAAATAGCCATGAATCAGCACAAACCGGGGCTGTCCTGTTTCTTTCCTGCAGGCACAGGACTTGTTGACTCAGTTGTTCGTGCAGGCTAAGCCTCTCAAATCATGTTTTCTAGAAACAAAGAGGGTAACCCAAGCATTCAGAGCAGGAAGCACAAGCTAATTTATAATAGGATTAACTTTGCTCCATCACCCTCCCCGTGGCATTGCTGGATTTTCTGTGTGGAGATCTCCTCTGCAGCTGCTCTGGGCGATTGCAATTCTGTCCATGTCGCCTCTCTCCTGCAAGGCAGGGGCTGGTTTTGTGTTTATTTGGGTTGTTTTGTTTACCCCAGTGACCATACACAGCCACCTCTACAGCAGATGAACGTCTCTTAGCAATGCAGAGGAAAACGGGCGATATTCACACAGAGCTCTTTGGGAGGCACAAGTGTTGCTTTCCTTATTTGCCATGCACGGCACTGAATTGAGGGGGTTTCTCTGTGCGAAGGAAATGCAGCCCTAGGAGCTGCTGAGGATCTGCCTGCGTGACCCTACAGGCACAACAAGTGGGGTGGGACTCAGCCACAGATGAAAACAACTCAATTTAACTAAACATTCAGGTATTCGACTGTTGGGTGTGCGTTTCTGCTCTCTCTGTGCTCAGTAGACACCTCAAGCTGATTTAATTGTTTGCATTTCTGTGTCTGTTTGTGATATCCTGCCCGAACTTCACTTGGATTTCAAGAGGATGGGGATCTTCCCCAGCTGTAGTTCCATATCTGCCACTTCTGAGCGGGTATCTCAGCTATCCCAGTCCCAAAAGCTGTTGCCTGGCTGTATGAGTAAGTAAACTTACGCCCGGATCTCAGTAGTTCAGCTGCCCAAATGCCAGAGTCTTGCCACAAGAGAAATTAAAAATAATCTCTTTGGATAAAAAAGTTCTTTGGTAAAATGTCAAAGCGCTGGCAAACACGGTCTTACTTCCAAACTTTATTCATTTTGTCTGTTGGATCCTGAGAAATTTTGACAAGGGAAGTATGTTGTTATTTTTTTTACTAACCAGAGGTGAGTTTCTGGTTCACCAAACATAAATCCCTGTGAAATATTCTAAATTATCTTATCCTGTACATTATATTTAGAGGTGCCATACAGCAGTTGTCAGTCCCTTGTGTGCACCCTTAACTTTTAATTGCTGTTTTTCTGTACAGGCCTTAGAAGAGGAGAGTGAACAATCTGTATCAGTAGAAAATATCCAAGTAGAGGCTTTGTCAGGGTTTTTGGGCACCACGTCTCACCCTGACTCATGTCTCATCCCGACCCCATGATCGCTATAAAACGAGTAAAGGGTTTCCATGTCCTTTTGTCACTGACACCGGGGTTTAAAGGATTATTTGAGGTGCTGTGGGAATATTTGCTCTGCTCAGAGGGAAAGTCTGTCTAACTGAGCATCGTGCCCGACAAAGTTCAAAAGAAACAGGGAAAACGTGACCTTGTCTTTGTGGTGTTCTTCAGCCATTTAGGGAAGCTGGTGTGTGTTTTTATCCAAGAAAAAGGATTATTTGAAAGTATTGTTTGAACTCTGCAACTCAGAGGCTAAATAACTTTCCTCTGTCTGTAGTCTGAAAATGCATTTTCAGCGAAGAAAACGTAATTCCCCTTTGGTTATGTCTTTAAGCTACCAGGACACCAAAGAATCCAAGAAAATTCTAATGGCAAGTGTTTACTCTTTATTTTTTTCCCTGCAAAATAAGATAACAACTACGCCTGTCAATAACTGGTTATCATAGAAACATAGTTATTTTCACTGTGTTTTTATCAGCACTATCACTGTGATTCCACAGACATTTTGTGCTTTCAGAATTTCTATTTAAAGTGTAGCTTGGATGAATCTTTAGTAACCTTTCAATACTTATTTTTTTTTTCCAGTACTACAGCTAAAAACTAAAATCAAAATTATTGCACTGAAGGACATGAACAGGATGTGGGCTCATCTCCTGGAGATGCATTCCACCAACTCTCAGTCATAATTCTGGGGTAGGACTGATAAAACCCTGCACGACAGTTAAATACTTGAATTAGTATGATAGAATCACCTTACAGTTAAATAATCATCAACAGAAAATAATTCAGGTCATGCTAACCTGGGTACCCAAGACACCAACAGAATTTTAGGTATCTTACATATCTCCTTTTATTAATTAAAAGGGAGTTGGGAATGATCAGCTCCAGAATAGATATGTACCTTTTAGGAGCCCAGGTTACAATAGCTACATCTCACCTTTGGCAGCATCACAACACGGAATTAAAAGGGCACTTTGACCACCTAATGTGGCAAATGAAGGAGTCACCCGGGTGTAGGAGTGGAGATAATAATTGGAAAAGTTTCTTGTCAGTCACTGTGCAGAAAGCATTAAGTAGAAAAGAGCCTCAAAGAGATTTTTTTTCAAGGCAAGTGGAGCAAAAAAATCAAATAAAATTGATTTGAAGCAGGGAAGAAAGGGAGGGAGAGAGTAAAAGGAAGGCTGGATCAGAGGAGAAGGGTTTAGAAATGCTTGAAGAACTGCTCATACTGGTGAGGAATAGAAGACAGGAAAACGCCTGTTCCTGGAATAGACTAATTTATCTATTATCCTACTTGAATGAAAGTAATTAGGCTTGGAATGAAGTGTGAAGTGCCCTGAATGAACATCCTTAATGTGTCTCCCACTGAAGTTTTGGGGACGGATCTCAGAGACAAGGTGAAACTTCGCAGGCTCGTGGAGGGGAGCCTTTGTTCTGTGGAGAAACACAAAAGGTTCATCATTACTGTCCTACAGCCTGGTTAAGCCCAAGGAATGCGGGAGGGGAAAGAAAAGAATCCTGATCATCAGAAAGCAGGAGCACGGTTGAATTAGGAAAGCTCTGTTAGGATTATGTCCTCTATTTGGACAACTTCAGATGTATTATCTCCCTGTGAGCCCGCAGTTAACTCTGGCTGATGGCGGTGAACGTGAAAAATTACCTTTATTATTTTGATAAAAAGAGAGTTTGCAAAACTGTCTCTCTCTCAGTGAAGACTTCTTCTTTAATAATCTCTTTGGAGGGAGACATGAACATTCCACACCTTTGGAGCCTCCAACTTTCATCTCAGATTCATGATCTGCCTGATCAACATCTCCTGCAGTTCCTTTTGTAGGGTTGAAAAGCAGTAGATGCTCTGAGGAGATGATGCCCTGAGGGACAGCTTCCAAGACTTCTGCTTGGAGCTGGTTCTTTGCAGAATAAACACAGAGATATCACCACGCCAGCCACCATCACCTTATCTCCTGACACCGGCTCAAAATTTGGGGACACTGGGTGTTCCTCCTGCCAAACCATGGTCTCAGTGACAGACCAGGCCTCCTCTGCAGAACTGACCCCTGATGCGTTTGAAAAGCACACCCTGGAACATTTTAAAGTTTCCCAAACAGGGATGAGTGGGAGATTCCCGAAATCTACAGCCATGGCCGCTGCACCACATGGAAACTGTTAATTTTTCGTACAGCAGAGACTGCCTTGTCAAACTGACTCTTTGCTGTGTTTCTAGGGCAACATCTCTGCTGCTGAGGCAAGACATGAAGCACACAGCTCCTCCGGTTCCACAGAATTTTCCATTTAAAAAGATATTCTGCTTTGGGCCCTGAGTGCAATCTCAGAGTTACCTAAAATTAGTGATATGTTAAAAAAAAACGGTTCTTTTTAATTGTTTCTTATTCCTTTTTTTGGTCCACAAAACTTAGGAAATTCTCCAGATTCAACCTACCCACAGTGTCAGAGCTGAAGATCAGACCAAACGTGTCCTAGCGATCATTGGTTTGAAAATGTGACAATGGATGGCAGAGCAAACTCAGTGCTCTGTCATCTGTGCTATCACATTTCTCTGGGGTTATTTGAGTAACAATCATGTTTATCGGGCCACTTTCTGCAGCATTGCTTCAGCTGTTCTCCTTCAGCTCTGTCTTGCATGAGTCAGTCTTGTACTCATTGGGAATAATCAAATTAATTTAAAATACCTTTTTATAGAACCCCAGAATGGTTTGGATTGGAAAGAACCTTAAAGACCATCTCATTCCAACCCCCTGCCATGGAAAGGGATGCTTTCCACTCTCCCAGGTTGCTCCAAGCCCTGTCCAATCTGGCCTGGAACACTTCCAGGGCTCCAGAGACAGCCACAGCTTCTCCGGACAACATATCCAAGTACCTTCATCTGTGGATCTCAGGCAATTAACAAGTATAAAATATTCTATTTTAATTCAGTGCTGTCTATGGGACTAATTAGCATAATGGCTCAAGAGAATCTTTTGATCATTGAAGGTGAGAAGAGACACCAATCTCTTATAATTCTGAAGGAAGAGAGCACAACCAGCCCTCCACAAAATCAGACCTTTCCAATCCAAGACCAATATGCTGAAGCTCATCTGCCCCAGAGGGAATTCTGTGACTTTTATTATTCAGAAAGTACTTAGATTCCTGAGACGAGAGGCTTACAGACAAATAACACTTTAATTTTTCCATCTCTCTTTTGGTTAATCAAATAGACCTTTGAAGTGATTTATAAGAACAACGAGACACACAGAGTGCACCTAAAATCTTGATATTTGTTGTTCCTCGTGATTACTCTTAGCTGAGTATTCAAAGCAATCCTGGTTCTAAACACAGCGAATGCAGTGGGTCAGGTAAATGATAATTCAGTAAATACTGAAGGTTTCATGCATCTATGGCAGCACAAGGAGCACGTGAGGACACAGGCACCAAAGAATTTATTTTATCCAGAGCATAAAATAAGGGCTAATTTTTCATTTTCAGCTCAGGTCCCCTTGTGTCCCATCAGCAGCGTGCAAGGAAAGGCAGAATTTTAATCCAAGATTTGCTCACAAAAAGTTGTTTACCAGCAGAGCTCAGGTTGAGGAAGCAGCCCAAGCAAGGAATGATTACTGGACTGACAAAAGTACAAACATCTGGACAGGTCTTACGGTGGGATCTGCTTGACAAGAGCAGACCAATATTTATGTTCCAAGCACTGAAGGAAGATTATCCTTTGCTATCTTATCAAGGTGTATCGATCTCTTTGCTTCACAGTTAATCACCACAACAGGGGCAAAGCAAAATCTAAGCCCAAAAAAATGATCAGGAAAACTATAACTGAGGCTGATATATCTTTTTTTGAGATCTTTTTGAGAGAACTTTTCTGACAAATTCGAAGTTATTTGAGTCCTAAAAATTACCCTTGGGCTGGGAGTTTCTGAGCTTTGATGCAAAATGTATGCAAAGAACTTTTTGTGGCAGATTCTTTATCTGGACAATGGGTGTAATGATACTTTTTCTCCCTCTTTTCTTTCAGTTCCAGTAATTAAATGTTTACATGATGGTTCGTATTAAATCACTGGGACAGGATCAGGCCTCTTAAGAGGCAAATAATAAGTCTCATGTCTTTACTAAATGACCATGTCAGAGTGTTATCTTTCCTCCTGAATGATCTTCTAATTATTATTTTTTAAAACGCACTTAATGGAAAAGGGGAACAAATGTTTCAGCCTTGGGACCTCATATCAGGCTTGCATGTTGCACAAAAGTGCATTATGAAAACCCTTTTGTACCAACTGTAATTAGAGATAATTGCCAGCAGCCTGGCTGTTCATTTTCAGGAACCAGGCACAGGTTATCTCTGCTCAAAACGCCCATTTCATTGTTCCTGCTCGTGTATTTTCATAGCAAGGACCTCTACAGTTTTACTTCAGGATGTGAAGGGATAATTTACAGCCTGGCTGAACACAGGATACTTAAAAATGTGCAGCGTGGAGAGCCCACCCCAGCTCTGCTGCTCAGGAGGTGAGAGTGGTGTTGCTGCATAAAATTAGATTTTAGTGCCTGATCAAACGAATCCAGCTGTTGATTCTACTTCATGGGGTCTCAGGAAAGGAACTTTGCTCTTTGTGTAACTTGAATAAAGCTACTCAATTCTGGAAGTATTAATTTGCACTGAATGGGAAAGTCAGGTTGTTCCTCCTGGACATCTTGTGGGGATAATTGTGATTGAGGATTTGGAGATGATGATGGTGATTAGGAGATAGCTATCATATATTTATCCAACCTCCAGCAGAATATTAGCTATTTTTCCTGCCAGTCTCTCTGATATGCTATGAAAAATAAAACCATTAGCACATCCTGAAAGTGCAAATGTAAAATACATTTTTAACTATTTTTACATCTCCACCTGTGTATAGAATCACTGAATCCTGGAGTCACGAAGGCTGGAAAAGAGCTCCAGGATCTCTGAGTCCAAGCATTAACCTCACCCTGCCAGGCCCAGCCACTAACCCCAGTCTCTAAGTGCCACGTCTAAAAACGCAGCCATATATATTTACAAACATAGTATTACACCTCATATTTTTGCTTTCACTGGCTCCTCAAAGTAGTTAAACTTCAGCTCAATCTCTTACAATCGTGAAAATGAAAAGAAGTAGCAACCTTAAAGAACTTGAACAGGCAAATCACGGAGTCCTTATTCTGGTTTGATATTTGTTTCTTTTACTTTGGAGGAGGAATTACTGTTTCCTGTGAGCTGTATTTTAAGAAAAAAAAAATTAAAATGTTACCTTGAGAAAAATCTATTACAAATGAGTGCTCAGGAAATATAGAGCTCAAGGACTGGAATGAGAAACGGAGCTGCAACCTGCGACTTACGGGGTATTGGTAACAGAAAGGTGAAATTTCACATCCCTTTGTAAGTATCCTTTTATCTTTGCCCTTAAGGAAAGATCAAAGGGAGTTCATGTTATTTCTATTCATGCTCAGTGCTTTATAAGTTGTACAAATATTTTGCCTAATGCAGTGTTAGAGCCCTTTGGGAGCTGGGCTGAGTCCACTCAACACACTGCTCATGATAATTTTGTCCATGCTTTTTAATCTCTTTATGGAACCGTTCTTGGTCCTCAGGACAAATTCTTTACCATTTTACTGTACAGAGCCAGAAGCTAAAAGAGCAGTAATTAAACAGAAAATGAGTACACTATTTCGAATGTTTTTACATAAGATTTTTAAGAAATAAGAGCCTAAAAATTAAGCCTCAAGATTTATGTCCTGAGTATTGCAAGAGCTCTTGCCGTCGTGACTTTCAAGACTCAGAGTACAACACTCCTGGAAGCTTATAAGACAGACAGGTCCTGATTCCTCTCTTTAATTAATTAAAGATCCTTAAATGAACTGCCTTCTGCTGGGAATGTCCTTGAGATTCATGCTGGTTCAGTGCTGACAGTGGATAACTTCAGTTTTTCCGCAAGGTGTTGCACAGCGAGGGGCAAAAAGCAACACGAAATTTATAGTCCTTGCAGTCAAAGGGAGTCAGTAACATTTGTGCACAGAAGCTGAAGAATCACATTTATTTAACAGGGTAAATACTGCCAGAGCAAATTTATCTGTGTCTGCCTCCCTCTCCTGTGACGCGGTGACCCTCTTGCTGCTCCACTTCTTTATCCTGCATCCCAGTCAGCCCAGCTATTCATTTGTGCTTGGAAAGGATTATTTTTGTCCATTAGCCCCCTTTATCTCCATGTGAGAAACATCAGATCTTGAAATCCCATCCACCCCTGATACATAAAAAGGTTGCCTAATGAAAGCCTGTAAGACACTAATTATCCAGTTGGATTTCTAACTTGTGCTTGAAGTTCAGCTGCAAGAAGAGGTTGAAAACTGCAGCACAGAACAGAATTTGTGATTCTGGTTCAAAAGGAAGATTAATCCACTGAGAAAATGCTTGAGGTCTGGTTTTGCAGGTGCTTGAGGCTGCACAGAGGTTGTGGTGGTCTGAGGAATCACGTGTGGAAAGCAGGGCCTTCATCATTTAAATTCCTCATTCCGCCAAGCGAAATGTTTGCTGCATTCTTGTCACGGGAAAGAGGACTTCAAAATATATACAATCATCTTCTTTCTTTTTAAATGAAGAAATCCTCTGTTTAACAGATAGAGGTTTTTATTATGTTAAGCAATGCAGTTAATTAAATTTATGGTAATTTTTTCTTACATGACCATACTATTACCTTTCACACTAAAATAGAAATTTGGGGAAGAAATGGAGTTCATGAAATTACTGAAAATGGCTTTCTTAATGATTTTCACTCCAAATGTCTTTGGAAACAACCTTGATAGCATTTTAAATAGGTTTTAAATATTCTGTAACAATAATAGAAGACTTAGCCCTACATTGTAAAGAAAGGGGAGATTATATAGCTAGAGAAATAAGGAGAACGTTTGAAGTAATTCTGATTTCTGTGTCTATGCTGGAGGAGTGAACATTGTAAGCTTTATGTAACTGCTTCAGTTTAATGAAATGAGGAATATAATATACTGAGAAATTAAAAGTATCTTCATGTGGTTTTAACAACTTGAGGGAACAGAGTAATTAAACAAATAACCTTATTTATACAAAATGAACAGCAACAGAAATAAGTTTGACCATAGAAATGTTCACCAGATTGTGCTGGGTGCCCAGCGGATTTAAAAAGAAAAGAATAAAGATCTTCATTAGCAGAAGGCCTTGCAAAAATCTGGTTTCTTTTCCTTTTTGAAGATCCTCTGGTGTCAAATATTATGATTAAAATCCTGACTATCCAATTCTTATAATTGCAACACCAGCTGTTGCCCATCTCCTCTTTCTTCCTAACCATCCTTAGCAGACTTTAATATCCTTGAAGCATTTTACCTCTTGTCTGATGATGATTGAACCTGGCCAAGATATTTGATGAATAGTGAGGACTGGCAGACATGCAGCGGGGTTGCAGCAGTTTCCTTTCCTCAGGAAATCAGTTAAAAAATGATGAAGGCTTTGTTTGTGTCTGGCATTTTATGTGTTGGTGGTGCTGGGCAGGTGAAAATGGACTGAAAGCAAAGTTGGCTATGGCATTTGAGAGAGGTGTCCATATGGAAGAGTTGCAGGCCAGCAGCCTGGTCTAGGGGAAGGTGTCCCTGCCCGTGGCAGGGCACTGGAACTGGATGGTGTTTGAGGTCCCTTTCAACCCAAACCAGTCTGCATTTTGATGCTATGGCCCTAATTATAAACAAATAAACACGAGGAAGTCCAGGGACTGGCTAGAGTGTGTGCGTGTGTACCTGCAAGAATGTCTCACCTGAGCAAGAACTGCTTCCTCAAGGCCACATGAGGGGATGGTGAGAAGCCAGACAGGTTTTTTAAGTCCCTGCCAACTCCTTCCAGCCGTGGGAGCCCTGCAGAAACAGCTGCTGTTTTCAGACCCTGACATTTCAGAGCTCACACAGCCTCGGTGCTGGTCAACCCAAGAGCAGCTGCTCTGAGCAGCTTCCCCAGGGGCAGGAACACCTGCAGAAGTTCTGTTTAATGGGCATTAAAAAAAAAAAAAAAGAGTGGAGAATCAAAACCTGTCAGTCTCATCTGCTGCTCCTTCCTTCTCCTCAGCTACTCAACACTTTTGCTGAGTTTTCCCTCAGTGCATCAACCATGCTGACTTTAGTAGGTTGGCTTAAGAGGGGAAGAAAAATTGAGAGGATTGTCTGATAGCCAGGTGCTTCCCATCATTTCAGCATGGAAGCACGCATCCTGGGATGTCTGTGGAACAACTTTTTCATCAGAATTCCTATACTGCTGTCTCAAACTTTTTGCAGAGAAATGTTTGCGTTCCCCTGTTTAGTCCATTTCTCGGGTGTGGATACTGCTTCCATTCCATCCCACTAAATAAAAAATCCCCAAAATGCAGAGAGTTTGGTTCATGCCATAGTCAGAGATAAAGATTTCCTGCTGTTTGAGACTCCTTTTGCCACCTGCATGTAAACAACTGTAATGATCTTGAAGGGTTGATAGCTTAATCTCCTGGGAATAGTAAAGGTGAAAGGAAAATGTCAGGCTCTGACAGTAATTGCATAAGTATGATGAAGCTAAACTGCTGCCTACAAACTTTGATTGTGGTACAGCAAAGGAAAATGAAAATTATTTCCTGCTTCAGAGCAGCACGGAGGAAAAAATACATCCTAATTTTTAATATATCAAGTGACAGAGGAATGATACCTCAGCAGTTTATTTATACAAATCCATTTGGGGATTCAGAATCATAGCTCGAGGAGAGTATTTTCATTGTGCATTACCCAGAGCCATCAAGGCTATAATTTAATTTGGGAGAATGGAAAGAAGAGGAAAATGTGGATTAAAATGGTGCTGTGTGTGTAAATAAAGCAGGGCATAGTGCTAAATTACAGCAATATTAGGAGTAAACCATGATTATTTTGGAAGCTGTGGAAAGACAGCAGACACATGACCTGTTTTTCTTTTTCTTCTCTGTTCTGGAGGGAGATGGGAATACTTAGTTCAGCTCAGCAGTGTTTTCATCTGCCTTTGATTCAGCAGTGCTCTCACGTACTTATCCTCTTCAGTCCAGATTCACAACTCAGATAATTTGACCCAGCACCACTGACTTTACTGGAATCACACCAATTTACTCTATCTGAGGATTCGGCCTGCCCTGATTTCTTCTTCTTCCTGGAGCAGTTTGTGGTCTCCTGTTGTCTTGGCTTTTTTTTTTTTAATTAAATATGTTCTTTCACAGCTTATTAAACCTTTTTTTTTTTCAGACCGTCAAGGCAACAAAGGTTAATGTGTCAGGTTTTCCTTCCTGATTTAAGTCCTTAGGCTTGACCAAGGCCACCAGGGAATGACTTTTACAAATTGCTCATTGGTTCTGTGAAAAAACCTAATAACTTCAGAAGAATTCAGCTAATACACATCAAATAAATCCCCAGTGGTTGATAAAAACCAGAACACACTCTCTACTGGAAGATGATAATAGTTCATAGCTGTACCCAGTCTGATCAGCTTTGTGTGTGCTGGAATGCTCAGAATCAAATATTTCAGACCAAAGTGCAAAAAAATCTGAAGCTGACAAATGCAGCACGGTTTCAACTGTTCAAAGAGGTCCTGATCTTTTTCCTGGAACACTCTTATCTGTAAGTTTTCCTCAAAATTCTCAGCCCCTTCTTAGCCTGCAAAAGGCAGCTGGGTTGATAAAGAGTTGGGAATGCGCAGAAGTATTTGCTAATCAACATATAATACACCCAAATGATTGGTTTTAATTTTTCTTTTACAAGAAAGACAAATTTTCCATAGGTGAAGCTGGTAAAACGTGAAAATAAAAGCAAGAAAAATAAATCACAAGGCCTGATTCAAGAAGAAAATGTCAAAAAATCTTTCTTGAGGGAGAGAAGAACAAGAGAAGGAGACACTCCTGTCCTGGGAGGGAATAGTCCTCCTTTCCCTTTCCTGAGGAGATGAGGTTTGATCTGGAGTTTAGCACTCAAAAGCCCAAATGCCCTGGAATGAAATAATTACTTCCTTGGGCCAACTTCTTTGTAGGAACAATGTTCAAAATCAGGCAATTTTACGACAGTGTCGTATCCTGGCCATTTTTCCAGTAACCTTTGACGTGGCTTGGAGCAACCTGGTCCAGTGGAAGGTGCTCCTGCCCGTGGCAGGGGTGGAATGAGATGATCCTGAAGGTCCCTTCCAATCAAACCATTCTGGGATTCCATGAAACACGAGGCATGAGGAGAGGTGGCACTGATAACCCCGTTACACAAAGCCTTGATTGGCTGCCCCTGCTCTCTTTCCCGTGGTGGGATTTTCCTCTCCTCTCCTCAGATGCCTGAAGCGCTGATGTGGGTGAGAATTTCACCCCTCAGGGCTTCACTGACCGTCAGTGGACAAAGCCAGGCAGTTTTTCAACACGGCTTAAGCCACCCACTTTGGATGTCTAATTGAGGATGAGAGGAATTGGATCTCACTGTCCATTGACCGAATTGATCAGACCTTGTCAAGGAGCCCCACGGGAGCAGCTCAGGCAGAAACGTCTATTTTTTGCAGGTGCTTATGAATAGTAAAAGTAAATCCTTTGTGATAGATATCGTCTCTTTTTTTATCACACAGATACCTAGAATCAGCTTTTTAGCCCAGAAACTTCTATTTGCTTTTTTTTCCCCCCCACTTTTTCTTTTTTTTCTAAATTATTAAAAAGTCTGTACACAAGATCTCTGTTACTCTGGGAATTTCTCTCTATTGCTCTGGGAATTTCTCTCTTTTTTTGCATATCCCCACCTAGAAACGCCTTTTTTTTTTCCAGGACTCATCATTATTTCCACAGCAACTAATGGGAATTCTCAAACAAAGAGTTGTTATTCCAGCTGAAAAATAAGCAGCAGAAGCAGATACATGACTGCAGCAGCAGAGGTACAGTCTGCTCTGCTTTTCAGAGTTTTTGAGCATCCCTTCTCCTGTTTTATTCAAAAAGTATGACTCCGATGTCAGCCTGAGCAAATAAATGTTTTCTTACATATCCTTGCTCCTAAAAATAAATAATTCGGTAGACTCCGGGAAAAAAAAAAGCTCTTGAATCCTAAAATATTAACTTGAAATTTAAATGTGGAGTTCTTGTTCAAATAAGCGAGGAAAGTAAGGATAATCCACCATCAGTATGGAATGGTTTTAATCCAGTTTATTTTCTGAGATGGTCTGGAAGGGGTAGGTTATGAAGCTGGTGCCAAATATTTATTAGACATAAAAGCGAAAAAAACATCACTCTAACATTTCACCAGAATGACAATGAAGGAAAAAATACTGCTTGCCATGGGTGAAGGAACCAGAGTGTTCCCAGTTGTCGTGTTATTTATCGTAAGTCTTAGAAAGGAGAGTGAAATTCATTTCACTGAGCTCTACAAAAGCATCTAAACCACCTTCCTCAGCTCCCTCCATGGCCACTGAAAGAAAAAAGGGCATCTCCAGGGTGTGATTTTACCCAGACACCTTATACCTGATATAATTTTATCCTGTAAGGTGAAGGACTAAATTTAAATGCACCCTCAAATTATAATTTTTTTCCTTAAAGCCCCAGTTCCTGTGCCAATATGAAGAGAGAAAAAGCTTAACTACAATTGAAAAGGAAAATAAAAGTTTCCACCTTTCCTGATTGTCACAGAACAGCTTTAAAACGCGTCATGATGTCTCTGTAGAAATCAAGAAGCAAAATAAAAGGTTTTAATTGCTTTGGAAGTTTTATTATTTAATTATACCTGTGAGGAATTTCATACCAAGTAATCAGATCTGAAGGAAAAAGCGACAGGACAAGAGGAGATGGCTTCAAGTTGAGCCAGGGGAGGTTTAGGTTGGCTGTTAAGAAATATTTCATCACGGAAAGGGTTGTCAAGTGTTGAAAGAGGTGCCCAGGGAGTGGCCATCCTCGAGGGTATTTAAATGATGTGGCACTCGGGGACGTGGCTCAGTGGTGACCCCCATGTCACCAGAGGAAACGCTTTTGACCCAGACACTCTTTCAACTTCAATTTATCAAACTTCTCCCAGAAACTTTGCTCGTGTGGTTTCCTGTCCAGCTGGCAGCGTGGTGACTTGGCTGGGGACACAAGTCACGGATCAGGTAAAGGTTAGAGGGGGCACCCATTTTGCCAGGAAGAGCAATTAACCGTCCTTGCATGGTTGTGGTCATGGCAGGGGCAAATTCAATAAAACAGCTGCTGGGATGCAGCTTTGCTGGAGCTTTGCCCAAGGTGAAAGTGCACGTGCAAGAATCTTGGATCATCTGCTTTGAGGCACAGCCCGAGGATCCCGAGTGTCTGTGGTTAGAGAAGTTTCCATGTTCTGTGGCACAGCCGACTGCGCTCGCTGGCCCTCCACTGACTTGCAGCCCAAATCAGTCACATCAGGACCAAAGATGTCCCATTTTACTTTGAATTTCCAGGAACTAGGGCTGGACACATCTCCCATAGTCAATTCTCAGCTGTTAAGGGGCGTTCATCAGGCCAGATTTTGTTTGGATCTGTGACCAGAGACCATGGGCACTCCTCGGAGAATGAGCTCATTTCTCAGTTCCTAAGTTTTCCATCCATGTTATTACCAAGACAACTTCATGAGCTTGACAGATCAAGCAAAAGACCCTTGGGAATCCCACACCTCTCCTGAGTTGCTGCAGGAAGTCTGGCAGAGTGAAGGCGAGGTGTGGTTAATCACAAAACACTCAAAAGCTTCAATAGAGTGAGGTCAAGGAGAAAGAAATCAAGAACGATGAGAAACAGAAACAGGTTCCCTCAGTGCTGCATTGTCCAAAGACAGCATAAATCAGGTGGCCAAACTGTGTTTCTTCTCATCACAGGTGCTTTCTGTAGTTTTTGCGTATTTTAAGAAAGGAAAACTTGGAAAATTTCCCAGGAGGAGAGGGCTAAACTAGAGCTGTGGAGCTCCTGGAGCAGGCCTAGAGGAGGACTAGGAAGGTGATGAAGGTCCTGGAGCATCTCTGTGATCAGCAGAGGCTGAGAGCTGGGGCTGTTCAGTCTCAAGAAGAGATGGCTGAGAGGAGCCCCATCCCGGTGTGTCCCTGTCTGCAGGGGGGGCTCAGAGCAGGGACCAGGCCCTGCTCTGTGGGGTCCAGCAATGGCACCAGAGGAACGGGCAGGAACTGATCCCAGGAAGGTCCACCTGGACATGAGGCAGAACTTCTTCCCTGTGCAGTGATCAGGGGAGGGTTTGCTTCATTCCCAGGGATTGCGGTAAGGCAAGTGCCACGCAGCTCTCTGAACCCTCCTTGTCTTTTTTCTTTTATTTTATTTACACTGGGGACACCTCTTTAGCACTGCAAACGTTCATTGAAGATGGAAAGTGGCAGCATTTTGTCAGCCAGCTCCCTGCTGGATGCATCCCAGCCGGCTCCAGGACTTGTACACATCCAATTCACCGGGAGCAGGGGTTTACTAGACTCCCAAATCCCCAACCCAGTGCTTAAAATTTCCTTCTCTCTGAGAAGAGAGACATTTTTTTTTGTTCCTCTCTGAATCCATCAGCCTAATTATTATGAACAGCTACAGCTGAGGCAAACAGCATCTACAACATTTCAATTAATGCTCTATCGAAAACACTTAGGACTGCATGTATCCACTCCAACCCTCCCATCCAGCCGCATTTTTCCCCTCCCAGTCTTCAAACAAGCCAGACAGAAGAAAAATTGTGTGCAGCAAACTTCCAGGTCACCACCGTGGGGCATGGAAAATGGATTGGCACCGCACACAGCACAACAGAAGCTAATTTTGCTTTGTCTCTTTAGTCCCTACTGAGCAGCTGAATCTGTGCCTGACAGAAAACAGCTCATGGTGATAAGTGGCTTTGTCTCTCAGTGTGGCCTGATGTTTAGCTTACCTTGCATGGTCCAAATATTTACCCGGAACCAGCGTGGGCTGTGGATGCTGTTGTTGATGAAGATTAGAGGATTTTGTGGAATTTTCTGCTCCCATCTGGCATGGAGCCCTCAAAGGCTGTTGGAGACCCAAAAAAAGTCATGAAGTACAGCTCGGCCTGGAAAGGGAGTTCCTCATCTTCCTGAAGGGAGGTTGGAATGATGTGGGCTTCGTCTCTTCTCCCAAGTAATGAGAGACAGAACGAGAGGAAATGATCTCAAGTTCCACCAAGGTAGGTTTAGGTTGGATTTTAGGAAATGTTTCTTCACAGAAAGGGTGGTCAGACATTGGAACAGGCTGCCTGGGGAAGTGGTGGAGCCACCATCCCTGGAGAGATTTAAAAAATATATGGATGTGGCACCTGGGGACAGGGTTTAATGGTGAATTTGGCAGTGCTGAGTTAATGGTTGAACTCAGTGATTTTATCGGTCCTTTCCAACCTAAATAATCCTTTGATTCTACAAAATCTCACCTCTTCTGGCTTGGGACACCAGGGAGAAAGCAACAGTTCTTTCGTGAGATGAAAGGAAAGAGAAGTGTAAGAGCACAGCACATTTATTTCACACCAGATAAAACCTCCCTGAGGTGAAGAATTCTCAGAAGAACTGGCCTCATCCTCTGTGCCAAAGCTACAGACTGAAAGGGCCGAAGCTAAAAAGGAATCTGCTCTGTCACCTCCAGCTGATGTTCTGCACAGCTGGAAGTCGGGGATGAGCAGGATCCAGCTCAGTAAAAATGGACACCAACATTGCAGACGTTTAACTCTTGGGTGGGCACCACCCTTTGTGGTCAGATCTAGGATAGGATTCTCATTCATAAACAAAATTTCTTGCCCTGTCAGCTTCACAGCTGTGCTCCAGAAGGGCATAAAATTCCTCCACATGCTGCCAAGGTGTCCAGGCCTCTGTGGATGCCTGATACCCACAACAGGTGAGCATCCCTAATGCCAACAGCCACTTCCACAGAGGTTAATGGATCTCTCCTCTGAAGTCTGGCAGGATAAATCTTACCCACATGGACTCATTCACTCCCATTCCTGGCTGTGTTTTTAATTGGTCACCACGCAGTTGGAATAAAATTCCTGTTTTGTCAGAGGAGAAAAACAAAAATTGCTCCTTGTCTAAGACACGACTTTATTCCATTCTCAAAGGGTTCCCTAAATGGAAACAAACTGAAAAATTAACAATGACAAATGTGATTAATGTGTTGGAAGAGCTGGTAGTTCTATTTTCTACTGGAAAAACTTTTTTGTCCAAGTGATGGAATGAATTTTGAAATACAGTTTTGGTAAAAAATTAGTCAGTGGTACAATTCTAACCAGCTTCCTTTTCCTTCCTAGAAACATTTTTCCTATAAAATGTGGAGAAGGAGAAATTATTTATTTATTTGCCTTTTTAGGTCATGATTTCACGTTTTTATAGCACCCCTATCACACTGAGTTATTTCCTTGTCATGGGAATGAGATATTAAGTGCATTACAAAAAAAATCTTGCAAGCAACATCTTAACAACACTGATATTATTTACTTTAGTGAACACCCTAGGAAAACCTCACAGGAAGATTAAATCAAACCTCCCTAGAAATTCCAACATGGTATCCCCTGAGAAGCACGAAAACCCCCATGGGTAACAGTGAAATTCACTCCTCACTTAAGGACCCTATAAATTTTACCAAACAACAGTCGGATTGTCATTCTTTATCCTTCAATTTTTTCACGAAGGGTTATGATATTATTCTTTTTATTTTTAAATTGTGATGATGATGATGATGATGATGATGATGATCCCCAGCCCCATGGGGATGTACATCCCAAATAACCCAGGGTGCTGAAAAACCACTGGAATCTTGCAGTAGGAGCAAAGCTCTGGGAATTTAATGACAGGTACTAAACTTTCAGAAAAAACTGTTTGTTAGTATAAGAAAGAGCCCGATCAGAAGGAATTAAGAAAAAAAATCACTAAAAACTAAAACTACCGAAAAGTTAAAAATCAAAATTCTGACACACCGGAAAACTAAATTTAAAAAGGATGTGCCTAAGGTCTCTGCATATTTGAAAAACCTTCTGAAAATCTTATTTTCCTCCAGAGCAGAAGTTGAGTTTGAAAAGAAGACAGAAGTAAGAGGAAGTTCTTCAAGGGAAAGCAACAACCTGCCAGAAGACAGAGAAGGGAATCAAGATGATGACGATAAAAACTTCCTGTGCAGGTGAAAAAGTTGGCAATATAAATGTTATTTATGGAGCACAGGGGTGTCTGCAGTGCTGACCATAACTAAGCACTGAGTTATCAAGTTATTGACATTTTAAGGAACAAAGCAAGTATAAAACCACAAAAGCCATTTCCTTCCAACAAACTTTCAGCTCATTTGATTTGATATCTATTCTGCAACCCTGTGTTCCCAATAAAAATGTTGTGTCCAGCACCGACTGAATAAAAACACCCACTTCTGGATGAGGTTTACAACCTTCTCTGGTTGAAAGCTCTCTTTTTTTTAAAGCATAGAATCCTAAACACCAGAAGATATTTTCAGGTAAATTTTCCTTTCAGAGGGAAATGGTGTTAACAGGCATAATCTGAATTTTTCATGACAGAAAGATGTATGAAAAATTAAAATAATTCGCAAAGGTACAACCAAAAATTTTTTTTCTAGACCAAGGAAAACAGAGGAAGAAAGGGAGAGGAGAAATAATATCAACATGAGCTCTTGTTACATGTTTATAATTATAAATCCAAACCCTAGGACAGTAAGGTCTTAAGATCTATCAATTTATTCTGCAAAGGGAGTCAAAAGTCCGGTCTTTGAAGACAAAGAGAGAACTTGATCTCCAAAATTCACGTGTGGAGGCCATCACTCAGAAGTGATGAAGATTCACAAAGATTTCAGCAATCTTCCCCTGTGATCTTTTGCTTGGGCTCGCCCTTGTGCTTGGAAAGAAGTTCTTGTCAGGATCCAGAATATCTCATTATCTTGCTATAAATGTTCTTTTCACAGATACCTGCAAATATTTTGTTAGTCCGGTCAGCTGGGGACCATGACCCATGCTGCTCATGTTTAATATTGACCAATAACTTCTTTAGACATTAAATAATCCACAAATAAGGTTTTCTCTGTGTTCTACGGTTTCCATCACACGCTCCTGAAACAGCAGCGTCGTGGGAATTGAGAGGACCAGGCAGAGGCAGCCAAAATCCGCATTTATTGTTTTCATAGCAGTTTTAGGAAAGACTCAGCTCTCGCCAGTGCAAAAAGCTGTAAAATATTCCTGCAGCCAAGAGACAGATAACCTTGTTCATGGTGATGTTAGAGTCTGCTGGATGACGGGACAGAACACGCACGTACCTCTAACAAGGTTAATGGGTTTGACACAATGGCAAAACCAGTCTTGTCAGACACGGGGCTGTTTTCCTAATTAATAATTTATAGCAGGTTACAGGAGATTTAATAACACCAGCCAGCGACAGAAGGGAGAAGAAGGAGATTTTTAGCTGAGACTTCGAGATGTGTGTAAGTGGAACGAGTGTGACCCAAAGTGGGTGGTTTAATCAGTCAAAAAAACTTTGTGAATCTGCAGCCGCTGAGGACAAACAGGCAATGTTGAGTTGTGAGCAGTATCAAAATTCCTTCCTTTAAGGTGCAGAATATGAGCTTCTGCTGTAGACTCAGTGAAGACATTGGTCCTAATCAGAGTAACAATCCCTAAAGTTTTGGCAGATTTTGTGGCAACCACTAAATCTGCCAAATACACGCCATGTGAGGTTCATATTTCATATTGTCCTCTTAAAATGTGTGATCTCTGAACCATGGAGGGAATAAGAGCCTGCTGAAGTGAAGAGATTCAGTTCTCTCCAAACCTACACTATAAGATCTTTTATTTGCTTTTAGTTTCTTCTGAGCATTGTTATACCCCACAGTTTAATATATATATATTAAAAAACCCCAAACCCAGAAATAAAAACAAATCAAAAATAAAAGAACTCTTCATGACAACTTCTTGTAAATGAGTAAAAAATATTTTCTATGAATAAGCAAAACAATCTGACCCATTTCTGTCACACACTGTGTAAACAAAGAGAGAAGAACGATGAGAAAGAGCAAAAGGTGGGAAGAAAAACTCAATTATCTTTATTTCAGGCAACAGTATTTGGCAAAGTTAGAGACAAAATAAAAAGAGGAAATGTAACACTTTAGGTTTTAACCTCGAACATTGGAGAATGACAGAGAAAAGGAAGCTCAGGGGAGACACAACTCCCTGACAGGAGGGCGCAGCCGAGATGGGGTCGGGCTCTGCTCCCAGGGAAGAGGGACAAGACAAGAGGAAACGGCCTCAAGTTGCACCAGGGGAGGTTTAGTTCGGATATCAGGGAAAATTTCTTCCGGGAAAGAATTGTCAAGCATTGGAAGAGGCTGCTGAGGGCAATGGTAGAATGACAATCCCTGGAAGGATTTGGAAAAGGTGTGGGTGTGGCACTTGGGGACACGGCTCAGTGGTGGGCTTGACACTGTTAAGTTCATGTCCAGCCTCAACGATCTTAAGGGTCTTTTCAAAACTAAATAATTCTGTAATTCTCTGACATTCAACCCACGCTGAGCCTGTGCTCACTGATTCTTTCTGGCTGAAGCATCTCCTTCAGAAAGACATTCTATTTTTATTTGAAGGCATCAGAAAGGAAGAATATATGACTCAACTTTGAGTTGTTTACGAAGTACTAAAAACATGCTTTATTTCTAATATGAACTAATCTGGCTTCAACTTCCAGCCACTCCTCCTCTGTCCTTTACAATTAGGTTAAAGAGCTTATCAGGACGCCTTATTTCCTTTCAAGATGCTATATTCATGTTTTATCTGACCATTATCAATCTGCTCTAAGGCACGTTGTGATAACCAAAACAGACTTCTTCTTTTTTTGTTTGTCTTTCAGACCGTGATTCATATAACTGAACACCAAATTTTTCAACAGGAATATCTCTACTGGAGTTATTCCCTCTTGACTCTTGGCAGCCACTGAAGAGCCAGTGCAAAGAGTCAGTGGAAACCAGGACACGATTTATCTCACCCTAAAATAAATATCTGAAATATGCCACGTGACTCACACCTGAAAAATCCCTATTTCTTCCCACTGACTACAAAATGAGCTAGGTCTGACCTGCTCAGCAGCAAACGGCACTTTTGCAGATAAATAGTGTCAAACACGCTCTGTATCTTTAGTAACTTTTATTCTTTTCCAGCAGCAGTGCACAAGGACGTGCAGTTTTCCTGGATGAATTCCACAGGAACAGTATAGAGAGCAAAAATAACCCATTATTCTCCTCTTCACGCAGCCAAAAACCACTTCCACTCTTTTATTTTTTTGCACAGACAAAGAGGATCACATTGAATCTTCTCTCCCTCTGCAACCTATTTTTTAAATAACTGCTTGTCAAAACACACACTTACACACACGCTGTTCTTCCATCCCTAATTCTCAGGTGTGGAACTCTCCAAATTACAAGGAACCATTGCACTGGTCCTCTTGGATTCAAGTGCCTCGTTTGCTGTTGTTTGATTATTTGCTGGGAAAGAAACCACATTTAGAAGTAACTTTTTTTCCCCTCCTTCCATGAAAGCACAGATTTAATAATGGTCAGCATCCTTGATAATGCTGGTCATTAGAGTTATCTCGTTCTATCTGTCTCTGGGCCTGCATTTCATCTGCCATCAGGTCTTATCAGGATGCTGCAGCTGTCAATTAACCTCATTATCTGCAAGGGAAAAATAGACCCAGAACTGCTGGCTCATGTGATATCTGCAGTGGTGATTAGAAGAAGATTTGGCCATGTGGAAACAACTCTGTTTACAAGTGAAGAGCCTGCATTTCGTATTGCAGTCCTGAGCTCCTTCCCTAATCAATTCCTTTGTGTGAGGCTGAGGGCACCTCAGCACTGTTTGAAATCGTGTCCACATTTATCATCAGTGAGAGGAGAGGAGCATTCCAACCCTCCCTCTTCAAGCTCTTATATTTGTTGGCTTATGAACCGAAATGCTTTCCACATCCTTAATCTCCTTTAATAGATTTTTAAGGCTGTCTGCTGCCAGTTAGGATAGACAGTTGCAGAATTTTAATATTTATTATATTTAGAAAAATCTCCCCGTTTGGCTTTAATGGGAATGACGTCTTTGATTCCTTCCAGACGTCACCCTTACATCACTGGACCTCTGTACACACCAAGTACATGCTGCTACTGCCCACGAGTGATGTGAAAAAGAAAAAAACCCACCAGAACCCGTAACCAAACCTATCTGGGGCTTGGGAAGCCCAGGCAGCACTTTTGTGCCATCATTGCTTTGCCCTTCCTCACGCTGATCTGCACAGGCTCCCGATGTGTAGCTCAGGGACGAGGCAAGGTAGAGATAACAAGCCCAGCTCGAAACCTGACAAGAACCAGACAAGCAAAACACTCTGTAACAAATCCCAGGCGCTCAGGGGCAGCCCAGCATCCTTTTGCTGTGTGTCAGAATTGTTGGCTGGTCCAGAGTGGTCGCAGGGATGATTACCTGATTTTAGGGATGACATTTTTTACCTCAAGGTGGTGAGGCCCTGGCACACGTTGTCCAGAGGAACTGTGGATGTCCCATCTCTGGAAGTGTCCAAGGCCAGGTTGGAGCACCCTGGTCTGGTGGAATTTGTCCCTGCCCATCCCAGAGGTTTGGATGAGACGACCCTTAAAGGCCCTTTCCAGCCCAAACTCTTCCATGATTCCATCATTCTTTCTCCACCCATCAGCTGCCTGAGATAAAAGAAACTCTTACGATATTGGACACATTTACAAGGCCCTTGGAGGGCAAGTGGATATTTTCTGTATTCTCCTGATGCAGATGCAGATGCACATGTCCTTGACTTACGGTCTCACCACTGCCCACCTCAGGATGGGTTTAATGGTGGATGAGGAATTGTTGCCCAGTAAGGTACAGCTGGATGCCATGAATTATTCTGCAAAATACGCTGGGAAAAGGTGAAATTTCTCAGGCCTTGACTGGAATACTTTGGCTAAGAAACACTCCTTGAAAAAGACATTTTCCAGAGTGAGAGGAGGTTTAGAATCACAGAATCATAGAAACATTTAGGTTGGAAAAGACCTCTGAGATCATTGAGTCCAACGGTTAATCCAACACCATATCCATCACTAAACCATGTCCCCAAGTGCCACATCCACGCATCTTTTCAACACTTCCAGAGATGATGATTCCACTAGTGCCATGAACAGCCTGTTCCAATGCCTGACCATCCCTTCAGAGGAGAATTTTTTCTGAATATCTCATTTAAAGCTCCTGTGATGCAACTTAAAGCCATTTCCTCTCATCCTGTCACTTGTTACCCGGGAGAAGAGACTGACCCCCCCTCACTACGATCTCCTTTCAGGGAGTTTGTTACATGCTAGGAAATTTAACCTATTTGATTGACATCTCTTTGAGATCAGTATGTTCAGAACATTCAGAAAGTGTTAACCAGACCTCAGAAAGCCAAGGCTGTAGGAAAATAGAAGTAGCTGTTTTGCTCATGAAGAGATGATGAAGAGATAAAGTCGGGTCCCTAAGTTACACTACTGAGCAAATTTTGCTTGATGAGACACTTTTTTTCCCGGAGAAAATTTGCCATTCTCAAAAGCTCTCTCAAATGTTATATACCCCCTCAGTGATTTGGATTCTGGAGTTTTCTCACCACCACCACCTTTAATTAGCTAATGTTCAGATTATGTTGCTCCTTCCTCCCAGTCTGAATGTGATCAATTTGAAAATGCAGCTTAATTGTCCCTTGGACACACCGGCCACAGCCATTACATGGAAGAGAGGCTGTTTGAGCCCAGAGGATTTGTCAGCATTGAGCCAGCATGAAAGGAATGGTGTTCCTGATGCCTTCGGGGTCACCTCTGACCCAGGAGGAGATTATTGGAACCCAGGCTTATACATTTGGAGGACCAAAGTCCCTTGGTAAAAACTTTCTGTTATCTGGAGGGGGAAAAAAAACCCCTGAAAAACCAGGCTGTCTTACTCTCTCCTTTCCTGGCCTTCATCTTAATTTTTCCCTCAAAAAAATAATGATACTCACCTGTTTTGAAGGGGTGTTTTCCATGCACATGGACCTGAGAGACCCTTGAAGGGCTGGCACAGGGGCTGGCACCATCATTTTCCGGTCTAGTCTTCACCCCTTCCAAATTTTCCACTTATTAAATTACTGCTTCTTCCGCTCTCTGTGCTGCCGCATGCAGCCATGGACATACAGTTCCCAATCGCCACAAAAATGTGACTTTGAACGGACTTAAATCCACCTCTGCTTCATTGGCACCCAAAGCCTCCCTGCCCTGAAGGTGGGGTTGATGTCATTGCACTCATCCTTCCCTGCCTGTGCAGCTTTCCAGTGGTCTGGAAAGCAATAATTTTGAATTACTCTAAAATTACTTCTCACCCATTTCGCCTGATTGTGGTAATTACACAGCTGAGATGATTTTTAGGCTTAAATTTGCTACATAGCACTGGAGAGAGAAAAAATACCCAGGGGTTCACAGATGATCAGATACTGAAAATCACTGCTGAAGAAACACACTGAAAGAAACAAGAAAATTGGCAAATTGCTTCCTTGGGTTTTCCAGGCTCATTCCTGATGAAAAGTGAGCATGGGCAGCATTACTTCTGGTTTCCAAGGCCAGGCTGCTTAGGAAATTCTAGGCCTCTAAATGCCTTTTCCAAGAGGAAATGGCCTCTAGCTGCTCCACGGGAGGTTCAGGTTGGATATCAGGGAAAATTTCTTGCTTGAAAAGGTGGTCAGGCACTGGAATGGGCTGCCCAGGGAAGTAGTGGAGTCCCCATCCCTGGAAGTGTTGAAGAAACAACTGGACATGGCACTCTGTGCTATGGATTAGTTGACAAGGGGGTGTTTGGTCACAGGTTGGACTTGATGATCTTGGAGGTCTTTTCCAACCTTAAAAATTCTATGGATCTTTAAAATACTTTTCTATTCATCAGCCATCTCAACTCTATAAAGCACTCCCCTCTCCTGCTATTTTCATTCTCTACCACATCAACATTTATACTCATCTGGGCAGGAAAACTGCTTTTATATTTGGAATGATCAAAGTACAAAGGAAAGAGGGCGTGGGGCTGCCTGAGCATCACCTCGACCCTCTATCCCTTCTCTAACTCTGAATTATGCATGTGCTGAGGTGCTGTTTGCAGCTGCTGTGCTTCTCTTCCCAGACACAGCTTTTCAGAGGTGCAGAACTCAAACCCTGCTCTGGCTGCCCGAGGGCACTGCAGGGCTCTGTGCTGAACCGTCTTCCAAGCTCTGAGGATAATTGTTATTATGTCACCAACACTTTGTTTGTTATTCAGGAATCCCCAGGCTGTTTTGCTTCCCCCCACAGAGCCAATTGCGAATCACGTTGCAAATTTCTGCCTAGGATTACTAAGGAGATGCTCTGAAGTGCTTCAAATGAGAATGATCGCTGGCAATTTTACTGGGAGACAATTCCATGCAATCTAAATGATTGTGTTAAGCCAGCCTGCTTGCCTGTCATGATTTGGAAAGCTCTTCAAAAAAAAAAAAAAAAGACCTTAAAGAGATGTCCACAAAAACTGCAGCTCTAAAGCTTATGAAGTCTTTATTACCAGTGCCGACATTTCTGATTGGTATTTTTCCTAGGTTTCCAATCCATGTTCATTCAGAGCACTTCATTATGGCCCTAAAGTGTAAAACAGCAGAAAGGACAGAAGGATGTGCTTTACTGCTCTTAAAAAAGAGCTAGAAATGAATAAAAGGAACATTTAGAGTCAGAGGCGCTGCAGCTGGATTGTGTTTTCACGCTCGTTGCAGAAAATCGGCTCCGTGGTTCATTGAAATATTTATCAGCAGAGCAGATGCTTCAGAATTATCTGGGATAATCACAAATATGGAGAAAATCAACTGCAACTTTGGCCTCTCCATGCTGATGGCAAAGCCTTAATTGAATGTGGGTAACCCTGGGCTGAAATGTCCTGGGAAAATATCAGTATCCAGGGATTGCGCAGTTATAACCCACGTGCGCGTCAGCATCTGCTTCCATGAGATGGAGGAAAAGCACTCTGGAGTTCAGAGTTGTGTTGTTGGTGGTGTTCTCCAGGGGAGACCAGTACCATGATTGCCCTTTTTGAATGGGGAAACAGGAATAGAAGGAGAAATGAGCTCACACCGTCACTGTCACAACTTCAGCTCAGGCTTTCTATTCATCAGACACAGCCACCACTTCTGAAAAAGAATAACCTCAGCTTAATTCTTAATGCATTTGCAGGATGTATATTTATTGCTTAAAAAAAAAAACACACGGAGAAGTTGTTTTGAAAGATGAAATGGTGCTACAGCAAATTTGCAATATGTAAATTCCTGCTGCCTGTAGATCTAATGGTATTAAGTCTGCACGCACTTGGTAAAAAGCCAAGGATGTCATGGGAGACATCTGAGGGATGTATTTTATCTCTGGCTGTAAAAGCACTTAAAATCAGCATGAGCAATGTGTATTATTACAGGAATTATTGACCTTATTTGCACTGGGTGGATGTGCATATGGAAGAGGAGGCTGTAGTGATAGTCCTTCCACATTTATAAATGTAAACATTTACACTGCAGACATCTTCACTTAGTGGAATAAACTCATATTTTTACTTTCAGCGGAGACAAGCTATTTTAAGAATCTCTTCACTAAGAGAAAATGGGTTGAATCCCAGACTTGTGTCTTTGCCAATGTTTCTAAACCTTTCATTCACCACTTGTAAGGATGGAGTAAGTTTGCTCCTGAGGGTTGTGAGACACTCAGTTACCATGGAATCATAGAAACATAGAAAGGTTTGGGTTGGAAGAGACCTAAAAAAACATCCAGTTCCACCCCCTGCCATGGACAGGGACACCTTCCACTATCCCAGGCTGCTCCGAGCCCTGTCCAGCCTGACCTTGGACACTTCCAGGGATCCAGGGGCAGCCACAGCTTCTCTGGGCAACCTGTGCCAGGGCCTCCCCACCCTAACAGGGAACAATTTATTCCTAATATCCCATCTAAATCTACCCTCTTTCAGTTTAAAATCATTTCCCGCCAACCTATCACTATCTGCCTGTGTAAAAAAAATCTGATTAAATGATGAAAACAGCATCTTTAAAGCAGCAGCACAGGTGGAGAGAAGCCAGAGGAATGAAAAAGAGAAATGCAAACAGCTACAACTGGATAAAGTGCAAAGATCAGAGCTGATTGAAGAAAGGATGCTGCAACCTTTGTACAAGGGTTTAGACTAAATTGAGTAAGAGAGGAATTAGGTTTTAAGGCAGACATAGAGTGAATTCATTGTACGCTGATAGGAAAAAATAATAAAAAAAAAAAGTATTTGTCTCGGGCATAGGCAGATCTGACTCTTGCTAATCTTGCTAGAGCAGGGGAAAAAAACCAACTCATAAACCACCAGTTTTTAGGATGAGAATGTGTTATATCCACCTTCTGTTGTGTCAGCATCTTGGAATCAGACAAAGCTTTGATTGAACAGAGAGCAGAAACAAAGCTGGCATTTAAAATAAGTAACGTGTGAGGAGCTATTAATTTCAAATGTAAAATATGTGTAGAGTCACACTGGATTTTGAGATAGTCTTACCGTGACAAAAATACAAAAGAAGTTACATTAAACACATTGAATTTATTCACTGTTTATTGGAAGGTTATGTAAAGCAAGTATAAATGATTAATAGAAATGGAAGTGAGACAGTTCAAAGATAAAAGAAAGTGCTAAAGAATCATTTTTGGGGAGCTTTTCCCTGTAGTAACACTGCACCATGTCTTTCTGCCACGTGAAATACGAGGCCTTTTGTTCTGCATGACTTTGATTTTTGTAATTAACTCACTCTCTGTGTTGCCTTCTGTAACAGGTATTTCTTTGTGTAACTCTAATAATGATCCTTATTACTGTTGAAAGAGAACTGCCAAAATCAGGTTATCCATCACCTGTTTAAAAAAAACCAAAACATAAGAAATTCAAAAAGTGAAGTGATAAATTTCAGAACAGAGTAGAAATCCAGACCCAAATAAGAAAAGAGGCTGGTGGTTGTTTATTTGCCTGTTTGTTTGAATATTATTAATTACCTCAGAAAATAAGATTAATGCATTTTCTTTTTCATATTTTGAGAATATACAATATTATTGAGAATATGAAAATGTCGTATATTCATTAGATCCTTTCCTTGTCTAATCCAGTCTTCTCTTTGCCCAGAAAAGGTAAATTAGATGAAAATGCAAGAATCTGATGTCTAGGGTAATATATTTTGTTATTTTTGCCTTGACCTTTAGCAACTGCAGACTGATTAAAGCTGTCAAGTTGGAACATACCCTACTAAATTTATTTCAATATTATTAATGTTTCCTCTGGATAATCTTGAGGGGTTTTTTTTAATTTTCCAATCCCTTTGGTTTAAACTGTACTCTTGCTCTCTGTCATTTTTTATGGAAATGTGTTCCATCACTGAAAATCGCCTTATGAAGTATTTCCCTTTATCAGGGTTAAGTTCCACACCTTCCCATTCATCTGGCACCAGAAGGCATTAAAATTTATTCATTTATTGAAGTCAGTGATTTATTTTTGGATAAAGCATCTCCTTTAAGTGGCAAACAGACTCGTCTTGGACGTATCCAGAGTGGGATTCATCTCACCCACCTTTGGATGTTGACAACACAGGTTCCTTTAAAGTCAGTGGAGAGAAGCAGCACTTTTAGGATGCGATTTTTCTCATTTATTTACATGCCTCCCTCAGGTTGATGTGATTCATGTGCTGGTTTCTGGTGACTGTGAAGGGGATTTCTGTGACTAGGAAGGGAAACAAGGATTAGTTCAGCTACAGGTACCTCCACTGCAGACATATCCAGCCTTTGATTAGATGAATCCCTCAGATATTGCAAACCTCCCTCTTTCTCTGGTACATTATTGCAGTGGTTACTTTTCCTACTTCTCTAAGAAAGCATTTTTTATTTCTGAAATGCATTCCCTTGGCTATTGCTTCCTAACTTTGGCTTTTCTTTTCTCCTCTATGTTTGACAGAGCCCAAGGAGAAAGTGTTCTCCTGTTGTGCCTATTTTATCTAATTTATTGTTTTCGTATGTTCATGTTAGAGGAGATGAAGACAGAAATTTTGGATGAACCTGCCTTTGGTTGTTTGCACAGAATTTTGTGGCAGCCCCATCCCTGGAAGTGTCCAAGGCCAGGTGGGATGGCGCTTGGAGCAACCTGGGATAGTGGAAGGTGTCCCTGCCCATAGCAAAGGGTGGAACTGGATGATCTTTAATGTCCTTTCCAATCCAAACTATTCTGGGATTCTGTGATCTTCACGCTCAGAGAAGGGGAGAGAGGCCACAGTCTCCTGTAGGAGATCAGATTTTATATCAATGTACACTAAAATGCAAAGGGTTTTGTGCAGCATGGGAACAGCAGAAGAGATTTCTGCTAGGGAAGGAAAAAGATTTTTAGCTTTGTCATATTCCATTTAAGAAAACTGGCTTTCAGCCAAGTGCAGGGGAAGAAAAATTACACAGCAAATAAGAAATCCAGGGAAAAAGGGGAAAACAGAACATATCTGAATGCAATTAGCAGTTACACTCCAGTGACAAAGCATATTCCATATTTCACAGTCTGGCTTACTAAATGATGATAAACTACCAGCAGCAGCAGACACAGCTACTCCCTTTGTGTAAGCACAAATAAGAGATATTTTGTAATGGCTAAAGCAGCATTTTCAATCCCTGACTTATCTTGGAAGTCACTATTTCACCTATAAATGGTATATAAATGCAGCACCCAGGACCCAAGACAGTGCATTAAGAAAAAAAGAAATATATGCAATAAAAGGAGCAAGAAATTGAGATAATGAAGTTCTGAGAGAAATATGAAACAAATAAATTTTTCTCTCTACATAAAAGATGATTCCCTCATTCCACATAAATAATGGCATCAGGTGAAACAGCAGAGGCATCAGTTCCTCAAGGGAAAACTCCATGAGTGGAATTTTCAAATGTAGCCATGAGATCCTTCCATTAAAACCTCTTCATGATGGCTGGGTGAACCCAGACTTGATGCTCAGGCCAATCATAGACTTTCTGCCGTCCTCACTGGAGGGTCATTTGCTTCCATTTGAAGGAAAAGAGGGGTTTTTTTTGTCTTCTATAGCTGAAAATTTTTCCAGCTGTCCTCCTCCACCAGTGGAGAATCTCCCTCCAAAGTGTTTCATGCAAGAAGAGAAGGCCAGATGTAAAACTGAAAGTATTTTGAGAAACAAAGACCTCGAGCACCGTTGGATAATCCTCACCTCACCAGGAGTGCAGCAAGGAATGAACTCAAGACACCCTGTCAGAGAAATTAAAAGAAAAACACTTGACTGCAGGGTTAGGGGAGCAATCTGTCTGTGCCTGCAGATAAAGGAAGGCAGAACTGTCCCAAGTGGCAAAAACAGCTCATAAATCAAGGGAGTTCAGACGGGGAGCGCGACCTTTGAATTTAGCCACAAGTCGGTCATTAGTAATTTCAGTAGGAACTGTCTAAGGACGACGTATTGCATCTTCCAGCTGCTGAAAAAGGAGGCTGGAAGTTGAGGGAAGGTGTGTGAGTCAGTTGGAGGTGGGAGCTGGAGAGATCAGTGACTTCTTCCTCAAATCCGCTTCATTATTGTCTTTACTATGCTTTCAGTAAGGAGAAATTGTCTCAGCCAGGACTTAGGCCACAAACCCTCAGACATCAACCTGCAGTACAAAAATTCTCAGGTGGACTCCCTTTCAATCATCTTCAAGATTTGAAAGTGAATATTTTATTAGGTGGCTTTTAAAGGAAGACTTAATAGATTCTGACAGGTATCCATGCTATTCGGACAGAATAATGCACCTGAAAGGAGACTTCTGCTCATCAGTCACACTCAGGTAAATATCCAGGAATGTCTGAATGCTCAGTGGAAGGTTTTCCCATTCTTGTTGGCAAGCAGGAACCACAGGCAACTTTCAGCCTTCAGAGAACATTTATTTCTTCAAATATTTCTAGTTTAAGCTCCTTATCTCCTACAATCAATATCCATATCTCACTACAATCAATATCCAGCATTACAAGAACTGATAAGGAATACTCCTTCGGCCTGTATTTATTTATGGTTTCATTTCTTTAGAAACAATCACAAATTCTTATTAAACACAGAAGCTTTGTGTATATTGAGCTTCTTTACAGCTGTAGGTGGGAATTCAGACAGAGTTATCAATTAATCTTTCTGAAGACCACCAGTTATTGATATTTGGATTATGAGAGAAGGCACAGATTTATATTCCAGGTTATTTTAATGCTGCTTTTCCCATTTCTTTCTAAAGAGTGTCAAAAACTCTGGTCGAGAAATAAATCTTTGTAGTAACACTTTTGGTGAAAAAAGCTGTTTGAAATTCTGTTTTGGGAAATAAAAACCATGTTGTTAAGTTTGGGGTTTTTTTTATTAAATATCTGTTTGGGAAATTGAAAATATCCCTGACCAAATCATTGACTTCTGGTGCTACTTCAGGACAAGCTTCTCATTGTGCTATCTCACCACTCCTCCTGCAACCACCACCCCTCAATAAACAAAACAAGACAAGGAGAAGACAACAATATTTCACTGGAAATCTCAATTTTCTCTTCCAATTTTCTGTCCTGCTGACCCTTAGGGGGACACAAGTGACAGCTCAGAGCTTTTCACTGAAAGCTTCTCAGCACTTTGTTGCTGCTCCCCATTTCTGGCCAGTGCTGCCAACACCCAGTCCATCTTCTCTGCATTCCTACAGAACACCCAGAAAAGTGGTGAAGTCACCATTCCTGGAATTGTTCAAAAATGATGTGGATTGGCAAGCGAGGACACGGTTTAGTGGAGAACATGGTGGTGGTGTTGGGTTGGTAATGGTGATTGGTGATTTTGAAGGTCTTTTCCAACCTTAGCAATTCCGTGACTTCTAGAAGGCAGAAAACTTCACTCAGCTGTGATTGTTTGTTCTCGGATGTGAATGATTGGAGAATTGGACTTCCAGGAGCAAAGCAACTGAAGAGAAATCCTGGGCTGGCTTTCACCTCGACTGTGGGAATAGCTGGTGTCTTCCATGTGAAACTTGAATATCCCTTTGGATATGACGACAGGAGGTTCACAGGCTCGTCATGACAAAATCCAGAGCCCCAGCCTGGGCTTAGAGTGCAGTTTGAACAGCAGACTCCTTCCACACTCCTGTGGAACTGGGAGTTTTCATCGTCAGCTTTACTTTTTGTCAGACATAAAGCACCCTTTTGTGCTCTTTGAGACTTTGCATGTCTTTTCCGCCTGATAAAAAGGTGCTGTCAGATAATAATATACAATTCCCTCAGTGAGTGCCAAGTATGAGAACACAGTGTAAACACTGTTGGTCTCTCTTCCAATTCCAATTTTATCCAGGTTTCAGGAGGAGAGAAACTCCCAGATGTTTCTGAAGTCCCCAAACAGTCACAGGAGGGCTCTACCCCAGAAACAGAGGACACAGAACACAGAAATCCCTAGAAAATGAATCCATCTAAATGTCTAAGGTGGTAGGATGAATCTTGGCCATGTAGCAATAGAGGAGTTGTAAGCAGAACTGCAAGAGTGCTGCAGCTTTCGGTTCAGATCAAAATAGAAATTTATGTCATAAATTACATAACACATATTAAAAGGTATACTCATAAAATGTATTTCTGTAAATTATATAGTTACATGGCAGTCAGGTGAAGTCCTTGGTGATGTGAAAATGAAAAACTCGCAAGCATTTTTAAAAAAAGGTAGAAAGGAGGACCCTGGGAACTCCTGATCTGTCAGCCTCACCTCTGTGCCCGAGAAGATCATGGAACAGATCCTCCTGGAAGCTGTGCTGAGGCTCCTGGAGAAGAGGGAAGAGATTCAGGACAGTCAGCATGGCTTTCCCAAAGGCACATCCTGCCTGACCAGTCCAGCAGCCTTCTCTGACGGGGTGACTCCATCAGTGGACAAGGGGAGGGCTGCAGATGTAGTTTATCTGCAATCCTGTAAAGCCTTTCACACATCTTCCCCCCAACATCTTTCCCTCTGAATTAGAAAGCAGTGGATTTGATGAGTGGGCTGCTCAGTGGATAAGGAATTGGTTGGATGGTCACATCCAGAGGGTTGTGGTCAGTGGCTCAGTGCTCTCATGGACGTCAGTGGTGTCCCCCGGGGGTCTGTACTGGAGTCAGCACAGATGAAAATCTTCATTAACGACAGAGACAGTGGCATTGAGCACAGCCCCAGCTAATTTGCAGTTGGCACCAAGCTGAGGCTGCAGTGACACTCCTGAAGGATGGGGCCATCCAGAGGGACCTGGGCAAGCTCCAGAAGTGACACATGTGGACATCATGAGGTCCAACAAGGCCAAGTGTAAGGTCCTGCAGGTGTCTGAGGCAACCCCTGGTATCAATACAGGCTGGCAGCAGAATGGATTGGGAGCAGCCCTGTGGAGAAGGACTTTGGGGTGCTGGTGGGTGATACGGTGTGACAACAGAAAATGTAAGAATGTCTGCACTGAGTTAGACCAGAAATCAGCAAGTCTAGCAAGGTCCCACAGAGAATATTAGCAAGGGGCAAGCATTAACCGGAAGTGCCCTAAATTATCTCCCAGCATCTACTGAAAAGTGTTTCAGAAACTTTCAGAGCCAGAATGATATTTAATATCATTAATATGGTCTCACGATATTTAATTGCCTTTATGGACTTCTCCTCAGTGAAGTAGCTTTGAATCCTTGGAAGCTTCTAGCATCTGTCAGGTCAAGTCACATTTTTAGTTTAAGACTTTTTTGTTGTTTTGAACCAGGGTCTGATTGTTCTTCTTTTGTGGCATCTTTCCATCCTTGCATTAGGAAGGAGAGTGGACATTATTTTCCTTATTTACCTTCTAAATACCATTTTTATATGTTCACACCATTTTCTGTCTCAGTGGTCTCCACTGAAAGTTGAAGGCTCCTAATCTGGAGCAATTCCACAGGTATAATTCCCACGATGGCCTCCTGTTGTGTCTTGTTCTTCACTCCTTTGCCTGTTTTCACTCTCTCAGGGAAGCTCACACACATTCCCCTCTGCTGACTCCCTTCAGCGGGGATGTAACTTCCATTGGAAGGATGATTCACACAATGTAATTTCTATAAACAGCTGATCGTGAATCACAAGGGGTTGTCAAAGAGCATCTTTAGATTATTTACCTGAGAAGAGGAAAGAACAAATTCTCTCCTCGTGCCAAGTGGAGCTGGAGCATGAAAGAGAAGGTAGGTCAGGTAAGGAAAAGAATTCTGAATTTATGGGTGACTGTACTCTTGCTTTCAGGAGCAGTGGGAGACTGGAGCCTTGCACCTGAACTATTCACTCTGCTAGTCAATTTAGTGTATCTAAAACACTCCCAGAGGAGCAGCAGGAGATGCATGATTGGATACAGGAACCACGGGGTTTATTTCAAATAAATTCCCTTTAAAGGTATTGAGTTCAGCAGCCTCCCATCCATTCAGCTGGGATGGAACTCCCAGCACCTCAGCTCTCACTGGTGGCTGCTCTGACACCTTCCAGCACCCTGAGGTGCACAGCTCTGAGGGCTAAGCTACTTTATATTTACTAAGAGGTAAAAGCAGTCACGAAACAGGATACCTGCTGCTCTTCAGGTTCATGGTTTGAGTTACTGCCTTTAAGCACAGTGGTGCAGAGCTTTGTCTACACACCAGGAATGTCCCAGTGGACCACAGCAGGTGAGGGATTTAGGATACTGCATCCCCCCGGCTGTGGACACAGTTCTACGAGCAGAAACATCTTCAAACAGTGCAGCTCACTTACATGGCTAAACAGGGAACAAATGACTGCACTGTCTGCATCATGCTCCCACCAGATCTTGTCCTCAGGAACCAGGAACTGTCTCTTTCTGACTGTTGGGAACCTTCTGGTTGGTGGGAAGTGACTGAGGAATATGGACACCAGAGGGTCCAACCTGTCGCGATGTGTTTTTCAACCTCACACTGCACAAGAGAACTTTCCTTTCCTCTGGATCTCCTTCGGATGCCCACCACAGCTTGACCGTCACACCAGAGGATCTGCAGGCCGGTCAGGCCTGGCAGGAGGGATCTCAGTGCGGGTGGGAGGCTGTGGCTCTATCTGGAGACAGTTCTTGTCCAGCAGAGCAGAACAAGCCACGTGGGTAAGCCTCAATATTCCAGGCTTGTCCAACCTGATAGTGAAAGAGGGACTGATCTCATTAACCCGTAGAGGTCTAGAGTGGAGAGAAACAGGCACATTTAGGACACAGCTCCGTGGAGCTGCTTTCAGTACCTCCTTGAGCTGGGATGGATCGTGCCTCATATTCCAGTGGCTGCACTGATAACACCTGAACTTAAAACGAAGGCAGAGGTGCTTGGCCAGCTCAGACTCGGTTGTCCAGTTAATTAGATCACACCTCAGCTGTCACAACAAAAGGGCAAGGACCTTCTAGTAAAATACCTTTAACCCAGTCTCAGCAAATATTCCTGCAACCAGCTTATCCGTGTAGGATGGATGGATGGACGGATGGATGGATGGATGGATGGATGGATGGATGGATGGATGGATGGATGGATGGATGGACGGACGGATGGATGTCGAGGTCATCAGTAGGAACTCACACTTTGCCCTCAGGAAGCCTCTTCCTGCCCCCCTCAGTGCCTCACACCAGCCAAGAGAATGGTTATTGTGCTTTACACACACTTAAATAACAAAGGCCTACTTAACAGACTGCTCAGGAGGAGAACAATAAAACACCATTTGCCTGGAAGCGACTTAATTGTTTTTCTACTGTAAAAATGGACTTTGGGGAACAAAGTCGTTGGACAGCCTCTCTGCACTACTTCAGTAGGAAACCTGATACGAACATCAGCTGAGATCATCTAAGGCAGTCCAACTGGTGCTGGATATGGGCCACTAGATGATTCTCTTGGCCCACTGCCCTTCTCCTGGGAAAGATAGGGAGCAGATGTTGGATCAGTACATAATAATTGAACACCTGGGAGTCTTCTTCCATGCTTAGCAAGCTAAGGCAACATCTCACTGCAGGGCTTTTGAGGTAGAACTGCCATAAATTCTGGAAGTTTTGAGAGAACACAGATAGGGTTTTGCTTTTGTTTTCTTGTGAGTTTTTTGGAGCGGGGGAAGAGGTGCTTTAAGTCTGCTGAGTGAACATAGATGCTTTTTTGTGGGAACAACAAACATTTTGCTGTGGAGTTTTTTTGTCCTGATTCATCTAATGCCCTTCATTATCGAGTGCATCCTCAAGAATTTTGCCAGTGACACTGAGCTGGTGGTGTGGTGGACATGGAGGGAAGGGAGAGATCCAAAGGGGCCTGGACAGGCTGGAGATGTGGGTCTGTGCAAACCTCTTGGAGTGCAACAAGGCCAAGTGCAAGGTGCTGCACCTGGGTTGGGATGATTCCAAGCACAAATGCAGGTCAGGCAGATGGAGAGCAGCCCTGGGGAGAAGGACTTGGGGGTGTTGGTGGATGAGAGGCTGGACATAACCCAGCACTGAGCACTCCCAGCCCAGAAAGTCAATCGTGCCCTGGCTGCATCAAAAGAAGTGTGGGCAGCAAGCTGAGGGAGGTGACTCTGCCCTTCCACTCTGCTCTGGTGAGTCTCCACCTGGAGTGCTGGGTCCGGCTCTGGGATCTCCAACATAAGAAGGATGTGGAGCTGTGAAGAGAGTCCAGGGGAGGCCACAAATTTGATCAAAGGGCTGGAGCGCCTCTGCTCTGGAAACAGGCTGGGACAGCTGGGAGTGTTCTCCTGTAGAAGAGAAGGCTCTAGGGAGACCTCAGAGCCCCTTCCAGGGCCTAAAGGGGCTCCAGGAGAGCTGGAGAGGGACTTTGGAATAAACATGGAGTGATGAGACAAATAGGAATGGCTTTAAACTGAAAGAGGGCAGGGTTAGATGAGATATTAGGAAAAAAATTTTTACAATGAGGGTACTGAGGCCCTGGCACACGTTGCCCAGAGAAGCTGTGGCTGCCGTATCCCTGGAAGTGTCCAAGGCCAGGTTGGATGGGGCTTGGAGCAACCCGAGATAGTGGAATGTGTCTCTGCTAATGGCAGGGGGGTGGGAATGTGGTGATCTTTAAGGTCCCTTCCAACATAAATCATTCTATGATTCTATAATCTTTAATTTGTTTTCTTTCTTCTCTTATCTAGTAAAGTTACCAAGAGCTGTGAGACGTGACTAGAGAAGATGGCAGAGCTGGAGGAAAACATCCAAAAGAAAGCTCTGAAAGTTCTGGTTGATTCTTTAGTCTGCTCCATGGTGCTGGAACAAAACCAGAGCTGAGTGCACTCACGGCGTGTCTGTACAAGGTTTTCTCCAGAGGAGGCATCTGTGCAGCCACGGGGCTGTGACTGTGCCAAGGGACTGGAGCAGGGCTGGCTTGGCTACTGCTTCTGGTGGGCCTGTGCCCCCCAGGCTCCTGCATGTGGGCTCAGAGCCACAGGGACACAAACTAACTGGGCCAGGGCTTTTCAGGCTGGGCAGGCCATGGATTTAGTTGATTTTATGACCAGATTTCCTTTTTTTTTTCTCCTTGGTTTAATCTGGGAGTATGCTGAAGGCAAGGAGGAACTGAAATCAATTCATGTGCTATGGGAAATAGAAAATGGGAGATGCAGAAAATGAAGGGGAAGGGGTAAAAACCTGGAGAAAAGGAGGCTCGGGAGACACCTTATCGCTCTCTACAACTCCTTGACAGGAGGTTGTAGCCAGGTGGAGGTCGTAGCCAGGTGGAGGTCAATCTCTTCTCCCTGGCAACAAGCCCCTGGACAGGAGGAAATGGCCTCAAGATGTGCCAGGGGAGGTTCAGGTTGGACATCAGGAAGAATTTCTTCACTGAAAGGGTTGTCAAGCATCAGAACGGGCTGCCCAGGGAAGTGGTGGACTATCCTTCCCTGGAGTGTCCAAGGAGTGACTGGATGTGGCACTCAGTGCTCTGTTTAGCTGACAAGGGGGTGTTTGGTCAACGATTGGAATCAGTGATCTTGGAGGTCTTTTCCAACCTTAATGATTCTGTGATCCTTTGAAAAGATAAGCAGAGGAAAGGGCTTCCACAACAGGAAGAGCAGTAGTAGGTACGCAGGTGTCATGGAATTTCAGGGTAATTACAAGACCCTCATTAGCAGGCAGCTGCTCTTCCAGCACACGTCTCACAGAATCTGGGTAAGGATGTGGGCATCCAGCACCTCAAATTCTTGGCAGGGATCTGTGGGGTCTGAGAACAGCGTGGTTAACAGCAGCAAAACCAGCGGGGGGCCAAGTTTCTCCATGGCATGGCCTGGCAGAGCACTCCTCTGGGCCTGCCGTGGATGCTCAGGCTCCTTTAGTGGTCGTTTCCCAGGTCTGGAGAGCCTCCCCTCGGGCACTGTGCAGAAGGGAGCAGTGCCTGGATGCTTTTGTGCAGGGGACACGTGCCACCCTGCTCTTCTGCAGGCACTGGACACGGAACCAGCTGGACACTCCTTCCCCTCTCCCCAGCCGTCTCAGCCCTCCCTACAGCTCCCCTCCGCTGGTTTTCCAGCAACAGGTGCCACTCCTGCGCTGCTGTTCCAGGGATCCCGTGGCTGGGTAGCTCTGTGGCAATGCGGGACAGTGCTGCTGTTCCCGTGCAGTCACTCCTCTCCCCGGGTGCGCATCTGCTGTGGCAGGGGAGAGAATCCCTTCCCCAAGCTCAGAGGGCTCAGCCTGGGCACAGGCCACCTGCCCACCTGCAACTACCATCTGCAAAATGCTGCTTCCAGCTGGAATTCCTGCTCTGCTGCCCCTCAGTTCCCCTCCCTGACAACTCCAGCTACTTTATCGCTTGTCTTTGCAATCAGCTCGCTCCAGGTCCGGGAGAAATTGGCTCCCTTCATCCTCCCTCGCACAGCCCACTCTCCCTCCCAGCAGCGATGCCATCCTCCTTACCAGCGCCGTGTGCTGCTGACCCTGTCACAGTAATGAAATGGGAAATAAAAATTTCTGGGACAGCAGAAACATGGCTAAGGTGACAGAGTGAAGGCAGAATCGGGGGAGGTGGGAGAAGGGAGAAAAAAAAAAGTGGAAAAGGGTGTTCGATTTAAGAAATTTGATTTGAATAAATCCCTCCTCCCGCTCCTCCTCATTGGTTTCTTTTTCTCCTCCATATTAATGAGATCAGCCAAGGAGAAGCTATTGGTTCCATATCGCTTTCCCTTTGCTCAGGCACTCGGGGGAGGAGGTGTTTGCATTTCTCCGCAGGACCAGCTCGCTTTGCAGAGCATTGTCTGGGTATGAGAATCACACACAGGCACAGAGGCAGGGGCCAGCGCACCGGAGCATCTCACCCCGGCACAGCATCTCAGCCAGCCTGAGCACCCTTCTCGTCCCCCGCCCCGCCCCGAGCACCCACAGCC